>JAUMJK010000824.1:0-485510 GCA_033558105.1 Coccyzus lansbergi | reverse complement strand
GGCGTTGTCGTGGCTGACGAGATTACTGGAGTGGGGGCCACCCGGTCCGGCGGCGCCATTACCGTCTTCGGAAAGGTCAGCGGCAAGGCGCTTCCCCGCCAACGTCATCGACGAGGACGAGGAGGTAGCCGCGGCTTTAGCTCTGTGCGCGGTTCCTCTTCCCTTCCCCCGCGCTCGCAGGCGCCCTGAGCCGAGGGACGCGGTGCCCGGGAGCGCGGCAGGGCGGGTGGGAGGGAGGGACGGGGTGCGGATGGGGCCTCTGTGGCTCGTGGCGCTCTCTACTGCACCATCCCTAAACGTCGCGCTTTGTTCGGTGCCTCCCCCCTCGGCTGCCGCGGCGCGTACCGTGTCGCTGGTGCTGTCCGGCTCGCCTCGGTTCGCAGGCCCCAACGTGTCGCGCGCGCGCGCGCGCGTAGAGGAGGGCCCCTGACGGTAACGCACTTGGTGGCAGCCGCAGACGTTTGCCGCGTGATATCCCTTTGGCACTGCCGGTCGTGCAAAGTTTGCTGCCGAGGGATGGGAGTGGCCCTACCTCGTGTAGGGTGATAGTCTTGAAACCTTAGATTAAGGACGCGCGGCCAGTCGCCTCGGGATTCCAGGTCGATGGATGGATGGATGGAAACGGCGAACGTCGGAGTAGCGACCGTGATGAGTTAGCTCTGCAGAAGAGAAGTGCAGGCCTTGGCGTGCCTCGTAGCAGCGTTCTAGAGACTTCAACAGCTCTGCTGTGCTAGGCTTTGGTTCTGAACCCCCCAGGCTGGATTATTAAAGCCAAGACTTAACAGCTTTTCTTCTTTTTCTTACAAACAAACCACCCCAACTCCAAAACCGGTCGTCCCGCAGGCCGCAAAAGCTCCCCAGGATACCGAGAGCGAGCTGCTTAGCCGGCAGGGAAAAAAATGTAGCCGTTGCCTACGCGATGCTAACTCTAAGTTAGTATCCCGTACAGTTTCTTTATTAAAACGCTGAAGGCTAACAGTTAGGGATGCCTTCTGCTTGCGAAGGTAGGTTTGCGTGCAACAGACGAGGCGGGCTCCTACTCTGCACTTGCAGGCCTCCCGTGGTTCGATACTTGAGCTCCCTCTACCGTGGAAAACGAATGGCCGCTGGTCTTCCACCTCACTAGAAGTTCTTTGCCGACTCAGTTTAAGCCGTTTGTCTCCTGCATCTGCGTGGACCACATCGAACAGAAAAGCCGCTTAGCAAATGAGCAGCCCAAATAAAAGCGTACTGGGGGTCGCTGGTCTGAAGTACTGGCCCGTCTCCTTGCCCCCATCGTCTTGCATGCTGAACCCCGCTTCTGGAGGGGCTCTGCAGACATGTTGTGTTTTGTGTGTGGAAAGTATTAATACCACGTAATAAAAATCAACATTTTGGCTTGTGTTTGGGGTACCCGGTAATCTGCTTCCGTAGGAGTTTGGTGGGGCGTATTGATTTGCCAAGCCGTTGCCTTTCTCGGAAGCCAATTACGTTTTGGCTGTTTACTCTTCCTCCAGGGCCTTGCGTTCCCCGATCTTTCGACCCAAGCTCCGATGCTTTTCCCGGTCGTGCCGAAGGAGCCAATTGTCAGGCTCTCTGAAGCAGAAGATTCTGGTGAGTCTGTAAGTACTGTGGAAGCTTTCTGCATGTTAAGCTGTACCTGCAATTAGTTCCTAATTTACTAAGTCCCTTTCCCCCTTTCCCCCTTTCCCCCTTTCCCCCTTTCCCCCTTTCCCCCTTTCCCCCTTTCCCCCTTTCCCCCTTTCCCCCTTGATAGGGCACAGTAGGCTATTTGGGGTTTTCTGGCGCTTTAGTCTTTTGCCTCTAGCTTGTAACGGAACCGAGCTTTTTGACTAAGAGTAGGGATATAAAGCAATGCCCGTCCCTGGGTGTGAGCCTCTGGTGCAAAACGCGGTGTTGTTTTGGAGCGCAGCCTGATGCCTATCTGTCGTGCTCTAGAGTAAGAGTAGCAGTACTTCTTCTAATATGGAGAAGAGGGAGGAGCTTGGGGTTTTGGGCAGACCAGGGTCAAGGAAGGGCAAGGCTGGTTGCGAGATGCTGGATGCTTCACTTCTCGCTACAAGAGTCAAACTGGAAGACTTTGTGAGCCCACGCCAAAGGCAGCCTAAAGTTTGTTTCCCACCGGAATTGCTCATGTTGCCTGACGGTATAATGGGGGCTTTAGCCCGGAGGCAAACTGAGCTTCTGTGGCTGTTTTGTAATCCGTTACTGCCTAGCTTGAAACCAAAAAACTTGCACAGCTCTTTTCTCTTAAACCACCCCCCCCACCCCCCTTCCTGTGCATAATCGGTCTTTGTAGCTCTGCTTGGAAAATGTCAGTTGCAGGCGGACAGGCAGCAATTGAGTACGTGGAAGGGCGCTGGTTGAATTGCTAGGAATTGGCGAACTGGTCTCTCCGGGTGGTTCTCTGCTCCCTTCCGTTCCCGCCCTCCCGCCTCGGTGTGAGTGTGTCTTTCTGTTTTCGTTATTTGTAGGTTTGTTCTTCCTTCTCCAGCTTCTTTGGCATCCAATGACTGTTTGCGAGAAGCGTGCTGCTTGCCCGGGCCCGGCCGATGGATTCCGGATGTCTGTGGATGACGGGCCTGAGGGTGGGCAGTCCGTCTGTCACGTACGTCTACGCATTTTGGGTGGCTGTCAGTTGGGCTGGCCGCCTGGCTAAGATCGCCACTGAATGGATTTTGCCTGTTGCCCGTCAGTCTAGCCGCTGTCGACGTCTAATTTCTTTGTGAGGTGTGTCTGTGGAAGGCCATAAAAGCATTGAGCGGCAGTTGCACAATAAAGATTTAGCATGGGGATATCACCTCTGTCTCGTGCGTCTTACTGGGGGAGGTAGTTCTGCAAGTGAAAACGGTGTCTCCTTGCAGTGTAAGTGCGTGGAACGTTTCAGACTGTTAACAGCGTTCTGTAGATAGACAGTGACTTGCCCAGTCATCTGAAGCGTGGCGCTGGCACCGCTTGGCAGTCTCCTGCGTCTTGCAGGAAGCAAAGGCTAGGCTTGTTGCTTTTAGCTAAAATCCGTGTTTTAGCTAAAAGTGCAACTTAACAGCATTCGATGGCAAGGTCCCCCCATTACTTGCTAAGTGGATGAAACGTGGAGAGTGAATATTGGGTCGCAGTCGATGTTTTGGAGTGATTTGCACGGGGACTGGCGATGCAAAAAGGTAAGGGAGACCCTCCCATCGAGTCGCGAGGTTCAGAATGTCCGCACACCCCCTCCTCCCCCCGCCTTTCTTTCTAAACTCCTCGGAGAGGAGTCTAGGTGTGGCTGCATCTGAGCCTAATCCCAGGCTCGATCGAGGGGTTATGGCCAAGAGATTCAGAGGGTTATACGTGCGCACCCGCTTCTCCATGGCACTCAAATGAGCTTTCCAAGTTGTATTGTGCTTCCCCACTCTGCTTACCTTCCACCTGGGCGTCCGGCGTCAATTCTCTCCGGAGTTCGAACGCGAGGTCTCACGAAGCATGCTCTCGGGCATCGGATTTTGTAAAATCAGTCACTTGATAGAATGGTACGGCAGCATGTTCGACTCTCCGGAGAGAGGGCCGACACCAGTGAAGAAATCCCCGTGTAGCTGTACTCTTGCAGGCTATTTGCCCGCCCCTCACACGATTGTTTCGTCCGGTAGAAATCTGGGTCTGGTGTTTTCTCGTTCCTCCCTGGATTTGTTCGCTGTCTTTCAGGCGGGTCATTATCTTGATGGTCTGCATCCTCGGAGCCTCTGCGTCTCCCCGGGTTTTGTTGACGCTGGAGGCCCTGTGTGGCCTAAATAGGTTGTAGTGATGCCGTGAAAAGCCAGACTCAATAATCAATGCAATTTGATTATTAAGTAAGTTATTCTTTAATGAGACGTCAGGTGTGCCGGGGATAGCTCCACCTAACATGCGTGCAACGCCCAGTACAATTCACAAAGGCTGTATACAGTCAGAGCATGCATATTCATTGCTTTTCCTTGAACAGGTGTGTCTATTATTAACCCCCAGATACCCCTGAAGATCAAATATGAAGCGCTGCAGGTGGAATCCATCCCCAAGGATTAAGAAGATGGCTCCCACACACAGCCTGGAAACGTTCCCTAGGCTGTGCCATCCTCAAACAACCATCAAACCATCCTCCGTAAAAAAGAAGAGTAGAGTGATTGTCTTAGGGGATTCCCTCCTAAAAGGAACAGAGGGACCCATCTGCAGCCCGGACCTGCTCCACAGGGAGGTCTGCTGCTTACCTGGGGCGTCAGTGATGGATGTAACTAGAAAGCTTCCTTCTTTGGTGAAAGAGACAGATTATTACCCCCAGTAGTATTTAAAATCGGCAATGATGACACACAGTGCAGAAAGCTGAAAGCCATTAAGAGAGACTTCAGGGCTCTGGGGCCCAAGTAGTGTTTAGCTCCATTCCAACACTAAGGAATGAGGAGCAAGAGGTCAAAAAGAAGCACTTGATGAATACCTGGCTCTGAGCCTGGTGTGAGGAGAGGGGCTTTGGGTTCTTTGGTCATGGAGTGGCCCACGCGCCCCCAGGCTTCCTTAGTAGGGATGGGGCAGGCTTGTTGCCTAGGGGTACTGAAGTCCTTACTAAGAACCTAGCTAGGCTCATAAATAGAGCTTTAAACAAGATGTGAAGGGGAACGAGACCAGGCTAGTCAGGAGTGAGCCTGGAAGTGGAACTCCAGTGCCTGAGAGATGGTGTACGGGCAAGGACCGCCAGTATGTCACCCCAGAGCGAGCGGGGGTGAGTATATCTGGTGACAGAAAGGATGGAACTGGCACTGAGGGGTTAGTTATTCCAAGGGCGAGTCAATTGGGAATGAACACTATTCTCTTTATGAGGGCTGAAGGATCGCAGGCTCAGCTGAAGTGCACTTACACCAATGCACACAGCATGGGCAATAAGAAGGAGGAGTTGGAAGCTGTTGTAGGGCAGGGAGGCTATGATGCCATTGCCATCACGGAAACGTGGTGGGATGACTCATGTTACTGGAGTGCAGCTATGGTGGGGTATAAACTCTTCAGGCGGGACAGCCCTCTATGTTACAGAGAGCCTTTATTCCCTCAAGCTTGATTATGGTGAGGATGGAGCTGAGTGCCTGTGGCTTAAAATCAGAGGAGCCCACAAGAAGGCAGATATTGTGATGGGAGTCTGTTACAGACCACCCAGCCTGGAAGAAGCAACTGATGAGCTCTTCTATAAACAACTGGGGGTAGTCTCAAGATCGCTACCTCTTTTCCTCGTGGGAGAATTCAATCTTCCGGATATCTGCTGGAAGTACAATACAGCAGAGAGGAAGCAATCTAGGAGGTTCCTGGAGCGCATGGAAGAAAACTTCCTCATGCAACTGGTGAGTGAACCAACAAGGGAAGTCGCTCTCCTGGACCTGCTGTTTGTGAACGGAGAAGGCCTTGTGGGGCATGTGACGATTGGAGGACGCCTGGGACAAAGTGATCGTGAGATGATAGGTTTTTCAGTTCTAGGTGAGGTGAAGAGGGGGATTAGTACAACAGTCACATTAAACTTCCAGAGGGCAGACTTTGGACTGTTCAGAAGACTGGCTGGCCAAGTTCCATGGGCAGAGTCCTTAAGAGTAAGGGAGCCCACGAGGGCTGGGCGCTCTTCAGAAAGGAATTCCTAGCAGCACAGGAGCAAACCCTCCCCATGTTCCGAAAAAGTAGCCAGCGGGGTAAAAAACCTGCTTGGTTGAGTAGGGAGATCTTGAGGGGCGTCAAAAAGAAGAGGAATGTCTATGAGCTTTGGAAGAAGGGACAGGCGTGTAGGGTGAACTACAGGGAGGAAGTGAGATCGTGCAGAGAAAAAATCAGGAGGGCCAACTAGAAATCAGATTGGGTAAGTCTGCGAAAGATAACAAAAAATCTTTCTTTAAATACATTATCAATAAAAGGAGGACTAGGGAGAATATGCAGTCCCTATTGGGTGCAGAAGGAACACCGATGACAGGGGATGAGGACAAGGCTGAGGTACTTAATGCCTTCTTTGCCTCAGTCTCTAATAGTAAGGGAAGTTGTTCCCTCTGTGTGCGTACCCAGGAGTTAGAGGAGCAGGATGAGGCTCCCATGATCCAAGAGGAGGTAGGTAGAGACTTGCTTGCCCAGCTAGACACCCACAAGTCTATGGGGCCGGAGGATCCAGGGAACTACAGGCCTGTCAGTCTGAGGGCAGTGCCAGGGAAAGCCATGGAACAGGTGCTCTTGAGTGCTATCACGAAGCACATGCAAGAGAACCGGGTGATCAGGCCCAGTCAACATGGGTTCACAAAAGGCAGGTCTTGCCATACTAACCTGATCGCCTTCTATGACAAAATGACTCGGCTGCTGGACGAGGGAAAGGTTGTGGATGTGGTCTTCCTCGACTGCAGTAAAGCCTTTGACACAGTTTCTCACAGCATTCTGCTTCAGAGACTGTCAACCTTTGGCCTGGACAGGTGCACACTCTCCTGGATGGAAAACTGGTTGGATGGCCGGGCCCAGAGAGTGGTGGTAAATGGAGTTTACTCCAGCTTGAGGCCAGTGACAATTGGGGCTCCCCAGGGCTCAGTGCTGGGTCCATCCCTGTTCAATGTCTTTATCAATGAACTGGATGAAGGCATTGAGTGTACCATTAGCAAGTTTGCAGATGACGCTAAACTGGGTGGAAGTGTTGATATGCTGGAGGGTAGGGAGGCTCTGCAAAGGGATCTGAACAGGCTGGACCGCTGGGCTGAGGCCAATGGCATGAGGTTTAACAAGGCCAAATGCCGGGTCTTGCACTTGGGGCACAACAACCCTATGCAGCGCTGCAGACTAGGAGAAAATCTGGCTGGAGAGTTACCTGGAGGAGAGGGACCTGGGGGTGTTGGTTGACAGCCATCTGAACATGAGCCAGCAGTGTGCCCTGGTGGCCAAGAAAGCTAATGGCATCTTGGCTTGTATCAGAAATGGCATGTCCAGCAGTTCCAGGGAGGTTATTCTCCCTCTGTACTCCGCACTGGTGAGACCGCTCCTTGAATACTTTGTTTAGTTCTGTGCCCCTCACCCCAAGAAGGATGTTGAGGCTCTGAAGCGAGTCCAGAGAAGAGCAACGAAGCTGGTGAAGGGGCTGGAGAACAGGCCTTATGAGGAGCAACTGAGAGAGCTGGAGTTGTTTTGTGCGTTTATTTTGTTAGTGTTACAGAATGGTTTGTACGACTTTATCATATGCAAAATCTACATTAGTTAAAACCTCAAAAATATATATATATTCCAAAGAGAATATGACCACAAAGGTAAAAGAACGTCAGCAATTGTTTTGCAGAATCAAAACTCTATAACTCCGTTAAGGGTTATAAAGCAGGTATGCGTTTATTCGCTGGCGGGTGTGTAATCCTCCTAACTCGCACACAGTATGGTCTAACAAGCAGATAGTTAAAGTGTAAAGACATGCCTATTCATAAGCGCCTATTACATATTCATGACCTTTCCCTGCTTCTTATAATTCGGTTCGAGAAGCTTCTCCCATACTTGTGCAGGCGCGGTGTTGCGGTCTGGGGCTCAGGGCTGAAGTAGCCTTCATGTTCCTCATGTATCGTCCCTGAACGCAATCTGTGCGTAGACGCATTCTCATCCTGGTCGAGCTCCAAGACTGTAGAGACAGGTACAGTCAGCTTTCTGCTGTTGTGCACATTCCAGCTTTCCCCTTATCAGTGAATGTCTGTGGATGAGCTCCTCCCTTATCAACATCCAGGGTTTTCAAGGCCTTTGCTGGCAGACAGTGCATATTTCAGTGAGCTAAGCCTTCTAAGTTTTTCTAACTTTTCCCCTGTATCATATGCCCGCACATCACAATGATGCAGGAAAACATGCCTTCGATTATTGCAAAGATTTGCAGGAATTACAAGTTGGACTTAAAGGTAGCATTATTGGACGTGCAGTGTGAGAAACACTCTTTCACTGCTAAAATATGATAAATGACAAAGTCTTCTAAGCAAAGAGAATAATATTTTTATTTTACAATTCAGCGCTGAAACGGATGCCCTTCTAAAAAAGGCATACTGCAAAAACTGGTCACACAATTTTTATACTGGTTCAACATGTGTATTCATACAGATTTCGAGATCACCCACTATCACAGTTCCTTTGTGTCTCTGATGCTCTTTATCTTATCTCCTTCCCCATTGTTTCCTCTTGATGAGTTCAGGTCTGCCTTTTGACAAGCTAAATTCCTGTTACAATCACTTCCTTCCTTACTGCAAGTTCTCAAAGAATATTCATTTAGGTTGTCCAGTTATGTCTGAAGGTTGTCCACACAACATCGCCCGATGCAAGACAGATCCACATCACAAAAGCATACAAACCAGCTGCAGCAAAACCCATCAACCAATTCTCACATACAGCAAAGCAATTTCTCATTGGTACGGAATTTGATGTACACAATGTTACCTCTCTAAATTATACCTATGCTGAGGATCTTGTTCTTAATAATATTCGGAATGCTGTGCGCACCAGCCAGTGCTGGCCACAATGCCATGGGAAAATTATTTGACCTATGTAGGCACAGGGGTGAAAAACTCCTCATTTACTGCCAATCAAATTATGGGACTGTGCCATCAAGATCACTTGCTATCATACGTGGGTATGATTAACCAAAAACCTTTATCACACCCCAAAAAGGATATGTTTGTGCCACAATTGCACTGCTCCAATTTCTTAAGGCAGTGCAAGGTTATTCAAAGATGGTGAGGTCTAACAAAAGTATTACAAATGAAGAAACAAAAAACACCTTTTCACGTGTAAATCTTTGACTGTTAAGCTGCCACTTTGTAATTATAAGGTCTTCTACTAATTCCTTATCCTTTGAGGACAAAATAGCATTGTTTTCTTCTAAAAAATGAGTACCAACATTTGGGATTGGTATTCGAGGTTGATTACCTGGTAATCTGCTACTGCAGGAGTTTGATGGGGCATATTGATTTGCTGAAGCTGTTGCATTTCTCAGAAGGCAATTGTCACACTCCGAGGTAGGCAGAGCAGGACCCAGAACTGTATTTAAACATTTAGTTTATTACCTATAATGTTACAATTCTAAGTCAAGCATATGAGCTTAAGTCTAGACCAATATTAGCATCCTATAAGGGTTTGAAGGAGGAGTATATGGCCTGTACAGAGTTCAGTGATAAAGTCTTTAGGTGTTTCCTCGAAGCTGCTGCGAGTGAAGTTTCTGCAAATGCTCTGATGCTCGCTCGTAGGCTGTTGATGTCGGTGGGTGTAATAAGTAAACAAGACATTTTTTCATTAAAGCTATCTAAAAAGGAGATATTAAGGCTTGCTAGGAGTTAGAGCAAAACCACAGTAGCTGTGGAAAGTTTGAAGATAATACATGTCTCTAGGAACGTGTTTATTTATCAGACCAAACCAACCCGGGCCCACCCGGCAGCTTTGGTAACCCTAGATGTTACGGCGGCATGAGGTTCGTAGATAAGGTCACTGAGGAAGATGCTGAGTTATCATGAATCATCCACTAACAACACCTAGAGTCTGCGCAGATCAACAAAGAATATGTGACACGCAGATATGAACTCAGACCTGATAAAACTATAAAAACCTGAACAAAATTGTTAAGGTGTGCGCCGTTGGTGGAGCGGAGACTCCCCGGCCGACCAGCGCTGTTTGCTTACCGCTGCTTCCTATTAAAATTGGAAAATAAACATTTAACTACTTTTTACCAATTAATGAGTTTCGTCTGAGTTATTAATTTATGACAAATTTGGTGCCGTGACTCGGATAGAGGCAATTCAGAGTGAACCTCGTACAGGGGAGGCGCCCCGCTATAATAGTGGCCTCTGTTCGAAGGTATCTGTGAAACCTCTACCGACGAACCTTTTAAATTAGCGGTAAGCAAAGAAAACCGATTGTCCCATAAAATCGTGCACGAAGATCCGAACGAAGACGCAAGGACGCGTAAGTATAGGCCGGTTATCCGTTCGGTTGGGGCTGGGTATCCCGGGGCGTGCTGTGTTAGACGCCCAATTGCGGGCGAGGCGAGTGCGGAGTCCTTAGTAGCGCCGTTCCCATATGCCATGAGGGACTGGGTCGCGAATTGGACGAAGTGAGTGTGTGTGTGTGTGTAAAGGCACCTCGGAAGATGGGGCAGAAGAAAAGCAAGCCTTCTGACTCCATGGGTGGGGGGCTCCGTGTTAAGCTCCCACAGATACCTCCAGATACTCCACTGGGGATGATTATCCTTTTAGAAAGGGTAAGAGTAAAGTAAAAATGATACATTATTGCATGGAAGTATGGGGTGGTGTCTCGACCCTGTCAAAGGGAGGAGGAAAAATATGGGTTCGTTTTGTCTGTGTGGCGATCCGGAGAATAAAGGGTTACTCCCAGGGTGATTATCAAACAGTATTTATTTCCAAAAGGGCAAAACAACGAGCCCAGGTACCCAGCCCCAGTCCAAGCAGTCACGCATGCCGTGAGGTCAGGGGGAGGGGTAGAGAGAATTAATAGATTGTATCACCGAGTGGTCCAGGCTGCTCCGGGTCCAGGTCTGCGTTTCAGTCCCAGCTCGGCAGGCACCTCAGTTCTGGCACGGCAGTGGGCCTGGGCAGGAGCCCTCTGGGCTCCTGGGCACGGCGCCCCTGGGGTCCACGCTGCCCCGGGCCGCATGGCGACCCCCGGGCTCCTCTGGCCACGTGGCTACCTGGCCTCCTGGCGACTCCCCGCCCCCCTGCTTCTGCTCCCTGCCCCCCGGCCGCCCAAGCAGCCGGGGAGGGCAAAGGGAGGGGGCTAGTGGCGGGGGGGGCAGGCTTCAGAGAAAAGCAGTGTCGCTGGAGAAACAAATGTTTAAGGCAAATAAATAACGAGTCTGCCGTGACAGGTGGGAAAAGAGATTCGTAAAGACCACCTTTATTGGCCAGTATTTGGGTCATCTGTCAGGCTCTGAATATTTATGTGAATTCAAAGGAACCATTTAATTTGGAAGAAAGTGAATATGCACACTTATGGATAGGGTCAAAAACGAGGATTAATTTGTACCCTCTTAAAGAAAAGGGGGGGCAAGCACGAAAGAAAAATAAACAGTCAGAAGAAATCCCGGTAGCACCACCACCTTATGTGCCCCCTCCGCTGCCACCTCCACCAACTCCTAATCCAGTACCGACTGCCCCCCCTCACAATCCTGAGAGTGATACTGATTCAGATGTAGACCAAAATGCTAATAGGCAGATAACTAGGAGTCAAACCAGAAGCCAACAGCGGCAGGGGGATGGACTGTACCCCCTCAGAGAAATCGCAATGGGAGGTCCGCAGGCTGGGATGGGATACGTGGCGGTCCCTCTTAATTCAGGGGATGTTAAAGATTTTAAAAAGGAAATGGGGAGTCTGTTAGAAGATCCCCTTGGGGTGACAGAACGGGTTGATCAGTTTTTGGGAAGAACTACAGTCAATTCTGGGAATTTTGTTTACAGCAGAAGAAAGACGGATGATCAGGAGGGCAGGGATGCGAATCTGGGATGACCAACATCAACAGGGTCCTGCAGCAGATACTAAGTGGCCCCTTCAGAACCCAGGGTGGAATAACCAAGATCTGGTACACCGAGGTCATATGCAGGACTTGAGAACCATAATTATCCAGGGTATAAGTGACACGTGGAATTAAGACTCCATAACTTATAAAGTTATAAAGTAGGTATGTTTATTCAGCGCTGAGACGCACGGGAGAATCATTTCTCCAAAACAACGTGCGTACCCATCATGACAACTCCTCTTAGCTTTATACAGTAAACTGTTACATATTCCTAAAATGCTTATACATATTAATGAGTTTAAGAAGAGACCTCTTCTTGTTTTTTTCCAGGAATAGGGGCAGTTATCTTCCTTCTGCATCCATGCTCTCAGGCCGCTCTTATCACAGGTCCAGACGACTCCGCTCTTATCACAGGTCCAGATGACTTGTCCTGCTCCTCAGAAGTCTTTTAACAATAGGCCCCCTTACACAAGGCTTATAGAGCTATGTTGTTTTAACTGTCATCCTGGTGTATTTTGTAGGTGTAAGCAGTTTCTATTCTGCTATCCTTCAAGTGTCATTCCCCTAGGCCCCAAATCAATCCCTCCTTTTCTAGAAAATTAGTAAATTCTTTTACTACTTAACATGAAGATCCTTTTTCTAGTATCGTCTCAAAATATTTATTTGACTCCAACTTCTGGAGAAGTTGGTGTTTCTTCCAAGTACTGTATGTGTCTCCAGTACTTTGAAGGCACCACAGGGGATATTTGACTAAAATAAGGATCATTATTACCAAAACCCAGGATGCAGCTATCATTGCCAACAGCTGTCTCAACCAATTTAGATTCAGGAGCCAGGATTTAAGTTTTCCCCAAATGTTAGTTAATCCCCATGAGGTGTTATCCTGAGTTATCATATGTAATTTTCTATTTTTCCCAAATTTGGCATGTGTCTGTTTCAATTTGGTTTTTGGTGGGTTTTGTTTGTTTATATACCACATCCTAGGGTCAAAAACACAAATAGTTTTCTATCTTTATAGTTCACTTTAGTTAGCCTTATTCTTTAAAAGGTGTTAGCATCTGTTGTCCATTGGCTGGTAGGTGATTTCTTCAATAGATCAAAGTTCTTTTATCTTGATTGCTGTGAAAGCTGTTAACAATACTTGGTACAGTCTATTCCACTTCTCTTCTAGTAGTTCTCCTGTAAAATCTTTAACATAAAAACTCATCCGCAGCTTAAAAATTATGTATAAATTAATCTAAACTTCTAGCCCATGTAGATTTGTTTTATTTTGTTTTGGTTTTTCATTTGTTGGTTTGTTTTCCTTTTTCCTTTTGTTGGATCTTTCTGCCAATTAGACAAATTCAGCCAATTCTGTATATTGCAATTATATATACAGGGCTAATGCTTTCCTTGGACCTTGGGTTGGTTCCTGAACAAGGCCAAAGGAAGTGCTTGATATCAATGTAAATTTGGCTTCTTGCATTTTCTCCCCTGGCCACTAGCCTGTGGTCAGCATGGAGGATGTAACTGCTGATCAATTCTTAAAATTTTTACTACTTCAGCACAAATAAGTATTTCTACCTGATAACGTTACTGCGGGTGCTCTAAAATGAGGTATAATTTCATTTAATAATATAATTATCACTTTTGCTTTTTTTGTCCTGCAAGGAAAAGATTCTGACCAACCTGAGAAAGTATCTGTTAATACTAAAAATATATCAGTACCCCTCCTTTTCTATTGGGAGTTCTGACAGATTTATTTTCATTCCTATTATTTATACAGAACATCTGTGCCCCAATGGGTTGGGTTTGGTATTCCCTGAGGTTTTTGTTTCATTTTTAGTTCTTATAAGACCAATTTTCATAGCATTCCTGATGGCATTATTATTTGTCCATCTGGAACATAACACCACCCCTTCACTACTTCTCTTTCTACTCTATTGATAATCAAATTTCTATCTTCCCTTGGATATTTCTCCAATTTTAAATTAGAATCAGCGATTTGAAGTTTACCGTCTGGAATCAAAGCAGATATTACCTCTACCTTTTTCTGCAGCCATCCTGGCCTCAAAATTTCCTGCCAATTTGTTACAAATTTTCTGGCCAGTATTACCTCTCTGGTGACTTTTGTAGTGTATGATAGCCACTTCTTCTGGAATATTTATAGCTTCCAGCAGCTTTAGGATTTCTGCTGCATATTTAATGTGTTTTCCGTGGGCAGTAAGGAGTCCCCGCTCTTTCTATGTAGTACTGTGAGCATGCACCGCTTCAAAGACGTATTTTGAATCTGTCCATCTATCTGTCTTCCCTCCTTTTGCTAATTCCAGTGCTTGACTTAAGGCGATTATTTCAGCTTTCTGGGCTGATGTTCCTCGGGCAATGGTCTGGTCTCGATCGCTCCTCTGGTGGTAGCCACTGCATATCCAGGCTTGCGATGTCTTTGCTTCACAAAGTTGCTTTCCTCAGTGTACCAGGAATCTTCCGAAGCAGCTCCACTAAGGAAAGATGCTGGATTTACAGTGTTAGTGGTGATTATATTCACATCATCTTGCTCCACCATTATGGCAAAATTCTAGAAGGGGAAAGCCAGTGACCTCCTTTTTGCTCCAACACCACCGAGACTGTGTGTAACACTATGACAGTCTTATAGTGAATTTTTGGGCTTCTTGCATATTCAGAACTACAGCTGCAACTGCCTGTAGGCATCCAGGCCTTGCAATTAATTGTTCAAATGCCTTTCTTGCCTCCCCAGTCCAAGCCAATTTTAATGATCCCATTGGATATTCTTTCAGTGGTTCATATAATGGTTTCACTATGATATCCATAAATGACACCAACCTGTCATTCGCAGAAATGTTCTGAGTTCTTTTACCATTCCTGGCATGTGTGCAGCAAATAGCTTTCTTTTGGGCTGTCTGTATCCTCTGGAGATCTCGAATCCAAGGCAAGTAAGTTGTCACTGCATAGGTTGGGTCTTCTGCTGAAAGACTTGATACCTGCTCAGTCCAAAAGTTCAATAGACTTGCAGTCTGTTGCTCACAATCCTTGTCTGTTTGTGTAACTGTCAGGAGGTCGCATACTGCAGCAGGATTCTGATTTGGGGCCTAGGGGAAGTACTAACAATATAAACATTGTTTAGCAGCCCCAGATGAAATAAAATAGTAATATTTTAGATAAGTAAAATAGTAATATTTTAGACAGAATACACCAGGATAACAGTTAAAACAACATATCTCTACAGGCCTTATGTAGGAAGGGAGCCTATTGTTAAAAGATTTCTGAGAAGCAGGACAAGTCATCTGGACCTGTGATGAGGGTGGAGTCACCTGGACTTGTGATAAGAGTGGCCTGAGAGCACGGACGCAGAAGGAAGATAATTGCCCCTATTCCTGGAAAAAACCAAGAAGAGGTTTCTTCTTAAACTCATTAATATGTATAAGCATTTTAGGAATATGTAACAATTTAGTGTATAAAGCTAAGAGGAGTTGTCATGGTGGGTACGCACGTTGTTTTGGAGAAACGATTCTCCCGTGCATCTCAGCGCTGAATAAACATACCTACTTTATAACTTTATAAGTTATGGAGTCTTGATTCCACGTGTCAGTTTTGGCGAGCCAGCCAGGAGAGCTTTCTGCCAACTGTGGGACCGACTGTGGAGCGGACATCCTAGGTGCGCACCGAGCTTATTCCTCGGAGGACCTCCTCTCCCAGCCGTTCACTGCAGGGCAGAAAAAGATCCTCTGTATTAGCGGACAAACGGTATGTTTAACTAAGATTAAGGAAGATTAAGGAGTTCTGGAAAGCTGGAAAAGTATGTAAGTTTGGGAAGGCCAGTAAGTCGTTGGGGACGCCCACGCGTGGCTGGGGCTGCTGGTAAAGCGTGCAGAGACATCTGGCGTACAGCGTAGTTCCCCGTGCAGGAAGGGGGGTACCAGGGGTTTGTTGACTGATAGGGCAGCCGCGAGCGCTCTTGGTGGTAGATCGAGCAAACCTCAGATTGTTGCCGCATCCCAATTGGGAACCAAGACGTACCCGCTGATGACAGTGAGAGGCGGGAGAAGGGTAAGCACAATCTTTTTGTTTTTTGAGGAAGGTACCCTCGGTCGATAGAGCGACCAAACCGGTTGAAGAGGTTTGCTGACTGATAGAGCAGCCGCTAGCAGTCTTGGGGGTAGACTGAGCAAACCTAGGCTGTTGCTGCATCCCAATTGGGAGCCAGGACGGACCCGCTAATGACTGTGAGAAGCGGGAGAAGGGTAAGCACAACCTCTGAGTTACCTAGGTAATATTTGCAGCTGCTGGAGGGATCCAAACTGGAGGGATCCAAACTGAAGTAATATTTGCGTGCCCGGGAATTGATTCTGTGTTAAAAGTGCTGTGTGTGAGTATTGAGGCCTTGAGTGATAGTGTTGTCTTGTTTGTGTGTTCGGTACCGTGTGTAAATCACATTTCCATAACATCAGGAAATTGTGGATTTGAAAGTGAACAACTTAGAGTGATCACAACATTATATTAAGTTAATTTTTTTTAAAAAAAAAAAACAAGCGGAGAGGTGTTTGTGTGTGTTGAACTTTAACAACCAGTTAAACCTTTGAATACATCACGGGTGGGGACTTGACTGGTTATCATGGGACAAACCTGTGGCTGTGGGTAACCCTGTCCTCTCTGGCTTCTCCTCCTTGATTGCAAAATTTTCCCCTTTTGGTCTATAGGAGTTAAGTGTTAAAAGCTTTTAGCAAGTGTTTGCCTGAGATAAGGATCAGGAATTGAGACAGAGAAGGGGGGGTGACAGTGCTGCAGTAGGAGAAAAAAAAAAAAAAAAAAAGAAAAAAGTAATTTGGTGATGTTTGGGAGGAAGGTTCGGTGCGAGAATTGAGTAAAAGCAAAAGAAAAATAGGTAATACTCAGAATAAAGATATTTTAAGGAAAAGCCCCCTTGGTTGCATACTAACACATTGGATGGATATTGTTGGAACTGGGGGCACAGAGAATAAGAAGACTTTTATTAAATCTTGTAGGAATATGAAATGGTGACTTGTAAATGGTGATGTGGAATATCAACTGCAATGTATTAAGAACAAGATTAACAACTAAAATACTGATAACGACCCTTATGGTCTTGTCGGACAGAGTCACTGGGATTGACTACTTGAGTATGTCCACACCTGTATGGCTCTGGGTGGGCTTAGTCTCATCTCCCTCTGGATATGCAGTAAGGTTCCAGGAAAGAAGTGTGCTTGTCATTTCAAGAAAAATATGGAAATAATTTTGTGTATATAGAGTTCCGAAATCACTGATTGGCAGAAGCACGCTGAGGACAAAGCCCGAGTTTTCTCCAGCCCTGAATAAAGTGTACCTGCCTTAATTGTTAAGTCTAAGCTTCTTTGTTTCAGATTTGGTGACCCAGATAGGACCTTCTCTGCCTGGCTGCAGGATTCATTGAGAACAAGAATCTCTTGGGTACCCCCGGGGATTTCTCCGGAGAGAGTCCTCTTCTCAACTGGATCTCTGCAGGGGTAGACAAGGACCATCAGACAAAAAGCGTGCTTTAAATTTTTCTTTGATAAAAAGGTATGCTTTAATTTTTTCTTTTTCTGGGTTGAGGACCAGTCCATATAGTTTGGCTCCTCATAAATTGTTACTGTATAAGACAGGGTGAGCGTATGCTGGATTGTTAGTGTCTTATAGGCATATATTCAAGCTGTTTGGGTGTTAATCGTAAAGGGAATATATTCAGTTTCTGTGAGCAGTCTTGGTTGTAAAAGCAAATATTTGGTTTTGCTGTGGACATCTTGATAGTAACTGAAGATCTACATGAATAGCTAGTTTCTGTCGGTTTGTTTAGGAAGTCTTGGTTGTAACAGATTATATTAACCAGAGAAACTAGAGTTATGTAGAAGCTTGAGTGAATATTTGGCTTCTATGTGCCAATTTGATTTGTTCAAGTTAATGTTGTTGTTGTGTCATGTGTGTGTTATTTTTGTGATGATGCTATGATATTTGTGCGGGTTTTGGGAAATGCTGGTTAAGCAGTTATATGTTGCCTGCCTATTGCTTTCCGGGATGCACATCACAGTTTCTTTGTGTCTTATTTATTCCCTCATTCAGTGAAACGGGGCATTTGTATAAGATTGTATTTGTTTTGTTGTAGAAATAATGGTGGGTTTTGTCCAGATTGTATACGAATGACTAGTGGATGTTTATTGGATCCTGATGTAGTGCACGTGGTGTAACAAGAAAAGCCAGCTGAGATGTATTTTAGAACAATAAGATCTCTAATTATAAGGGAATTGGTGGTCCACTGAAGGGTGGACAAACAGAAAACCCTGACAAAACCTTTTTGATAATCAGTGGTGGCTGGTGTATAAGCTTGATTATGAGAAAAGTGGCTATAATATCTTATTGTAATTAATGTTGTTCTTAAAGTATAAGGAGAATTGGATAATGTACTCTGTGCAGATCTGTTTTTCAGTTTGCAAAATCACCTGGAGTAGCAAGAGAATGGGGTCTGGGATTAAGAAATAACCGATGTGCATACTATAGAAGAATCAGGACCAGGTGTTGTAGCTGAGCTTGAATAGCAGAGACCTGGGGAAGTTACCCTAGAGGATCCACTGCTTAAAATAAATCTGGGGAATACAGGTAAAGAGGTTATATTTTAATAGATACGGAAGCCTCTGTGTAAACTAACAACTGATTCCTACAGATAAAAAATAAAGTATTGTGATTGTAATAGAAGCTACTAGCCAAACTGAAAAAGCATTCTCTATACAGTCTGCTAAATTTAAATTGGGAAAACAAGCAGGTATATATGATTTTGTCAGGAGACTCTGGACCATTATCGAGAAGAGATTTATTAAAGCAGTTAGATACAGAAATAATATTTGGAGCAGGAGGTATGAAATTTTAAGTCAGAGATCATCAACTAATCAGAGTATTGAGTTTGTCTTTAAAACAGGTGGAAAAACACGAGTAACAGCAGAGATTTTGGATGAGGTATATCCAGGCACATCAGCTTCTGAGATACCTGGCAAGGCCAGAAATGCAGAGCATGCGAAGGTAAAATTTGCCCCCGTGAATGCCAGGTAATACCCTCTATGATTAAGGGGATAGAAATGATTAGTGACAACTGGGATTACTTAAATGATTTAAATGAGAATATTTCCTGTAAAGGAAGTAGATTAAATGTTATTTTTTAGTGCAAGATTTAAGGAACTACATCCAGTGGTGGCAAATTACTGTGCCTTGCCAACCAATTAAAGATCAATTGTGGTTTACCGTACTGGATTTGAAGGATGCCCTCTTCTGCTTGATAATTGGCTGAAGAAAGCAAAAAGTGACTTGCCTTTGAATGAGAAAACCCTGAGACTGGTAGTAAAACACAACTAACCTGAACAGTATTGCCTCAAGGTCTTAAGGACAGCTGAACTATTTTTGAGAACCAGAGAACCTGAGACCTGAAAACATGGGACTAGAACCCTGCTGCAGTATGCAACCTCCTGACAGTTACACAAACAGGCAAGGATTGTGAGCAACAGACTGTAAGTCTATTGAACATTTGAACTGAGCAGGTATCAAGTCTTTCAGCAGAAGGCCCAACCTACAACTTGCTTACCTTGGACTTGAGATCTCCAGAGGATACAGACAGCCCAAAAGAAAGCTATTTGCTGCACACATGCCAGGAATGGTAAAAGAACTCAGAACATTTCTGCGAATGACAGGTTGGTGTTGATTATGAATATCATAGTGAAACCATTATATGAACCACTGAAAGAATATCCAATGGGATCATCAAAATTGGCTTGGACTGGGGAGGCAAGAAAGGCATTTGAACAATTAATTGCAAGGCCTGGATGCCTACAGGCAGTTGCAGCTGTAGTTCTGAACATGCAAGAAGCCCAAAAATTCACTATAAGACTGTCATAGTGTTACACACAGTCTCGGTGGTGTTGGAGCAAAAAGGAGGTCACTGGCTTTCCCCTTCTAGAATTTTGCCATAATGGTGGAGCAAGATGATGTGAATATAATCACCACTAACACTGTAAATCCAGCATCTTTCCTTAGTAGAGCTGCTTCGGAAGATTCCTGGTACACTGAGGAAAGCAACTTTGTGAAGCAAAGACATCGCAAGCCTGGATATGCAGTGGCTACCACCAGAGAAGCGATCGAGACCAGACCATTGCCCGAGGAACATCAGCCCAGAAAGCTGAAATAATCGCCTTAAGTCAAGCACTGGAATTAGCAAAAGGAGGGAAGACAGATAGATGGACAGATTCAAAATACGTCTTTGAAGCGGTGCATGCTCACAGTACTATATAGAAATCCTAAAGCTGCTGGAAGCTATAAATATTCCAGAAGACACTACAAAAGTCACCAGAGAGGTAATACTGACCAGAAAATTTGTAACAAATTGACAGGAAATTTTGAGGTCAAGATGGCTGCAGAAAAAAGTAGAGGTAATATCTGCTTTGATTCCAGACGGTAAACTTCAAATCGCTGATTCTAATTTAAAATTGGAGAAATATCCAAGGGAAGATAGAAATTTGATTATCAATAGAGTAGAAAGAGAAGTAGTAAATGGGTGTTGTTATATTCCAGATGGAAAAATAATAATGCCATCTGGAATGTTATGAAAATTGGTCTTATAAGAACTAAAAAGGAAATAAAAACCTCAGGGAATACCAAAACCAACCCATTGGGGCACAGACGTTCTGTATAAATAATAGGAATGAAAATAAACTCCCAATAGAAAAGGGGGGTACTGATATATTTTAGTAACAGATACTTTCTCAGGTTGGCCAGGAGCTTTTCCTTGCAGGACAAATAAAGCAGAAGTGATATGGTATATAAACAAAAAAAACCACCAAAACCCAAATTGAAACAGACACACGCCAAATTTGGGGAAAAAATAGAAAATTACATATGATAACCCAGGATAACACCTCATGGGGATTAACTAACATTTGGGGAAATCTTACATCCTGACTCCTGAATCTAAATTGGTTGAGACAGCTGTTGGCAACGATAGCTGCATCCTGGGTTTTGGTAATAATGATCCTTATTTTAGTCAAATGTCCCCTGTGGTGCCTTCAAAGTACTGGAGACACATACAGTACTTGGAAGAAACACCAACTTCTCCAGAAGTTGGAGTCAAATAAATATTTTGAGAAGATGCTAGAAAAAGGATCTTCATGTTAAGTAGTAAAAGAATTTACTAATCTTATAGAAAAAGGGGGATTGATTTGGGGCCTAGGGGAAGTACTAAGAATATAAACATTGTTTAGCAGCCCCAGATGAAATAAAATAGTAATATTTTAGATAAGTAAAATAGTAATATTTTAGACAGAATACACCAGGATAACAGTTAAAACAACATATCTCTATAAGCCTTATGTAGGAAGGGAGCCTATTGTTAAAAGATTTCTGAGAAGCAGGACAAGTCATCTGGACCTGTGATGAGGGTGGAGTCATCTGGACTTGCGATAAGAGTGGCCTGAGAGCACGGACGCAGAAGGAAGATAATTGCCCCTATTCCTGGAAAAAACCAAGAAGAGGTTTCTTCTTAAACTCATTAATATGTATAAGCATTTTAGGAATATGTAACAATTTAGTGTATAAAGCTAAGAGGAGTTGTCATGGTGGGTACGCACGTTGTTTTGGAGAAACGATTCTCCCGTGCATCTCAGCGCTGAATAAACATACCTACTTTATAACTTTATAAGTTATGGAGTCTTGATTCCGCGTGTCAGTTTTAGTCCCATGTTTTCAGGTCTCAGGTTCTCTGGTTCTCAAAAATAGTTCAGCTGTCCTTAAGACCTTGTGGCAATACTGTTCAGGTTAGTTGTGTTTTACTACTAGTCTCAGGGTTTTCTCATTCAAAGGCAAGTCACTTTTTTGCTTTCTTCAGCCAATATCAAGTAGAAGAGGGCATCCTTCAAATCCAGTACAGTAAACCACAACTGATCTTTAATTGGTTGGCAAGGCACAGGGATTTGCAACCACTGGATGTAGTTCTTCTTACAATTTTATTTATGGTCCTTAGATCTTGCACTAAAAATAACATTTAATCTACTTCCTTTACAGGAAATATTCTCATTTAAATTCTTTTAGTAGTCCCAGTTGTCACCAATGATTTCTATCCCCTTAATCATAGAGGGTATTACCTGGCATTCACGGGGGCAAATTTTACCTTCGCATGCTCTGCATTTCTGGCCTTGCCAGGTATCTCAGAAACTGATGTGCCTGGATACACCTGTGAGAAACGCTCACTGCTAAAATATGAAAAAGGACAAAGTCTTCGAAGCAAAGACAATAATATTTTTATTTTACAATTCAGCGCTGAATCGGATGCCCTTCTAAAAAGGCATACTGCAAAAACTGGGTACATGAGTTTTATAGTGGTTGTACATGTGGATTCATTCGGATTTTGTGACCACACATTATCACAATCATTTGTGTCATTGTCTCCTCTTGATGAGTTTGTGCCTGCCTGGTTAAACAAGCGAAATTCCTGTTACAATCACCTCCTTCCTTCGAGCCAGGATTTGCATATTGGGTTTAGGCATGGTTCAATGTTTCTCAAAAGAATGACATCTCCGGACAGACAGATACATATCACAAAGGGGCTGCAGCAAAACCCCCATCAATTCTCACAATTCACCCCCTTTTACTTATTACTTTTATTGCTGAAGCCCATAGCTTTGCTCTAATTCACACAATATTGTTTGTAATTTTTCATATTGTTCTTCTTTCTTCCGATCTCTTTTCCTCAAGACCATAATTTTCTGGGGCATCTCACTCTGGTCTGCCATCCTTGGACTTGTCGACATGCTGGTTAGCTGCATTCCTTCGACTACACTGAAAATCAATCTTATAAAACATGGTACAAGACACGGTAGAAAGAGTAACCCAGCTAATGAACATAATAAAAAGAAAACTACTTTCTTCCACCAAGCTACCCCTAAAAGTTTATCCCACCACCCAGAATCTAACATAGAATTCCATTTCTGAACTGGAACATGTGCAATTTTTCGAATTTCAGTTGCAAGGTTAATCACTGCTTGACCATTATCATCTATTTTAACGCAACAATCAGAAGTGTTCCATTTTCCACACACACCTCCTTCTTCTGCCAATAAATAGTCTAATGCCAGTCTATTCTGATATATTGCCCCCCTCATCTGTGTTTGCTGTTTAGCCAACAACTCGAGGCCAGCTGCTGTCCGATTAGTGATTAATTCTACTACTGCCTGTAATCTAATTATTCTATTCAACATGTAAATAGGTGTGCGATAGCCCCAACTTCCATCTTGTGCCCAAGTTGCTGGTCCATATGTCTGGATAATTCTTTCTGGGGGCCATTCGTCTTCTCCCCAGGTTTGAGTTCCTCCAATTTCTATGTCTGACCTCTTTTCCCTTTTTAAGTTTTCAAACAAGGGAATTCCTAACTCATCCCCCTCCTTCAAGGGCAGCATAAAGAATCCCGGCTGAATTATCCCTAAGGTACAGCTCCCTTCCCAGTTTTCGAGTAGCTTCGAATAAGCTCTTTTACCACAAATCCAAAATAACCCATCAGGGGCTCTCCACCAGTCCCTGGAAGGGTTTCCTGGGTTTTTCCAAAATTTCAGGATACTTGGTAATCCCTGAAATGGATTATTTCCAGTACAGTTAAAAATTCCTTCCTCACTGGTCTTGATACAATTGTTATTATCTTTGGACAAATACCATAGAGGTTTTCCAGGCCACCAGGTTCCATGAGTGCCATTGTAGGTGTACACCCGTTTACAGGGGGTCTCTCCTACCCACTCTCCATATCCTATACGGCTTATGCATTCTGTACCAATTACTTCAGAACTCAGGACCCAGCCCAATGGTCTTGTCTTTTCTTCTGTACTGAGTAAACGATTCCATTTTAATATCTGGAGAGGATCCAGACTGATTCCTCTCCAGGGCCATTCTTCACTCACCAATGGACCTCCACATACCCAACAACCAGACACATTTCGTTCTTTGGCTATTCTCTCAGCCAGATCTACAAATAAATTTTTTCCCAAAGTGGGGAATCCTAGTTACCTTTGCAGTTCTTCTCTGATTTCATTATATAATTGGTTACTGTCTCTTGATTTCCCCAACTGGACAGAGTTTGTTAATTGCCGTGTGACATTCTTTACTAGCTGTTCTTTGTATTGATCTTAGATTCCCCCACTGTCTGATATGTCCCAATGTCCTTCCTTGGTGAAACATATCCATTCTTCTCCCTTAGGACACCCTATTCCCAGCCTTATTCCTCCTTTTCCCAAGTTTCTTCCTACCCACAATTGAACTTTTTCCAAGTTACAAGTGGTTAAACTTCGCGAATCATAACAATGCCTATTTATGTGTGTGTGGTAACTAAGACTGGAAGCCCCTCTAGTATGTAGACGTTGATAACATTTAGAGCATTCATCTGGAGACCCGAAGGTACAACTGGAGGTGAGCACAACCCAAAGTAGAAAGGTCCAGGCAGCCATCATAAGCCAAGGTCTGGTATAGCATATATCTCCACCACTCAACGCCTATTGGATTGCAGCCAGCAGCGGAGTTTTTAGGTTCTTCTTGGCGGCAGATATAGAGGCTAACCCAGTCTTGCCCTTGGCTTAGTGATACCTGAAATCACCTTTAGGCTTTTACAGGCTGCCACTTCCAACACACTCCACAGTACCACTGGCCTCTATTGAGGTTAATTCAGTTTATCTGGTCTCTTAGAATCAACAACACAGGACCTTACAGATTTTGCCAGCCAATTTTGCTGACTTATCGCCTAAATGTTAGCTTCAGAGGGTCATCTCCTGGTTTCACAGTCCACTCTCTGGAAGGTGGAGCCACTGGTCCCTTCGCTCTGGTAGCATGAGTCCACCCCTTTTCTTTAGTTCTTATGACTGCTTCTGTCGTCAGAAGTACTAGGACAGTCCTTCCCACGTTGGGGCTAGAGTATTTTCCTTCCAGGATTTCACGAAGACCCAGTCTCCAGGTTGTATCTGATGTAGGCTGAAATCCAGGGGTGCTGTTTGGGGTAGCAAACCACACTTTCTTAAATCTGCAAGAGATCGAGTTATTCCATGCAAATAGTCTCTAGGGTACATATCATTGATCTCAGGGATTGGTACACTCTCTTCTCTCCCTAAATATGGGAGGCCAAATAAAATTTCATATGGAGACACACCCCAGTCTTTCCTTGGGGCAGTTCTGATTCATATTTCTCTGGTAACTTTGTTTAACATTTGTCTCCCATCTGGCAGGATCCACTTACCTTCCTGGGTTTTTACACAACCCATATTTTGGAGAGACTTCTCTTCTTCAAATACTGGTGATTTGACTGACATTTCTTTACCAGGTATTAAAATTTGCATCCTAATAGCCCCTCCTTCGAGTGCTGCTTCTTTTGCCTGTTCATCAGCTAGCCTATTCCCTCTAGCTTCTAAAGTATTCCCTTTTTGATGTCCAGTTACATGTACTATTGTAATCTCTTCTGGCTTACTTAGGGCCTCCAGTACCTCCAGTATCAACTGTTCATGCACTAGTTCCTTTCCCCTGGAGGTGACTAATCCCCGCTCTTTCCATATTTTTCCAAAGGTATGGACAACTCCAAAGGCATATCTGGAGTCTGTATATATTGTTCCATTTTTCCCACCTAATAATTCCAGAGCTCGTTTGAGGGCATATAGCTCACACGTTTGGGCTGACCAAGTGTCAGGGAGTCTCACTTTTTCTATTACACTGTTCTGTATGCCATCTATTACTGCATACCCACTGTGACGTTTTCCATTTAGGCATCGTGATGACCCATCTATAAAGACTCTCTCTCCTTCAGGTAAAGGTTTCTCTCTCAAATCCTCTCGTACTTTAGTCTGATATTCCATGATGTCTAAACAGTTATGTTCTGGCATTTCTTCTGTATTTTCTCCATATAGATACTGAGGGGGGTTGAGGCTTTTGTCTGTAGTCAGGACCAAATCATCTTTCTCCAATAGGTTGGTTTCATATTTCAGAATTCTGGAGTCAGTCAGCCACCTACCAGATTTCTGGCCCAAAATCGTCCTGACTACATGAGTGGTAGACACAATTAGTGCCCCTCCAAAAATCAGCTTTCTACTTTCTTCTGCCAGCAAGGCTGTAGCCGCTATTGCCTGTACACAAGTTGGCCAGCCTCGTGAAACTGGATCTAGCAATTTGGACAGGTAGGCCACTGGTTGGTTTTGCCCCCCCCATATCTGGGCCAACACACCATAGGCAATCCCATTTTCAACATTCACATGTAAATGAAACGGCTTTTCCAAAGAAGGGAGGGACAGTACTGGTGCCTGCATTAGTTTTTGTTTTAACTCCTTAAATTGCTGTTGTTCCTCCCAAGTCCACTCATACTTTTCAGTCTCTTCTTGTAATTTTTCATATAAAAATTTAACATGTTGACTAAAATTTTCAATCCATAGTCTGCAGTACCCCAGTAAACCTAAAAACTTTCTTATATCTTTTTACTTTTTGGAAGGGTGAGTGCTACAATGCCAGAGATTTGTTCTGGATTTATTCTCCTCTTCCCTTCACTAATTAAATGCCCCAGGTATTTTACCTCCTTTTTCACAAACTGCAACTTAGATGGTAGCAGATTGAACTTCTGTTTCCTTTTCCCCCAATACTAACAGATCATCTACATACTGGAGCAGTTTGATTCCAGGAGAAAAAGTAATTTCCTCAAGGACTTGCTCTAAACTTGTCCAAAGAGGTTGGGGGATTCAGTGGAACCCTGGGGCAGAGCAGTCCAGTGAAACTGCTGCCCTCTCCCTGTTGTGGGATCCCCCCATTCAAAAGCAAACAGGTTTCAACTTTCCAATGCCAAATGACAAGTCCAAAAAGGCATCTTCAAGATCCATTACACTGCTATTACATTGCTGTGGAATCCTTATAAAACTCGTTGGTTTTTGCTCCTGAAAAAGTACGTATTCCTGCTCCAATCATTTGGAATACTCTATTTTTTTCTCTGTTGTGCTGGGCACCCCCTCTCAAAATGTCCTTTCCTCCTACAGCAACAACACTGCCTGGGTCAGTCAGGAGGGTCCTCTCTTCAACCCAGTGTGCTCCCAAACCCGCACACCTTGTTTTATAAGGGGGCATTTGACCTTGATCAGGTAACCTTTCCCTTTTGTTTTCCCCTTCAGGTTGTCTCCCCACTACCTCCTCTACTGTCACCACTATCAGCTCAGCCCTTGCTCCCTGCCTCTCATCATCCCTCCTGACATACATTCTCCAAGCCTCCCATAACAATTCATCCAAATCCCTATCATGCCAACCCTTCAGCCTCTCCAACTCTCTCTCCACATCTGGCCAGGCCTCCATCACAAAATCAACCCCCAACAACTCCTGCCCCACATCACTTCCAGGATCCACTCCTGAGCATTGCTGCATATCCTTCCTCAGCCTCTCCAGCCACCCCGCTGTTCGTTTTCAAAAGCTTCCTCAAAACTCTGTCCTTTAGGGACGGCCCCCTCATTCCTTGGACAACCAGCCCTTTACGATCAGACATTCCTCCTCCCTTTCATATCACTCCAGCTCCAAACAGATCCAACCACAGGAAATCCCTGCTCTCCCCGCTCTCCGAACACCCGGGGAATTCTCCCACTCCCAGATCCTGACTCCAGCCGTGCGCACCATTTGCCTCTTCCCTGATGCAAACAGGCCCTGAAGGACAAACTACATCTCATCCCAAGTACAGAGACCAGGGCCCAAAAACTGATCAAGCTGCCCCAACAGTCCCAACGGCTTTTCCAATAACCCCTTCATTTCCCTCTCAAATTCCCAGACCTCAGCACTGGCCAGGGACACATCCACAAATCTCACTTCTTCCGGGGCTTCTAACATGGGTACTTCTCTTAAGGGAAACATGTCTCCTCTACATGCCTCCTTCAAGGAAGGCAAAGGGAAATTCTGAACATCCCTTTTAATCTGATCCAATTCAGTGGCCCGAGAGCTCTGTACTTCCCCTGTCAAGGGGTGTGGCAGATGGTTCTGCAGGATCATCCTCTCCTCCTGCACTATTTTCTTCACTGCTCTCTTCTTTAGTTCCCCCCATTCCATTTTGATTATCAGATACTTCCCTAGGATTGTATGGGGGTGGTAGATGGTCTAGGGGTTCCCATTTATTCTTTTTCCTCTCCAAGGTCCCTCATAACTTGACTTACAAGTTCTTTGTTATTTAAGTATCCTAGCAGTTGCTGATCTGATAAGAGACACTGGAATGCAGAGTGTTTACTAAATCACTTTGTCATAAAAGGGGGAGAAAGAGAGGAAAAAAAAAAGAACCCAAACCATTTTCTTGTAAGTTCACACGCATACTTTAAAACAATTTTCCCAAAACAAAAAATTCAAATATTTTCTCCAGGTTAGGGTCGACCAAAAAGTCCACCCCCTCAGACATATGCAAACTGTTGAACAATGAACAATCTTCCTTAAATCTCAGTGTTCTAAGAAGGTGATCAGAGTTTTAAAGGTTTACCAATCAGAGGCATGTGCCTTTTGTTGCTTAAGCCTTTTACACACAACCAATGACCACTCATACGTAAGTCATCACTCTTCATGTATCTTTTCTACCACTGATCACACTTGCTATTACAAACAACACACACACACCCCCCCCCCACAAGCCTGTGCACGTTGTTCCCGAGCCACACACACAACAATAAAATTGCCTGCAGAAACAACTACACAACAAACCCTGGACAAATCAACAGCCGGCACTCCATTAAAAATTTTTTTTTAAGGATCATTTCCCTCATCTTGACATAATTTACCAGTTTATGTTCTCGACATGCTGTCTGTGCAACAGGTGTTAGGTTAACAACAAGGTCATAAAAATTCTAACACAAAACTTACACTCACTTCATTCATCTTCTCCCATCAGCTTTAGTTCAAAACCACAATCGCTTCATAGCAGTGCTATGTCTCAGGCACACACATACAGAGTTATGAAGTATATCAAAGTTAAAATTAGTTATCAATATCCGATTTCTTATTATACCTTCTGAGTTCAAAACCAAAATGGCACACAATTCTTGTAGCAATTACTAGGAAGGACTCAGAAGCACCCCCTACCAAAACCAAGACAGCAGGAATCCCCTGCTACCAAAACCCAAGAAATTGTATATTTTCAATCAGTAAGGCTCTTTGAATTACTCTTGAAGAGTCCCTACGGTACTGCAAATTCAAAGTTTCCAAAGGCATACTCTGGGTTCCAGTACCCGGTATACCAGCACTGCGCAGGAAGTCTCCTGGCTAACCTAAAATTTAATTCATTTCAAGAATACCTTTATAATCTGCCATGGCCCTTGTCTTTTCCTGGGGTGCTACCTTGCCCCCATTCCCTGAGCATCACCCCTAAAGGACTGTCGGGTGGAATGCTCGAAGAGGGATCCTCAGATTCCTCTCTCCTTTTTGACTCTCCCTTACTGAGTCTGTTTCCCTTTATACCGTTTTTCCCGCGGGACACCGTTCACCTGGAACCCTTTCGCTTTGTCCCTTCACCAACCAGTCTCCTCGCGGAGACATGGAACCGTGGTTAGAAGGACTCCACAATCACTTCGCAGGAATCCTGCGTCTCTCACACACACTTTCAGTCCCGCTGTCCCAGCCGCCCAGATAGTACTTAACAGTCACTTTTCTTACCTGGGTCCCCTATACAGGATTACTCGGCTGACGTCTGCAACTCAGATCCATTACTTCATTAAATTGCCTTCTACCTTTCTTTGCTTCGAGAGTCCTCCGCCCGGACAATGTTCGCTGCCTTTCTAGGGGCAGGACAGTAGACCAGAGACTGCTAAAAAGCAGCAGGGCGTGCCTCTCCGTTCCCGCCGGCCTGCTCTGCAACGACGACAGGATCACTTCTCCCGGGACGAGCCCCCAAATTGTGAGAATCGCTCACTGCTAAAATATGAAAAAGGACAAAGTCTTCGAAGCAAAGACAATAATATTTTTATTTTACAATTCAGCGCTGAATCGGATGCCCTTCTAAAAAGGCATACTGCAAAAACTGGGTACATGAGTTTTATAGTGGTTAAACATGTGGATTCATTCGGATTTTGTGACCACACATTATCACAATCATTTGTGTCATTGTCTCCTCTTGATGAGTTCGTGCCTGCCTGGTTAAACAAGCGAAATTCCTGTTACAATCACCTCCTTCCTTCGAGCCAGGATTTGCATATTGGGTTTAGGCAGAGAATGGTTCAATGTTTCTCAAAAGAATGACATCTCCGGACAGACAGATACATATCACAAAGGGGCTGCAGCAAAACCCCCATCAATTCTCCCATTGTGGTGAGGGGCCCAGAACTGGATACAGTATTCAAGGAGCGGCCTCACCAGTGCTGAGTACAGAGGGAGAATCACCTCCCTGGACCTGCTGGTCACACCATTTCTGATACAAGCCAGGATGCCATTGGCCTTCTTGGCCACCAGGGCACACTGCTGGCTCATGTTCAGTCGACTGTTGACCAACACCCCCAGGTCCCTCTCCTCCTGGCAGTTTTCCAGCCAGCCTTCTCCCAGTCTGTAGTTCTGCATAGGGTTGTTGTGCCCCAAGTGCAGGACCCGGCATTTGGCCATGTTAAACCTCATGCCATTGGACACTGCCCAGCGGTCCAGCCTGTTTAGGTCCCTTTGCAGAGCCTCCCTACCCTCCAGCAGATCCACACTTCCACCCTGCTTAGTGTCATCTGCAAACTTGCTAAGGGTACCCTCAATGCCCTAATCTAGGTCACTGATGAAGACATTGAACAGGACTGGACCTAGCACTGAGCCCTGGGGAACACCACTTGTCACTGGCCTCCAGCTGGACTTAACACCATTTACCACCACTCTCTGGGCCCAGCCATCCAGCCAGTTTTCGACCCAGGAAAGTGTGCGTCTGTCCAGGCCAGAGGCTGACAGTTTCCGTAGCAGAATGCTGTGAGAAACTGTGTCAAAGGCTTTACTGAAGTCCAGGAAGACCACATCCACAGCCTTTCCCTCATCCAGCAGCCGAGTGACTTTGTCATAGAAGGCGATCAGGTTGGTTTGGTAGGACCTGCCTCTGGTAAACCCATGTTGACTGGGCCTGATCACCCGGTTCTCTTGTAAGTGCTTCATGATAGCACTCAAGATCACCTGTTCCATGAACACGTACCGAACACACAAACAAGACAACACTATCACTCAAGGCCTCAATACTCACACACAGCACTTTTAACACAGAATCAATTCCCGGGCACGCAAATATTACTTCAGTTTGGATCCCTCCAGTTTGGATCCCTCCAACAGCTGCAAATATTACCTAGGTAACTCAGAGGTTGTGCTTACCCTTCTCCCGCTTCTCACAGTCATTAGCAGGTCCATCCTGGCTCCCAATTGGGATGCAGCAACAACCTAGGTTTGCTCAGTCTACCCCCAAGACTGCTAGCGGCCTTTCCTTGGGTCAGCAAACCCCTTCAACCGGTTTGGCCGCTCTGTCGGCCGAGGGTACCTTTCTCATAAAACAAAAAAGATTGTGCTTACCCTTCTCCCGCTTCTCACAGTCATTAGCGGGTACATCTTGGTTCCCAATTGGGATGCGGCAACAATCTGAGGTTTTGCTAGGTCTACCACCAAGACTGCTTGCGGCCGCCTTATCGGTCAACAAAACCCTGGTACCCCCCTTCCTGCATGGCGAACTATGCTGTACGCCAGACGTCTCTGCACGCTTTACCAGCAGCCCCAGCCACGCGTGGGCGTCCCCAACGACTTACTGGCCCTCCCAAAATTCCAAACCTTTCCAACTTTCCAGAACTCCTTAGTCTTAGTTAAACATACCGTTTGTCCGCTGCTACAGGTCATCTTTTTCTACCCCGTAGTGAACGGCTGGGAGAGGAGGTCCTCCGAATAATAAACTCGGTGCGCGCCTAGGATGTCCGCTCCACAGTCGGTCCCACAGCCGGCAGAAAGGTCTCCTGGCTGGCTCGCCAAAACTGACACGTGGAATCAAGACTCCATAACTTATAAAGTTATAAAGTAGGTATGTTTATTCAGTGCTGAGACGCACGGGAGAATCATTTCTCCAAAACAACGTGCGTACCCATCATGGCAACTCCTCTTAGCTTTATACAGTGAACTGTTACATATTCCTAAAATGCTTATACATATTAATGAGTTTAAGAAGAAACCTCTTCTTGTTTTTTTCCAGGAATAGGGGCAGTTATCTTCCTTCTGCATCCATGCTCTCAGGCTGCTCTTATCACAGGTCCAGACGACTCCGCTCTTATCACAGGTCCAGATGACTTGTCCTGCTCCTCAGAAGTCTTTTAACAATAGGCCCCCTTCTTACACAAGGCTTATAGAGCTATGTTGTTTTAACTGTCATCCTGGTGTATTTTGTAGGTGTAAGCAGTTTCTATTCCGCTATCCTTCAAGTGTCATTCCCCTAGACCCCAAATCACAAGGGAGTCAGTCCCGAGGGGGCAGAACATTAGCAAGGCGTTCAGTGAGCACCAAAAGAAAGATGAAACCCCTACTAGAACGATTAAGAAAGAGCCTGCGGTTATATTCGGGCTTAGATCCTAGCACTCCTGTAGGGGAAACCTTGTTAAAAACTCAGTTTGTAGCCAAGTCGTGGATGGATATTAGGAGAAAGCTGGAAAAGATTGAAGACTGGCAGAATCGAGGTCTGGATGAGGTGTTATGGGAAGCTCAGAAAGCGTATGTTAGGAGAGAGGAAGAAAAAGAATTAAAGGTTAAAATGATGGTTGCTGCGGTGAGAGAAGGCACAGCACAGGTGCAGCTACAAAGACCGGCAGAACGTAGAACAGATGTAAGGCATCAAAGGCCCGGTGGGAAAGATCCGTTAGTGAGAAATGAAAAGGGAATAACTCCAACGTGTTTTTATTGTGGTCAGAATGGACACATGAAGAAAAATTGCAGAAAGAAAATGATGGATGATAAAATGTTCAAAGTGGAATAGGTGTGTCAGGGGCTCTTTCTGTCAGGGACTCGAGAGACAGCTGAGCCCTTGATAAAATTAAAAGTGTGTCCCCAGCAGCAGGAAATAGAATTTTTAGTGGACTCGGGTGCGGAGAGATCAACTGTACAGAGTTTACCCCTGGGGTGCAAAATTTCATCTGATATGGTACAAGTTATTGGGGCAAAAGGAGAGCCATTTAGGGCACCAGTGATTAAAGATGTATTATTAAAAACAACATCTAAAACAGGCATTGGAACGTTACTTTTAATCCCGGAAGTGGACTATAATCTACTGAGACGGGGTTTAATAATTGAACTAAGAATAAATTTAGAAGTGATGAACAAGGAAATTAAAATAAAGTTGTGCCCTCCTGAGGACTGAGTATGAGGCACAAATTAATCCAGAAGTGTGGTACACCCTGGAGTTAGTGGGGAAACTGAACATAGAACCTTTTATAGTAGCAATAACTAACCCAGAATTACCAGTACACATCAAACAATACCCATTATCTGAAGAAGGGAGGAGGGGGCTGAAACCTGAAATTGAACGACTAATTGAGCAGGGTCTACTCGAACCTTACATGTTCCCTTTCAATACTCCCATCTTGCCTGTAAAAAAAACCACCCTAAATACAGAAACTGTTTTCACCATGGACAAGTATATCCACTTCTTTCATTTACAGTGCAAGAAAAAGAGAAATTGACAGAGTTAGGTGCAAGGCAAGAGGGAGGTAATACCAAAGGCAATGGCCTTTAAAGTAATGCAGAGGTTCCATGAAATTACACATTGGGGAACCCAAGCATTAGTAGATCACTTTGCCACAAAATATGCGAGTATTGGAGTGTATAATATTGCCAAAAAGATAGTGGGAGGATGTTTAATCTGCCAAAAGGTAAACAAACAACAATTGCGTGAAAGTACCCCAGGAGGAAGGGAATTAGCACATAGACCATTTGCCAAAATACAAATAGATTTTACTGAACTACCAAAAGTGGGTTGATATCGTTATCTCTTGGTAATAGTTGACCATCTAACCCGATATGTTGAAGTATTTCCAACAGCTAGATCCACAGCTCGAACTGTAGTAAAAATACTTTTAGAAGAAATAGTACCTAGATATGGATTGATAGAAGCAATAGATTCAGATAGAGGTTCCCACTTTATATCCATGGTGGTTAAAGGAATATTTCAAGCCCTGGGCACGCAATGGCAATATCATACTCCTTGGCATCCACAAAGTTCAGGGAAGGTTGAAAGAATGAATGGAGAAATAAAGAAACAACTTACCAAATTGATAACAGAAACAAAAATGTCATAGATAAAGTGTTTACCCTTAGCCTTACTTAACATACGAACACAGCCCAGAACAAACTTAGGAATATCTCCTTTTGAAATGCTGTATGGGATGCCATATGACTTAGAGATCCCACACGATCATCCTGAAATTGAGGATTCTCAAATTAAATCCTACGTAATGCAATTATTAAAGCGAAGAGAACAATTGCGAGCCAAGGGCTTGGCAGTACAGCGGCCTCCCTTAGATGTAATGATACATAAACTGCGACCAGGAGACAAAGTTTTAATTAAAACTTGGAAAGAATCTTCTTTAAGCCCTCACTGGGAGGGACCCTGTATTGTTTTACTTACTACTGAAACAACTATCCGGCAGAGAAAGGGTGGACACACGCGAGTCAAGTAAAAGGACCACTGACCACCAGCGAATGGAGAGTCGTGTCTGGAGAGGACTCAATGAAGATTAAGCTCCAAAAACAATAAATGAACTTACAAGTGCAAGTAGTACAAGTAACGAACTTTGGGAAACTAGCGGGATATAAATACCCTGTAAACAGCGATTATAGGATTAAGTGTAGTGAACCAAATTGTGATTGTTACCCCTTTGTATGTTTCATGTGTATAGTGTGCCAAGAAAAGTGGTGGTCTCATTGCCAAAATGAAATAATCCCCCGAAGAGTTTGTGACAATTGTTACATTACAGAAAGAAAAATCACTGAACTGGCCTTGAAATCTAAAGTGTCTCAAGGGGAAATACAAATTGGAGACCAAAATTGGTGGAAAATATTGGTATATGGAATAAGACCAGAAAATTTTTGTTATCATTCTAATGAACTTACCCCATTAAAAAAAAAAATTCAAATGAATAGAGGGTGTTGTCGAAAGACTCTAAAAAGGGTAAGGTGTGATTCTCCCTTGGTCAAAGATTACAATTGGGCAGCATACGTACAGCGGCGTGTTAAAAGAAGGTCCTCGGTGTCTCCTGAAGAACACCCCTGCTGCCGAGAAGATGGTACACCTCGTGGCTCGAAACAACAGAGTCAACGAGCGAGGCAGAAGAGTGCGAAACAGTGGAGACAAAGAAACGAGTAGCACCGTGTTGAGATCCTGGTTGAACTGCCCCAATGTTGACCTAAAAGGTGAGATCACCCAAGAACGTCCTACTAGAAGAGGGCAGTCAAAGACAATAATGGTCAATCAAAGGCAGCGACCCCATACTTCTTGGCTCACTGTAATGCTGTTTATGTTAACGATATGGCACAGAGAAACAGGTCATCATCCTTTTAAATAGATTCTTATGAGATGGGAAGATTCACATATTATTAACAAAGTAGTGAAAACAGGAGCACCCCATTTTAACGCCACAGTTTGTGACCTGCTCAAACCAGCAATAGAGGATTGCATACGCAAAGATCATCTTTACAGTCCTTATGCAAGTATCAATCTCAAAGCCATCTATCTGTGTCCTAGCTCAAATCCTGGGAGAACATATTGTAACCATCCTGGGTATTACTATTGTGCTTACTGGGGGTGTGAAACATTGGCAACTAATTGGAAACCAACAGTAAAGGACAAATATCTTGAGATTCAATGTGTAAAAACCGGGCCCACCCGGCAGCTTTGGTAACCCTAGATGTTACGGCAGCATGAGGTTCGTAGATAAGGTCACTGAGGAAGATGATGAGTCATCATGAATCATCCACTAACAACACCTAGAGTCTGCGCAGATCAACAAAGAATATGTGAGACGCAGATATGAACTCAGACCTGATAAAACCTGAACAAAATTGTTTAGGTGCGTGCCGTTGGTGGAGCGGAGACTCCCCGGCCGACCAGCGCTGTTTGCTTACCGCTGCTTGCTATTAAAATTGGAAAATAAACATTTAACTACCTTTTACCAATTAATGAGTTTCGGCTGAGTTATTAATTTATGACAGTGGGGATCTCAGACCAGCTGAGAGGGAGCTCCGATTAGGGCTTACTCCTGTCATTCTCTTATTCTGTCTGAAGGTTGTCCACACAACATCTCCCGATGCAAGACAGATCCACATCACAAAAGCATACAAACCAGCTGCAGCAAAACCCATCAACCAATTCTCACATACAGCAAAGCAATTTCTCATTGGTACGGAATTTGATGTACACAATGTTACCTCTCTAAATTATACCTATGCTGAGGATCTTGTTCTTAATAATATTCGGAATGCTGTGTGCACCAGCCAGTGCTGGCCACAATGCCATGGGAAAATTATTTGACCTATGTAGGCACAGGGGTGAAAAACTCCTCATTTACTGCCAATCAAATTATGGGACTGTGCCATCAAGATCACTTGCTATCATACGTGGGTATGATTAACCAAAAACCTTTATCACACCCCAAAAAGGATATGTTTGTGCCACAATTGCACTGCTCCAATTTCTTAAGGCAGTGCAAGGTTATTCAAAGATGGTGAGGTCTAAGAAAAGTATTACAAATGAAGAAACAAAAAACAGCATTTCACGTGTAAATCTTTGACTGTTAAGCTGCCACTTTGTAATTATAAGGTCTTCTACTAATTCTTTATCCTTTGAGGACAAAATAGCATTGTTTTCTTCTAAAAAATGAGTACCAACATTTGGGATTAGTATTCGAGGTTGATTACCTGGTAATCTGCTACTGCAGGACTTTGATGGGGCATATTGATTTGCTGAAGCTGTTGCATTTCTCAGAAGGCAATTGTCACACTCCGAGGTAGACAGAGCAGGACCCAGAACTGTATTTAAACATTTAGTTTATTACCTATAATGTTACAATTCTAAGTCAAGCATATGAGCTTAAGTCTAGACCAATATTAGCATCCTATAAGGGTTTGAAGGAGGAGTATATGGCCTGTACAGAGTTCAGTGATAAAGTCTTTAGGTGTTTCCTCAAAGCTGCTGCGAGTGAAGTTTCTGCAAATGCTCCGGTGCTCGCTCGTAGGCTGTTGATGTCGATGGGGATCTCAGACCAGCTGAGAGGGAGCTCCGATTAGCGCTTACTCCTCTCATTCTCTTATAGTCATTCTGGAGTGATAACATCTGGGGTACCAGTCGGCCCATCTCCTTTACCTTTTGTCGGTGGCGATGGTAAGGGATGGTGGATTGCGGTGCAGCTCCCACCAATGTGTAGGAATCCAGAGAACTCCAGGGTCGTAGATCAGGATGTTTCCATCACAAAAAAAACCCCTCATAGCCAAGTATAACATATGTAGACTTCTATTTACAAATCTCATTAATACTTTTGTTTTGAGGATCACCTCTGAGTCTTTGTTTTTGTTTTGCAGTTATGATGTACCTCCACATACCTGCATTGGTATGTGGGAGGAGAGGGGTGACCAGGGGCCAGTTTGGTCATCCTTGATAGGCAAACAAGTGGCAGAGAGATAATCGCTCATTCTCCCCTACTTATCCTTGCTGCACAGTGTGGCTTTGATATGGCCACTGATGTGGAGTGGCCACCTGACCTCCATCTGGCCCCTCTCCACCCCACCTCTCAGCAAAGCAGCAGCCCTCTTCAGCAGCTTCAAGGGCGGAGGGATATGTCATTTCCACCCTATGGCTATGTCACTCGTGTGCCTAATTAATTTCGTCAGAGCATGTAAAAATATTGAGGAGTGTCACAGCAAACACCATGAGAATTATCCTCGATAATGGGAATCATGTCATATTCAGAAGTGATCATCAAAGCATTCACACGTTTGACTACTAGATTCACAAACAATTGCTTAACACCAGGTAACACAATTATTATTACCGCAATGATAATAACCAATCCTACAATATATTCTGCCAGTGAAGTTAACCAACCTTGAATGGTAATTCCAAATCTTTGTAACAACCCCACAACCCATCCAATAGGATCGTCGGTTCCAGGTTGTGCTCTCACGAACAATTCGCTAGTATGGGCTCCAATCGTTGCTAAAGCCTTTTGAGCTTCTTCCACTGTGGATGATACATTTGGTATAGCAATACAACACTCATCAACAGAATAATTCAGTAACCCACATACACCGTTTTCCTTTAACAAAATCATATATATAAACAATGTCTGTTGTTCTTAACAGGTTAAAACTTGGGGTTTAACACTGCAATTACAAATAAGGTGATAGCTATGAGTAATGTAGCCAGAAGTTGTCCTGCTGGACAGTCAATGTCGATCCAGTCAAGTCCTTTGTGCTAGGTGCAATTCATTGCCTGTGAAAACAAAGGAAAACTTTCTCTGTCCTATTAAAAGGACGGGAAGATCCATCTGGTTAAGATTCGATGTGTTTTCCCAGAGTAATCCTGGGACTCCCACGTATAAACATTTTTGGGTTTGGTCAATATCATTGGGACGTTGCCAATATGAGGCAGCTTTACCACGACTGGTTGTCCAGAAAGATATTTATCAGAATATTGGCCTGATTTCCTGTTATCTACGGGTACTAGGGTTAGTGTCGACGACAAAAAGGCTTTCATTTTTGGACTCCCACCGCCAGGCCATCGGTTATTGATCAGAAATACTGCTTTGGATACACGGAGGTCCCAGTTATTTTGGCATATTTCTTGACCAAACCATTAATGCGTTCTACTATTCCGTTGGCCTGTGCATAGTATGGAGTATGAAAGATCCAATGCACTCCCTCCTCTTTTGCCCAGTCCTGTACCACTTGGGCAGTGAAATGTGAGCCATTGTCACTCTGTATCTCTTCCGGGAGGGGAAGTACTCCAAACCATTCCTGGAGAGTCCGCGCTGTGTAATTACTTGATGCTTTTGGGACAGGGGTAGCCATGGTAATTCCTGAAATTACTTCCACACCCACCTTTATATTTATGTGTATATATCTATTTTGCCACAGTAGGGTCTAAATGGTCCAACATCATCTATCTGCCAAGTTTGCCACAGTGTCTTTCAATCACGAATATGCAAAGGCGGAGCTTTTGCAGGGTGATCCTGTGTTAATCTCAATCGACATGAGGCACATCCCACAACTATCTGGGTACTGAAATGGTGATTTGTAAATGGTGGGATGGAATATCACCTGTAATGTGTTAGAAACAACATTAAGAACTAAGATAACTACAATGACCATTATCTTCTTGTCCCCAGAGTCGTTAAGATTGACTCAGATATGGCCACACCTTGACGACTCTGAGCTGATCTGATTTCATTCGCCCTGGATATGCAATGAGGTTCTGGGAACAAGTATAATTGTCATTTGGGGGAAAGGTATGAATTTGAAAACAATTCTGTGTATAAATTTTCTGTGAAATTACGGCTCAGCAGAAGCACTCTGAGGACAAATCCTGAGTCTTCTCCAGCGCTGAATAAAGTGTACCTGCCTTAATGGTTAAATTAAACTGTTAAGCCTAGGTTTCTTTGTTTCAGATTTGGCACCCCAGATGGGACACTCTCTGCCCAGCTGCAGGACCCTTTTGAGATCGGGACTCTCTTGGGTACTCCCCGGGATTTCCCCGGAGAGACTCCTCTTCTCAAGTGGATCTCTGCGAGGACAGACAAGGACCATCAGATAAAAAGGTACACTTGACATTTTTTTCCTTGAGTTTGAGGATCAGTCCATTTTGGCTCCTCATAAGTCGTTACTGCATAATGCTGAGTTGAGTGTATGCCGGACTGCTAGCGTTTTATAGGCATACATTGAAGTTGCGGAGGTCTTGGTTGTAACAGGAGTATATTTCTCAGGAGGTCTTGGTTGTAACAGGAGTATTAACTAAAACCTGGTTCCTGATTTTTGTCCGTGTGGTCAGGAGGTCTTGGTTGTAGAGTGACATTAATCACAGGAACTGAAGCTATGGCACTATATGTCGTTCTGAAGTCAATGTGTGGTCTCTGTATGTCGCTTTGAAGTGAATATTTGGTCTCTGTATGTCCTTTGAAGTGAATATGTGGTCTCTATATATCGTTTCGAAGTGAATAAGTTAATGTTGTTGTGTGTGTGTTATTTTTGTGGTGATGATGTGAGAAGCAAATCAATCAATACCAATTCGATAATTAAGCAGGAATGGTTTTAGTAAACGATGCCGGGGCACACATGGGTTAAGTCAACAGATTATAACCTGCTCCTGCTATTCCGTGCAGGGTCTGACAAGGCCCCTTTGAACCCTCGGAGGAGACTATATGTTCCTTGGAGCAATGTGGAAAGAGTGACGGCACAGGTGCTGGTCTCATCTCTGCCTCCTCCCAGTCAGAAGAAGGAAGAATCATAGAATAATCAGGTTGGAAGAGACCCACAAGGTCATCGAGTCCAACCATTCCTACCAAACACTAAACCATGCCCCTTAGCACCTTGTCCACCTGTGCCTTAAACACCTTCAGGGAAGGTGAATCAACCACCTCCCTGGGCAGCCTGTTCCAGTGCCCAACGATTCTTTCTGTGAAAAATTTTTTCCTAAAAAAAAAAAAATTTTTAGGAAAAATTTTAGGGAGCTTGAGGCTCCCTCTTGTCCTGTCCCCTGTCACTTGGGAGAAGAGGCCAGCTCCCTCCTCCCTACAACCTCCTTTCAGGTAGTTGAGAGCAATGAGGTCTCCCCTCAGCCTCCTCTTCTCCAGGCTAAACAACCCCAGCTCTCTCAGCCATTCCTCATAAGGCCTGTTCTCCAGACCCTTCACCAGCTTCATTTCTCTTCTCTGGACTCGCTCCAGAGCCTCAACATCCTTCTTGTGGTGAGGGGCCCAGAACCGAACACAGGATTCGAGGTGCGGTCTCACCATTGCTGAGTACAGAGGGAGAATAACCTCCCTGGAACTGCTGGTCACGCCATTTCTGATACAAGCCAAGATACCATTGGTTTTCTTGGCCACCTGGGCACACTGCTGGCTCATGTTCAGTCGGCTGTCAGCCAGCACCCCCAGGTCCCTCTCCTCCAGGCAACTCTCCAGCCAGTCTTCTCCTAGTCTGTAGCACTACATACGGTTGTTGTGTCCCAAGTGCAGGACCCGGCACTTGGTCTTGTTAAAGCTCACACCATTGGTCTCAGCCCAGAGGTCCAGCCTGTTCAGATCCTTTTGCAGAGCCTCCCTACCCTCCAGTAGATCAACACTTCCACCCAGCTTAGTGTCATCTGCAATCATGCTAAGGGTGCACTCGATGCCTTCATACAGGTCATTGATAAAGACATCGAACAGGGCTGGACCCAGCACTGAGCCCTGGGGAACACCACTTGTCACTGGCCTCCAGCTGGATTTAACACCATTTACCACCACTCTCTGGGCCCAGCCATCCAACCAGTTTTCCACCCAGGAGAGTGTGAGCCTGTCCAGGCCAGAGGCTGACAGTTTCTGAAGCAGAATGCTGTGAGAAACTGTGTCAAAGGCTTTACTGAAGTCGAGGAAGACCACATCCACAGCCTTTCCCTCGTCCAGTAGGTGAGTCACTTTGTCAAGGAAGGCGATCAGGTTAGTTTGGCAAGACCTGCCTTTTGTGAACCCATGTTGACTGGGCCTGATCACCCGGTTCTCTTGCATGCGCTTCATGATAGCACTCAAGATCACTTGTTCCATGACTTTCTCTGGCACTGAGGTCAGACTGACAGGCCTGGAGTTCCCTGGATCCTCCCTGCGACCCTTCTCGTAGATGGGCATAACATCAGCCAGCCTCCAGTCCAGTGGAACTTGCCCAGTCTTCCAGGACTGCTGGAAGATGATGGAAAGGGGTTTGGCACGCACATCCGCCAGCTCCTTCAATACCCTTGGGGTCCAGGAAGGAGGAACTGAACTGAACCAGCGAAGGCCTTGCTGTGTAGCTGGTACCACAGAGCGAGCGTGCCCTCAGCAAGTTTGCTGATGATCCAAAACCGGGAGGAGTGGCTGATAGACCAGAGGGTTGCGCCGCCGTCCAGAGGAGCCTCGACAGGCTGGAGAAATGGGCAGGCAGGGGCCTCATGCAGTTCAACAAGGGGAAGTGCAGAGATCCGCCCCTGGGGAGGAACAACTTGTGCACCAGTATATGCCGGAACCCGACCGGCTGGAAAGCAGGTTGGTACAAAAGGACATGGTGGGGCTCCGGTTGGATAATATTTGCCTGCCCCTCATGCGATGGTTCTGTCCGGTTGTAATATCTGTGTGCTATAATTGATTGATTAGGCCCTGTGAATTGCAAAATAAGCTTGTTTTTTGTCAAAAAGAGCAGCCTGCAATGGACAACTGCATCTGGTAAAACAGATCTATTGGGAGGTGGCTTGACATTCATATCAGCTAAATGACACCTGGGGTGGGGCGGAGGTCTCACAGACTGGTGTTACTTCAGATTAGAAACATAGACACCCCTAAAAGCATGGACTGAGCTCCCTGCCTCGAAGGCATGGTGAATGGCTGAGTCCCTGCTTCTGAGGACACAAGTGGCCTTCCCAAGGGCCAGTCCACCTGTACTGATTGACTTACCCATGCCCTGCCAAGAGGTGCTGAAAGGTTTTTAAAAGGTATAAAATTGATACCCAACCGCCCTTTTCTTTGGGGGAAGAAAAACTGATCACCTTACCTGACGGGTGGGTTGACAGGCCTGGACCTGTCTTCTTCTGCTAAGGAGAAATGTTTTGGGAAGAACTGTGCCTCTGACTCTGTCAGATGTGTCCCTGGGAAAATAACTACTGACTCGAATTTTTTATTGTTACTTGTTTTTTATATATATATATATATATGCTTAGTGTTAACCGGTTATAAGTGTTTAAGTGTGATTATGAAGGCAATCTCAAAGTTGTTTTAAACTGTCACTTGAATTGAACTACCTACTGCATTGTAAAATTGCAGGTGCTGGCATATTGTTTGGGCTGCGAACCACACCTATTAACCCCGTGAGTACCAGTCTCTAAGGAGACTCTCACAGGTAACCGGATTCTGACTTGTGGTAAAAACATGTATAGGCACACACACACACACATAATCTTTTAGTTATAAACCGTCGACCACATCTGTGGTTTTTAATCTTGTGACTCAATGGGAGGTCTCCTTAGCCACCTGTCAGAATCTCACCTGTTTAATGTGACAAGGGGTAATGTTTTTTAAGCTGAAGGAGGGGAGACTTAGATTAGATATTAGGAAGAAACTTGTTCCTGTGAGGGTGGTGAGGCCCTGGCCTGGGTTGCCCAGAGAAGTAGCGGCTGCCCCATCCCCAGAGGTGTTCAAGGCCAGGTTGGATGGGGCTTTGAGCAACCTGACCTAGTGGAAGGTGTCCCTGCCAAGGACAGGGGAGTTGGAACTGGATGATTTTTAAAGTCCCTTCCAACTCAAACCATTCTATGATTCTATGATGAGTATATTGCTCTTAGCGATTTCCGTGGTCCCTAAATATTTAGTAAGCAGAAACTGCAAGCTACTTGGAGAGGGCTAATAAAATTTTCAGCTAATATTGCAGGCAGTCTGACATACTTCTACTAGAAATGGCTATACAGCCTAAAATTAAGAAAAAATTGTAAAAAAGCGGCAGTCAGATGTGATTCTTTTATAAAATACACTAAAGCACTTCCACAATACTTAGATACTACAGCAGTTTACAGTCTTGAGGTCAGCTCTTTCAAAATAAATATACTGAACGTTTATAACAAATGCCTTAGAAATACAAGTTTTATCTTTATTATTTCATGACCAGTTGGATAAAACTTAAAATAAAGCCCTAACTCTGAAGCAGCTAACATACAAATCCTTTTTCAGAAACAGGTATGACACATGCTGGAATGACAGGTATGACTGGCTGGAAAGCTGCCAGGAGGAGAAGGACCTGGGAGTGTTGGTCGATAGCCGACTGAACATGAGCCAGCAGTGTGCCCAGGTAGCCAAGAAGGCAAATGGCATCTTGGCTTGTATCAGAAGTGGCGTGACCAGCAGGTCCAGGGAGGTTATTCTCCCTCTGTACTTGGCACTGGTGAGACCGCACCTTGAATCCTGTGTTCACTTCTGGGCCCCTCACCACAAGAAGGATGTTGAGGCTCCGGAGCATGTTCAGAGAAGAGCGACGAAGCTGGTGAAGGGGCTGGAGAACAAGTTTTACGAGGAATGACTGAGAGAGCTGGGGTTGTTTAGTCTGGAGAGAAGAGGAGACCTCATTGCTCTCTACGACTACCTGAAAGGAGGTTGTGGAGAGGAGGGAGCTGGCCTCTTCTCCCAAGTGACAGGGGACAGGAGAAGAGGGAATGTCCTCAAGCTCCACCAGGGGAGATTTAGGCTGGACATTAGGAAAAAATTTTTCACAGAAAGGGTCATTGGGCACTGGAACAGGCTACCCAGGGAGGTGGTTGAGTCACCTTCCCTGGACGTGTTTAAAGTGTGGGTGGATGAGGTACTGAGGGGCATGGTTTAGAGATTGGTGCGAACGGTTGGACTCGATGATCCGATGGGTCTCTTCCAACCTGGTGATTCTATGATTCTATGATAATAATTTGTGCGTGCTGGGCCCAAGTCTTTATAAAATGGATATGAACAGTGAGAAATATTAATGGAAACTTACTCATTTCTTAATTACTTGATTGGAGAAAATATTTAAAGAATAAAGAGTAACAGAATGCTATGCATTAGGTATAGATGATGGAAGCTAAGGTTGGTGCTTTAGTTTGCTTTAACAAACAGCTAAACCCAGTCCTAAGCAGCTCTACATCCACGGTACTGTTAAGAGGCCAATGTGTGCCTGTCACTGGAAGGCACAGCAGGGCCAGTCTCATAAATGGCATCATCAGAGCAGAACAGCAACTTTTCAGTGGAGTAGTCACCAAGTGTGAACAATGAGCCATCAATTCTCTCATCATGAACACAAAGCAGTCACCAAGGCAAAAGAGGAAAGTAGATACAGGAACTCACATAAACCTGTAACACAGAAAACACACGAAGTTTTGAACATTTTTATAGTGATGATTTTCCTACCATAACATATTTAACATCACGCATATTTTTCTTAATTAAATGGAACTGTTGAAAAATGGTGTCCTAATTATATCACAATATTCTTCTGAAATTTAGTATACAACTAAGTTTCCTTGCAAAACTTTGCCTACAATAATACCTTGGTCATAAAACAGGCTTAAAGACAGATTTGCATTCAGGACTGAATTATTAATGTCTCATTCATTGCATAATAAAAATCAACATGCTCACACGATATTGAATGTTCTGCCCAGAAATGCATCATAAGGATGCAGCTGTTTATAGGGAGCTAATTACAATATGTGGCAGGATGTTGTTCCTCACTACTCTCCCAGTGCCTAAAAAGAAGCCAGTAATACTTACTGGAAAGGTTTCCTCCAGGTTATCCGGCCTGAGTGTCTACAAGCTGCACCTGAACTTTTGCAGATATGCCATCTCCATAGCCTCCCTTGGACTGCATTTGGTTCTGAATTGAGTTCACCTGGAGACAGAAGGGAAAGGGGGTCAGAGAAAACAAGGAAGGCAGGCAGAAGTGAACTATGGCACCTTCTTGCTTTTGGCTTGGGTGTTTTTGTCTTGTTTTTCAAGTGCTTGCTCACCATTCGAGCTACATTACATTTGCATGAGGACATATGCAGTGTAGGCTTCCTGGAATTTCCACTTCTGCAGGCAGCTCAGCAAGAGAGATGGAAGAACTGGTGCTGATGCAGAAGTTTTTCCTTTATCCCAAAGAAAACTATCTGATTCTGGCTTTCATTGAGCTGCTTGATTAATCAAGAAAATTAATCAAATATTATCAGTATCCAATTCCACTCTATCTGACAAGCTGTAATTTAGCTTGTTATACGGAAAACATTCTTTGCCAAACCTGATAAACCAATGCAATTAACTCCCTTACATTAAAAATGCAATAGTCATTTTATAAAATATCTGCATAGTAACTGAACTGTATGGCTAATTTCAGAACATTTAAAAAGGTCTCCAAAAAAAACCACAGCTCCAGTCTTAAAGGTTTGGCATTTTTCTCTTTACACCTCACTATACCTAACAAGTACACAATGAACACAAAGTACTTAAAGCTACAGCTTCTGAAATTGCACTTGCAGTAAGAAGCCTATGTCTACAGGGCACTAATTTTTGAAAATAGGTGCAGTGTTTCCCTTTAAAAAGTCACCAGGGACTTCCATGACTTTTCAAATATCACGCAGAGTGGCTTGGCAACTACATCAGCCAATTCCCTCGGGACTGTGGGATGCATCTCGTCAGGCCCCATAGATGTATGTACATCCAGGTTTCTCATGTGGTCACAAACCTAATCTTCTCTTACACAGGGAGAGATTTTGCTCCAACAGTCTCTGCCTTGCAGTCCATCCAATAGAGAGGTGGGGAAAGAGAGGTCGCTGATGAAAACCGAGTAAAAAAAGTTGTCGAGTACCTCAGCCTTCTCCTCTCCTGGTGTCACCAGTTTGCCAGTCTTGTTCATCAGGGAGGTACGCTTTCTTTGACCTTCCTTTTCTGACTGACATACCCGTAGAAGCCTTTCTTATTATTCTTTGTGTCCCTTGTCAAGTTCAGCTCCAGCTGTGACTTGGCCTTCCTGAGCCCATCCCTACAACTGGGCAGCGTCCCTGTTCTTTTCCCAGGTTCCCTGTCCCTGCTTCCACTGCCTGTGCAGTTCCTTCTTGCCCTTTTGTTTGACCAACAGGTCTTGACTCAGCCAAGCTGGTCTCTTGTCTTCCTTTCCTGATTTCTTACACCTGGTGATCGAGAGCTCTTGCGCTCTATGGAAAGCGTCCTTAAAGATCTGCCAGTTCTGTTCTGCTCCCTTGTCCCTGAGGGCACTTTCCCAGGGGAGTCTTACTGACTAACACCTCGAAGAGCTGGAAGGGTCCTGAATTTATTCTTTGCCTGTCCCATATCCCTCAGGACTGCAAACTCCACCAGTGCATGATCGCTTCAGCCCAGACTGCATCCAATCCTGACATCACTGTTGAGCTCACCTGCATTGGTGACCAACAGGTCCAGTAATGCATCCCCTCTGGTAGGGCTGTCTATTACCTGGCTTAAGAAGTTATCCTTGATGCACTCCAGGAGTCTCCTGGATTGCCCACAGGTCACTGTGCTACTTTTCCAGCAGATGTCAGGGTGGTCGAAATCCCCCAGCAGGACAAGAGCCTGTGTGTGCGATGCCTCCTGTAGCTGGAGTAAGAAGGCTTTGTCAGTAGGCTTCCCTTGATTGGGTGTCCTGTGGTAAACATCAATGACAAGGTTCCCTTTGTTGCCTCGGTCTCTAATTCTTACCCATAAGTTTTCAGTCCACTTGTGGCTATTCTTCAGAGACAGCTCTTCACAATCTATCCATTTCTTGAAGTAGAGGCCAATCTCTCTGCCCCTCTTTCCCTGTCTGTCCCTTCTAAACAGTCTGTAGACTGTTTAGAAACCAGAACACCATCAATAGCTGCACTCCAGTCATGGGATTCAACCCAAAAAGTTTCAGTAATGGCAACCAAGTCATAGCTTTCTAGCAGCACAGTGACTTCTAGCTCCTCCAGTTTGTTGACCGTGCTGCATGCATTGGTGTAGAGACACTTCATCTGGGCTGTTGGCCATGTCACCTTCTTAGAGGAACTCCCCTTAATTCCTTTGAGGTTCACCAGTGTTTCCCTGTTGGCTCGTATTACCTCACTAGCTCCTGGCTCATCTCCGTAACACTTCAAGTGTGCCCCAGTGTACCCCTTGCTGGCCCTCTAACCTTGGCACCTCATCTCAAAGCTTGTCTTGGGCAAGCCTGATATTATCCCACTCTCCCTTCAAGTCTAACTTAAAGCATTGTCTATGAGCCCCACTGGCTCATGAACAAAGATCCTCTTCCCGCTTTGAGAAAGGAGAATCCCATCAGATGTCAGCAGGCCTGGTGCCGTGTAGGCCATCCTGTTATCAAAACCCCCAAAATTGTGGTGGTGGCACCAGACACGGAGCCATGTGTTAATAGACTGGCTGCGTCTCTTTCTTCCAATGTAGCTGCCCGCAGCTGGAAGGAGAGAGGAAAAAATTACCTGTGCTCCAGATTCCCTTACCAACCATCCCAAGGCCCTGAAGTCTTTTTTTGATTGCCCTTGGACTACGTGTTGCAGCTTCATCGCCACCCACATGGAAGAGCAGTAATGGGTAATAGTCCAGGGGCCATACCTCATAAGACTTGTGCTCCAGACCCTTCATCAGATTTGCTGACCTATTTTGGATGTGCTCCAGCACCTCAGTGTCTTTCTTGTAGTGAAGAGCCCCAAACTGAACACAGTATTCGAGGTGCGGCCTCACCAATGCTGAGTACTTCCCTACTCTTGCTGGTCACACCATTTCTGATAAGCCAGGATGCTGTTGGCCTTCTTGGCCACCTGGGCACACTTCTGGCTCATATTCAACCAGCTGTCAATCAACATCCCTCAGTCCTTTTCTGCCAGGAAGCTTTCCAGACACTCTTCCCCAAGACTGTAGCATTGCATGGGGTTGTTGTGACGCAAGTACAGGACCCGACACTTGGCCTTGTTGAACCCCATACAGTTGGCCTCAGCCCATCAATCCTGACTGCCCAGATCCCTCTGCCTTTCTACCCTCAAGCAGATCAACACTCTTGCCCAACTTGGTGTTGACTGCAAACTTACTGAGGGTGCTCTCAATCCCGTCTATCAGATCATTGATAAAGAGGTTAAACAGAACTGGACCCAGCACCGAGCCCTAGGGAACACTGCTCGTGACTGGCTGCCAACTGGATTTAACTCCATTCACCACGACTCTTTGGGCCCAGCCATCCAGCCAGTTTCTTACCCAGTTAAGAGTACACCCGTCCAAGCTATGAACAACCAGTTTCTCAAGGAGAATGCTGTGGGAGACAATGCCAAAGGCTTTACTGAAGTCTAGGTAGACAACATCCACAGCCTTTCCTTCATCCAGCCCCATAAACTTGTGTGTGTGTCTAAGTGGTGTAGCAGGTCGCTGACCATTTCCCCTTGGAATATGGGGGCTTCTTTCTGCTCCCTGTCCCTGTCTTCCAGCTCAGGGGGCTGGGTACCCCAAGAACAACTGGCCTTACTATTAAAGAACAATCCTTCCTCATCCTTTGTTGCTATGTTTCCCTCTGCATCCAATAAAGGTTGGAGAGTCTCCTTACCATTCCTTTTGTTGATAATGGATTTGTAGAAACATTTTTAATTGTCTTTTACAGCAATAGTGAGATCAAGTTCTAGTTGGGCTTGGGACAACTAATTTTCTCCCTGCATAAACTCACAACATCTTTGTAGTCTTCCTGAGTTGCCCACCTCTTCTTCCAAAGATCATAAACTCTCATTTCTTTCCTGATATCCAACTAAAGCTCTCTGTTCAGCCAGGCTGGTCTTCTTCCCCACTGGCTTGTCTTTCGGCACATGGGTCGGCTTGCTCCTGCACCTTTAATATTTCCTTCTGAAGAATGTCCAGCCTTCCTGAATTCCTTTTCCCTTCAGGGCTGCCTCCCAATGGACTCTGTCAACCAGGCCCCTAAACAGGCCAAAGTCTGCCCTCTGGAAGTCCAAGGCAGCAGTTCCGCTAACCACTCTTACTTCTCTGAGAATTGAAAACACTATAATTTCATGATTGCTGTGCCCAAGACGGCCTCCAGTCACCACATCACCCACCATGGCTCCATCAATCTATCTCTTTCTCAGACTCCCTGATGCTCCTTAACTTTTCTACTTCCTCTTGTAGCTCTGCCACCAGGCTGAGCAGATCATCCACCTGGTCACACCTCACACAGCTGTTTTCACTACTGCCATCTGTTACAAGTGAAAAGCTCTGGCACTCCCGATAACCTGCGACATGGAATACAAAGATAAAATAGAAGGTGATGGGAATGTTGCAACCCACTTTAAAAGAGAGCTATTTTTCCCGGCATGGCACCAGAGCAATTCAGAATCACTCAGAGGTAGAGGTGTACACTGTATCTTTTGCTAAACAAGATGCACGCCCTTAAAACACTGGATTCAAACGATAAAACGACCAGTAGGGGCAGAGCACAGACAGGAAAAGGTGCGGCTGCGAAAGTGACGGGAACAGACAGTCAGTGACAACACTTGGCAACATTGTAACAATCTGCTTAACTGAGCCCAAAACAGCACCCAGAACCCTAATGTTTCCTGGAGTCAAACCCGAAATCAAACCAAAACCACCCGCTACAGCCTGCTGCAGCTGCACGTGTTGCAAATAGAAAAGGAGAAAAGATAGGAAAGGATAAAAGAGTTACAAGACAAATAGGAAAGATAGTCACCACCTTAGGAACTCTACATGTAACAGCACGTGTTTCTTTGTCCAGAAGATGTTCGATGTCCACATACAACACACAAACACAAGACAAGACAAACAGAGAGGTACAAACAACAGAGAGACAAGACAAAACAGAGAGAACAGAGAAAACAGAACAGAAAAACACCATGTGTGGGAGACTGAACCTGTGCAGGTACCCCGGACAAGATCACAGACAATCAATATGATTGGAAATCAAGTTGTTTATTAGCAAGCAAGCCTTTTTGTACTTTTCTGCTATCTTGTCTAATGTTTACGTAATGTTTGGCTAAAGCCCAAAGTTTCCCCTAGTAGTTTTTGTATAAGTAATCTTGCACATAGACTTCCTTCTTGTTCTCATGCTGTAGCTGCTTCTCGACCTTGATGTATTCCAAACTTCTCCCTAGCAACCTGATAAGGCCACATCGTTAGACCAGCATACATTCCCACAACCATGCATTTAAAAAATTTTATTAAGAACACCACTCACTCAGTTATTTCGATTTTCACAGTTTTAAGTATTCATGTAATATATTGCATTAAATAGATAATTAGCTTTAATTTAATTTTATCAAGCTGAAACTGTGCTTGTCTATTTAACTTGATTACAGATGTTTTAGTACAAATTACTTCCAATCCATATTGTTGCTTCAGGGAAAACCTGGTACTTTGCCATGTCAGGTTTCCCAGCTTTGCCCTTCCTCAGTGACTACTGAGTTACGAGGTTTTTTTCTGATGGCAATAAGCTGTAAAAAAAATCAAACTAGTTTCTAGGAAGCTACAAATGACCTCACTTGCCCACATTAAAACTGATTTCTTTTCTTTACAGCTCTTTTCTTTATTCTAATACTCCTGACAATAACTCTGTCTTCCCCATTGCTAAAATCTGCCACGGAGAAACATTTTTTTTCCTTTAAAGAGGATTATTGAGGTAAAGAGTTATTTTTTATCAGTATTTATATGACATCCTTTTCTTAGATTGCGTATTAATTACCTTTAAAAATATATTGACATTTCACAGGAAAATATGAAGTAGTACAAAATAAATCTGTTCTCATAAGGTAGCTTTCAATATTCATCTTAGTGAGAAGAGATCACCCCTGCAGGGTGGGGAGCTGCCTTATGCCAGATACAGCCAGCACCAGCAGGCTCTGCAACAGCCCCACTGCAGGCCAAAACTGAGCCCATGAGCAAAGTTGGTGATGCCTCCGTGAAAACATATGTAAAACATGCACCAGGGGAGGTTCAGACTAGGTATCAGAAAAAAAAATTTCACAGAAAAGGTCATCGGGCCCTGGAACAGGCTGCCCAGGGAGGTGGTTGAGTCACCCTCCCTGGAGATATTTAAAAGACGGGTAGATGAGGTGATCAGGGACATGGTTTAGTGGCAGATAGGAATGGTTTGACTCAATGATCCAAGAGGTCTTTTCCAACCTGGTGATTCTTTGATTCTCTGATTGATGCTCCAAAAGGGTGACAGGGTTTACAGCCCAACTGAAGTGCCTCTATACCAATACACGCAGCACGGGTAACAAACAGAAGGAGTTGGAAAACACTGTGCAGAAGGGAATTGTCAGCTCTTTAAGGATGTTTATTTTAGAGCACAAGAATTCTCAGTTCCCATGTGTAAGAAATCAGGCAAGGAAGGCAGAAGACCAGCATGGCTGAGTAAGGACCTTCTGGTCGAGCTGGAGCACAAGAAGGAAATGCATAGACAGTGAAAGCAGGGACATGCGTCCTGGGAAGGATGTAGGGATGCTGCCCAGGCATGTAGGGATGGGATCAGGAAAGCTAAGGCACAGCTGGAGCTGAATTTGGCAAGTGTGGTACAATGGACTTGACCAGACTTGCCAAGGCTGATCTTGCAAGAGGTGGCAAACACTGAAGTAACTGTGACTTCGCAAAAAAACTTGAACAGCTTTATCTGATAAGACAGATGGATCGGGTGGTGGTCTAGCACACAGATCAGCTGAGTGACTCCTGGGTTGAGGCCGAGGCCTCACAGCCTGATGTTGCTGCAGTTAAGAACATAAACATCCCAAAAAGCACGTACTGAGCTCCCCACCCTAACCATCGAGTCCTGCTTCTGATGACACAGCAGGTCTTGCCAAGACCAAATCAACACATACTAATTGACTTAGTCCTACCTCACCAAGAGGCGCCATAAAGTTTTAAAAAGTGTAAAATTGGCACCTGAATACTTTTTCTTTGGGAGAGGACCATCTTATCTGATGGACGGGTGGACGGACCTGTGCCTCTCTTCCCTCCTAAGAAGGGGTGCCTTTTTGGTAAGAGTCATGCACCTGTGACTTTGTCGAATGTTAACTATTAACTCAAGTTTCAATTGGTACATCTTTTATATATATATATATATATATATATATATATATATATATAAAATCATTGTTAACTGGTTGTAACCATCTAGCAATCATGCAGCAAGTGAATTTATCAATGGCCATTCTGAACTTGTTTTTATCTGTTGTTTTAAATAAATTACCTACTGTTTCAGCATTGTGAAATTGTCTCAGCGAGTATCCTGTGAGGGTCTCTGACAGGCATTGCGAACCTGTCTAAACTGCACTGGTGACAGCCCATTTTGACAGGTAACACTATCTCTGACTGGTGGCTAACTCATATACATATTTCCACATAATCCTTTAGACATGAATTGTTGTCCAATTCTGGGACTAGGGATGAATCAGGTGCATTGGTCAGAAAAAGACGATTAAAGAAAACAGACAGCTTCCCCACCACCCTCTGATAAATAAGACAGGAGATCTAGTGACAATCGACATGGGGAAGGCCGAGGTACTCAATGGGGTTTTTTTCCCTCCTTTTTCACTGGCAGTCACTCTTCCCACATCTCTCAGGTCCTTGAACCTCAAAGCAGGGTCTGGAGGAACAAAGTCCCTCCCGTCATAGGAAAGAATTCGATTTGAGCCCACCGGAGGAACCTGAACATACACAAGTCCATGGGACCCAGGAAACTGGCAGATGTAATTGCTAAGCCACAGTCCATCATATTTTAAAAGTCACAGCAGTCAAGCGATGTCCCCAGTGACTGGGGAAAAGGGAATGTAGCACCCATTTTTAAAAAGACAGACCTTGTGACTGATCAACCAGTAAGCCTCACCGCCATGTCTGGTAAGATTATGGAGCAGATCCTCCTGGAAACTATGTCAAAGCATATGGAAGACAGTGAGGCCAACATGGCTTCACCAAAGGCAAATTGCGCCTGACTACTCTAGCAACCTTCTGTGATGCAGTGACTACATCAGTGGACAAGGGAAGAGCAACTGATGCCCTCTACCTGGACTTCTGTAAGGCCTTTGACGCAGTCCCCAACAACATTCTTACTGCTGATTGGAGAGAGATGGATTTGATGGATGGACTATTAGATGTACAAGGAATTGGCTGGATGGCTGCATCCAAAGAGTTACAGTCAATCGCTCAGTGTCCAATTGGAAACCAGTAGCAAGTGGCGTCCCTCAAGGGTCTGTACTGGGACCAATACTGCTTGATATCTTCATTAATGACATAACTAGTGGGACTGAGTGCACCCTCAGCAAGTTTGAGGGCGACACAAAGCTGAGTGGCACAGTTGATACTCTAGGGGGAAGGGATGCCATCCACAGGGACCTTGACAGGCTGGAGAAGTGGGCCCGTGCGAACCTCATGAAGTTCCACAAGGCCAACTTCAAGGTCCCACACCTGGGTTGGGGCAGTCCCCAGTATCAATACAGAGTGGAGGATGAATGGATTGAGAGCAGTCCTGCAGAGAAGGACTCCCCCTCTACTCCACTCTCGTGAGACCTGACCTGGAGTACTGCATCGAGCTCTGGGCTCCCCGGTACAAGAAAAACATGGACCTGTTAGAGCCAGTCAAGAGGAGGGCCACAAAAATGATCAGAGCGCTGGAACACCTCTCCAACAAAGAAAGGATGAGAGTGTTGGGGTTCTTTAACCTGGAGAAGAGAAGGCTCCGGCGAGACCTTATTGTGTCCTTTTCATACTTAAAGGGGGCTTGTAAGAATGATGGCGAGAAGCTTTTTACCAGGGCCTGTAGCAACAGAATGAGGGGCAACAATTGTAAATTGAAAAAGGGTAGATTTAGACTGGACATAAGGAAAAAAATTACAATGAGTGTGCTGAGACACTAGAGCAGGTTGCCCAGAGAAGTTGTGGTTGCCCCATCACTGGAAGTGTGTTCGAGGTCAAATTGGATGAGGTTTTGAGCAACCTCATCTAGTGAAAGATGTCTAGATAATCTTTGAAGATCCCTTCCAACCTAAACCATTCTATGTTTCTGTGAAAAGGAAGGAGCAGCAGAGAGAAACCACTATATACTTCCCATAAACATATATACACACACTCAGAGATCATCAGGAAAGGTCAAGGAGTAGTGAAGTTGAGCCTGGGAAAGCAGGGAGAAAACTTGTTGCTTTAATGTTTGTCGTTTTGTTTCTCTCTATCTGAATCTATTTTAATTGGCAATAAATTAATTTTCCCCAAGTTGTTTTTCCCATGACAGTAACTGGTAAGTGATGTCCCATCTTTGGCGACCCACGAGCTTTCTCATCCTATTTTCTCCCCCTGTCCTGCTGAGGAGGGGGAGTGAGTGAATGGCTAGGTGGGATTTTGGCTGTTGGCAAAGGCTAACCCACCACTTTTACCCCCTGGTTTTCACTTTCAAAGAGATAAAAATATCTCCCGTCATCTACAGGAAGCTACGAAACCTCACATGTGGCATCAACGTTGCTTGTTTTGGAAATAATTCACATCACAAATAGTGAAAACCTCAGTAAGTACACACAATAAGAATATTTGTGTGAATCATGAATTAAGGGAAGTTACAGAGTTTTATATAAACAGCATTTTAAAAAATACTTAAGAAATCCAATTGGAACTATAAGATACTTTAAAAAGATTTTTTTCTGAAGTACTCCAGTATATTTTAAAATATACCTCTATTTTGTTTCATACATGTTATCAGAATAAATTCGAGAAATACTCTACACATACCTTGTACAATTTATGAGAAATATACTTTGTATTTTCAATAAATGGAGGAATTTCATAGAATCATAGAATCATAGAACAACCAGGTTGGAAGGGACCCATCGGATCTTCTAGTCCAACCATTCCTATCAAACACTAAACCAAGCCCCTCAAGACCTCATCCGCCCGTGCCTTAAACACCTCCAGGGAAGGTGACTCAACCACCTCCCTGGGCAGCCTATTCCAATGCCCAATGACCCTCTGTGTGAAAAACTTCCTCCTAATCTCCAGCCTAAATCTCCCCGGCGGAGCTTGAGGCCATTCCCATTTAAAATTCCCATTTTAAATATGCTATTCCATAATCTTGAATACAAATGCCTAAGGCTTGGAATTAAGACATTAGCAGGTAGTTTTTCAGCTTTACAGAAACTCTTATAACTGAGCTGAGAACCACTCCTTCAACTAATTGCTTCAGCCCCAATAGTCATGTTCCTATACTATATAAAAGATGAAATATTCTTCATCCACTCATACTTACCTGTGGGCATAAAGATTCCAGTATTGCATGTATGCCGGGGCAAGTGGCCAATGCCTTGGTGCACCTGCAGTATTAGCTGGAAGCACAGAACAAACAGCTAATGTTCTCATGCTTGCTAGCTTGTTGAGACCTTGGAATGTTTATTAAGACCCGTGGGTTAATAGGAAGGGAATGCACTAGGCGGAAAACATGAAGATAAGGGGCACATCTGTGGAAAACAGGGGGTTGCACTCTGTCGCTGTACTGTGGGATTCTCACGGGTGGAAATTCACTGGGATAGCTGTTACTGGATACAGAGGCACTATATAAGATTTGCACCCTCTCAATAAAGTTGATCTCGATTGTCGCCCCCATCGACGAGGTCCATGCCTTAATCACTACGCTTACCGATTTTATTCCACTGAATAGGTCTCCTGATCCTACATGAGCCGTGTGAACAAAGTTTGTTGGCTCCCCAATCATGCTTCGGTCAATCTGCCGTCGTCTTTTCTGAAAGGCAGGTAGAGAATCTATTTGATTGAGATTCATTTAAAAAAATTAATGTTTGACATACATGTAGAAGTTAACTGTCACACATGGGATATTTTCATAGGAAACAAAAGGCAGAGTCCAATGTGCTTTTGTTTTTACTTGGAGTATCTATAGCAGATTGTTAGGCCAGCACCGATCTTACTCCTAAAATCTAAACCAACCAAACATTCATAAATAATCTTACTACATTTAACTATAACAATATCTGTAACATTGCACATGGTGAGTTCTGTCTGTACAGGTTTTTAAATATGATAGGTCAAATTCAAACAGCTGCTCACTCACTCCCCCTCCCCTCTCTGTGCCCCCTCCTCCCCCCTCCCGTGGGATAGGGAAGAGAATCACAAAGTCAAGTAAGACTTGTGTTGAAATAAAAAGTGTAATAGGACAGCAAAAAAAGATACCAAATAATACACAAAACAAGTGATGCACAATTCAATGCAATTGCTCACCACCCGATGACCCAACGACCAATTGCCCAGTCTGTCCCAAGCAGCCCCCAGCCAATTTCCTGTTTATTTACCAAGCATGACGTTATATAGTATTGAATATTTCTTTGGCCTGCTGCCAGGCTATGCTCTGCCAGGCTATGCTCTTCCCAGCTTGCAAAACATGGGAAATTGAAAAAAAAGCCCTTGATTTTCTTAACAATAACTAAAAACATCAGTGTATTATGAGCATTCTTCTCATAGGCAATCTAAAAAACAGCAGCTGCTGGGAAGAAAATTAACTATCCTAACCAAAACCAGGACAGTGTTGCCTCGCCATAGGAACTTTTGCCGTTTTTTCTAGGTTTTCTGACTGTAAATGATTCTCCACTCATCAGCTAGTGAACCAGCAACCAGTAGTTAAAGTGAATCACCATCAAACCCTGATTCATATCTTAAGCAAGTTTCTTGTCAGAGGCCATCCAAGCCAGTTACATCTTTGCATGTCCCGCTGTTGCGATCCCTTTGAAGCAATGGAACAATATTTAAATGTTCTGCCAAACAAAGATCCCAAAGTAGTTCATTCTAAAAGCAAATGGGGTTTTTTTCTGCAGAAGCACTCTATTTGCATTTACATTAGTGTTTTAGCTTGGATCAGAAGCATGTTTTTGAAGGGACTTTGCCAGTCCCTATCTACCATGCTTCTGTTTGAATGTCAGGGTGATCTCAGAGTGCATGAACTGGATTTCTTTCGGATGAAGCTGAACTGGAAGATACTCTCCGAGCTGATACACTCCAATTGCTAATGGACATTGAGGACAAAGGACTAGGCGAACCAGTCTGAATTAAACCCTGAAACACATCTAATGTTCACCTCGATTCCCCAACACCAACTATTTGGCTCTACAGAAATGCTCCTGTTAAGATGTACTGCTTCTTAGTGAAGATATCGACTCATTCAGAGAATTAAAGAGTGACTAGTGTGGGTGCACAGATATGGAGAGCATTGTAAGAAGTCATCTGTTTTAGGAGGATATAATATAGGAGACAAGAGTGGTAGAGCATGCTTAGAAAGGCTACAAAACTTTTATAGATGAGACTGCAAACATTATTATTCTGAAGTTGTATTTTCTGAGATCTCAATACCCAAAAGAATACATGCAGTACTGTTGTTATATAAATAATAGGAATTGACACATAGATTGGTTCTGAAAAGGTAATGAGTATAAGGAGCAGAAACAATTTGTAAATAGTGAGATAAGATAAAATATCTCACATCAACTGCAATGTGTTAAAACTAATCTACCGTGTGGTGAAGACTCTGGGTTGCAAGATAAGCTTTAACCGTGGAATGACTCACCTCCTGGATATGCAATTAGTTCCAGGAATAGGTGTGCTTATGTTAATAATTTCACAGAAAGACTGTTAATATGTAAATGCATTTGTAAACATAAACCCTTGCTGAGTGGGACCCCTCAGACCCCCAACACTGCAGTAAAAGAATACCTGCTTAATAGTCACATTGGCTATTGAGTCTAGTTCTTTGTTTCAGTTCTTCAATGAATGCAGTATATTTAAACTGAAAGGAACACAGAAGTAGTACATTAATCTTTTACTTTAGAAGAAATTAATAGCACAATTATGCTAATTTCCCTCAGTGCATCATTTGTGCCTATGGTGTGCTTTTTTATAATACAAGTCACATGCCCAAGCTGATAAGCTCAACTGAAAGAAATTCCAGTTAGCCTTTGTCTATGCCCCAAACTTCATTTGGTAATTTACCATAAATTAACCTTAAAATATAAACACCTCTAATCATTCCAGTAATGATATCTGACTATAAAACAGCTTTGCATTTCTATGATGCTAGTGGAAAGGACTTCAATATACAACCAACTGAGTATTTACAACATCTGAAGGCTTGTTTCAAAGTAAGGAAGACATTTCTGACAGAACAAATGTATGTCATAACTCTGACAGCCTAAATGCAATGAGATCCTATTTCCCATATCTGTGTTTCTTGGGGATGCTTTCTTGGGAGGGGGAAAACTGAACCACATCACCCCCCCAAAACACATACATGCACCCCAATCCCCACATTATTATTAAATTGTTAAATGTCTTTCTTGTTTGTTTGGATCAAGTTACTGAAACATTTCATATCAAAGGCAAAAAAAAAATCATATTGCATTATTTGAGATTTCTTTCTCTCCTTGTCCCACAGTGTCCAACCTCCCTTTACTAAGGGGGTGTTAGCAGTGGTGGTAGGGAGCGCAAGGGACGTAAGATGAGAGGAAAAAAACATGTAAAGGGATCCTGGAAGTAGAATATGAAATACCATGATTTAATGGTTTTCCTCAGTTTGTTCCCCTGACAAAAATCTGCAGAATTTGGATTCCTAAGAAGACACCAGGTAATGTTTATCCAACAAAAAAGAATCATCATCTTTAAACATAAGCACAGAAGATGCAGGCTTGTGAATTAAATGTTTGAGGGGAATGGAAGCATTTTGAGGACCAATCTCAGAAGTGTTGCTTCATATACATACAGTAGATGCACTGAAACTGTATCACATGTCCATTACCATAGCAAAGAAGTAGAGAACAGATGTATCTTCTTTTTTTAAGCTGTGAATGATGTTTTGTATTCACACAGGATAGCATCTCCTTTGAAGTACAAATAATAATTTAAAAGCCACCAACATTTGTATGATTTAGAAATCTTTTTAATCCGGTAAGTTTCTTAAAGCTTTTGTTAGGGCTTTTAAAAAATAATCTAATTATACCATATATTCAACCTACCTTTTAGCATTAGAAACAAGCATTTTATTAAAACACTTATTTAATAATTTAAAAAGCTACTTACTGCTAGGAACTCAAAACTGAAATTTGTTTCTTTAAACAAAGAATTGCCGCTGATGCTACCAGAGCCATGTAAAAATTCCTTTTTATTTTTTTATTCCCTTTTATTTTTGGCTTTTGGAGAAATTATCTTTCCTGATCACCTCCAAATCTTGTCCATAGTTTGAACTGCATTTCTCTAGCAAACCATTTCATAGTGACGGCAACAGTTCTTGAATTAGTCAATTTCTCTGCCCACTTTTATATATATATATATATATAAAAAAAATAATATATACTATATGCTATCTAATATATATATATATAAAAATATATAATATACATATATTAAAAATATATATATAAAAGAAAATTTAATTTTCTCCTTTGCAGTTATGCATCCCTCTCTGTCCTTCATGAAGTCCTCTCCAAAACAAAAAACCAAACCAAAAATCCATGCAGATTAACATAAGTAGTATAGGGTCTTGGTCTCAAATATATCATAAAATATTCAAGTTATGTCGCTTAGATTCAAACAGACTGATAAATATTTTTCTGGAATGTATTAAAAGTAGAAGCCCTAAATGAAGTAAAACAGAAGAGCATACAAAGCCATCCCAAAGTCACTGCAAGTAGTAGTCTATATACCCAAGGGATTGAGGGCAAAGAAGTGTCTCCTGTTTAGCAGAGAGAAAAGCATTTTTTGCTTAATCTACAGCAGATTTTTAGAAGATATCAGCTAGGTACATACCCTAAGTCCAAGTCTGGATGAAATATAACTGATGCACACTGTCGCGGTCAGGGCAATCCACGACACATAGAAATTGCAGGCAAAAGGCCATCTTTATTGATTTTACAAGACTTTTTAAACCCCTTCCCAAGCTGCATGTCCATTCACGACTGGTTTAGCTAAAACCCAACAGTTCATAATTGGATGACTCCTTCTCAGTTGTAACTTCATAATTGGGTGATTCCACCTGCAGCCTGGCAGCTTCCTAATCTTATTTACTCGGCTCTTCTTGGCGCCTTCCAGCTTCTCCAGGGATACATGGGCATCTGTTCAAGGCCAATGTTTAAGTTCACACGCTCTGACTCCCCGGACTAGGCGAGGTTACCCACAGCACACCATTTCAAATGATCCACACTCTACTCTCTTACGACCTGTGATGGTATGCTTCCTCCCCACCCCCAACCTGACCTTTGCCTGTAACTTTGATTAAGCAATAACCACCAGTGGTGGTTGTGATGGATTCATCTGGTCTGATGGCCAAATTTATGATGAATAAATTCGAGAAGTACTCTACACATACCTTGTACAATTTATGAGAAATATACTTTGCACTGTCAATTAACAGTGCCCCCCCCCCCCCACCCCCGCTCCAGTTCCTAGAAGCACTGCACAGGTTCACCAATAACTATAAATAATATTCTGCAAGAGGGGCCCTTTGCAGCTGCCTGCCCACCATCATGGGAGAGAGGAGGACCAGAGCCCAGGTGGTGTCCTTGAACTTTGCGCGCTCTCTCTCTCTCTCTCTCTCTCTCTCTTTTCTCTCTTCCTTTCTTTTCCCTTAACACAGATTTAGCAAGCCAATTGCAATATTATTCCAAAGAATGCCTGTACGAATAAATTCCTTTTAGATCAATCGTTTGGCATCATTGTGCTCCAGCATCTCAATTTCTTTCTTGTAGTGAGGGGCCCAAAACTGAACACAGCATTCGAGGTGTGCCCTCACCAATGTCGAGTACAGGGGTACAATCACTTCCTAGTCCTGCTGGCCACACTGTTTCTGATACAAGTCAGGATGCTATCGGTTATCTTTGCCACCTTAGCACACTGCTGGCTCATTCTCAGCTGGCTATCAACCAACACCTCGACGTCCTTTTCTGCCAGGAAGCTTTCCAGCCATTCTTCCCCAAGCATGCAATGTTGCATGGGGTTGTTGTGACCAAAGTGCAGGCCCCGGTGTTTAGCCTTGTTGAATCTAGAAAATTGATTGGGAAGTCATAAATTAGTTTCTTCTATCTTGCTTGTTAAGTTGCATCCTTGAAATTTGCTGGCAGTTTTTTCTGTTAAATTAAATACGATTTCACCTATAGCACAGAAAACATTATTTCTTTGCAGCTACTTTAAAAACGCAACAGCTTCCCTAAAGAAAAGATGAAATTTTTGAAGAACATCAAATTACTATAAGTAGAGTATAGGAGTAGACTTTGAAGTTAACTGCGTGAAGTATGCTTTGACTTTAGCTGAAGTACTTCAGTGCCCAAATGTATCTTGAAGTTTTCACAACTTTATTTTTTCAATTCCCCTCCAAATTATTTTGTTCAAATACAAACCTTAACAGATACTGGAACATCTAACACTAGTTACTAGCAGTCAGTGGATAAAGTCAAACTCAGCTTTTGCAGAACAAGTCAGTAACACAATACTTTTTAATGCTTTGGAAATTAGAAGCTTTGAGTATAACGCAGGCCTTTAATAACACGTGATCCTAAGATCTTGCATTTATCTGTTCTCTGGAGAAATCCAAACCCTTCTCACTATGACTAGCAGAATGGTCCCTGTCGTGAATGCATTTTTTTACGTGACGTTAATTTAGCAGCAAAATAAGATTTATTAATAGTTTTGAGGTAGATCACAAGATTAGGTTATGTAATTTGAACAGCACTTAATCATCAGCCAATTTAACAAAATGATTCAACAGGATTTGCTATAATTAAAACAGCAAATTAATTAAAGATTCAAAAAAGGCAGGGTTCACACAAGGCTTACTGCAAGGTTTCCCAACTCAAATCACACACACATGCACAAGAAGAATGTCAATAATACACTGTTGCTGCTGAGAAATCAAGGACTTTCTCAGGTTCCCATGTGTTGTGAGTGTACAGGTGCACAAGAAGCTGAGGAGCATAGCCAGGCAGCTGACCCAAGCTGGACAAAGAGATATTCAATGCCATATGATGTCATGCTCAGTTGTAAGAGTCAATTTATGGTTTATGTGTGTCTTTAACACTCATCTTGGTGTGAGGCCATATGTGCTTGGGGCTTTGTGCAATTTGTGCAGGAGCAAGCGCTGCCCTCCTCCTCTTGTATCGGGCTCAAGGTGGATTCGAGGGAGACAGATAACAACACAATAGCCAAGGGCTAATCTATGGTAATGAACCCACCTGGCCGCAGTGCTGGTCAGTGTTTGACTCAAGCCAAATTTGGAAGAAAATGGCACCTGCAGTTGGTATGTCAATATGACTATGAGTCAATCATCTTACTCCACGAATAGTGAGCAGCCCAAGAGTCCTTTGAGCTCTTCTGAAATGACAGTGGACTGCACATCGGGATCTCCCCTTGAGCAAGGACACCTCTCAAGGTCAGTCCTTGAGGTTGAGAGAATCCTTGCCAAAACAGATCCTCAGTAAGTGAACTGGGAATAAGAACACTGAAACTCTGAAAGCTTAGCTAAGTGATATAAAGGATTGATCGTGCATATATAATCTTTTGGACATAAACCATTGACTAAGTCTGGGGCTAAGTCTGGATCCAGCCACACCTAGACTCCTCTCTGAGAAGGAGTTTAGAAAGCAAGAGGGTCCTTTCTGAACCTCACGACTCAACAGGAGAGTCTCCCTGACAGTTTTGTCTGACCCTGTCCTTTAAGCGGTAAATAATCCAGTGTACCTTGCTATCAAGTCTTGTTAAACCACTGTCACATTTACTATCAAACTTTGTTAAATTGTTGTTTTATATCAATAAACATATTGCTGCTTCTCTCTTATGAGTGAAGTGCATCACTCTAGCACTCCATCTGCTACACTATCAAAGCCTACAGTGTTTTTAAGTGCTGAAGTCTTCATCTCAGCTCTACAAAAGTCCCTATCAGCTCTCAAAAGAAAGTGGTATTGCAGGGCCCAATTAGGAAGGTGCCTTCTAAACACAAAGCAACACATAGTAGAAACTAAAGCAATTCAAGGAGAAGTTATTGCTGTACTACAAACATACAGTTTCTGAAAACAATGCTTCTTGTTGAAGTTCCCACATACAATACTTTTTTTGCTGTTACCTATCATTTCATCACGTGGACTTTATTCACAAGAAAGGTTGTCATCTCTTCTTCCCACACAATAATGCTCTTACCCAGCTGTATGTTGACCTGGCATTTTATATTTTAAGATTCAACAAGGCTAAGTACTGGGGCCTGCACTTAGGTCACAACCCCATGCAATGCTACAGACTGGAAAGCTCTATGGCAGAAAAGGACCTTGAGGTGTTTGTTGACAGCCGAATGAAAATGACTCACCAGTGTGCTAAGGTGGCCAAGAAGGCCAATAACATCCTGGCTTGTATCAGAAATAGTGTGGCCAGCAGGAGTAGGAAAGTGATCATGCCCCTCTACTCAGCACTGGTGAGGGTACACCTTGAATCCTGTGTTCAGTTTTGTGCCCCTCACTACATGAAAGACATTGAGCTGCTGGAGCATATCCGAAGAAGGGCAATGAAGCTAATGAAGGGTCTAGAGCACAAGTCTTATGAGGAGCAGCTGAGGGAACTGGGGTTGTTTAGTCTGCAGAAAAGGAGGCTGAGGGGAGACCTTATCGCTGTCTACAACTACCTGAAAGGAGGTGGTAGAGAGGTGAGTGTTAGTCTCTTTTCCCAAGTACTAAGTGACAGGATGAGAGGAAATGGCCTCAAGTTGTGCCAGGGGAAGTTTAGATCAGATATTAGAAAAAAATTTTTTCACCAAAAATGTTGTCAAGTATTTGAACAAGCTGCCCAGGGAAGTGGTTGAATCACCATCCCTGGAGATATTTAAGAGATATAAAGACGTGGTGCTTAGGGACATGGTTTATATGTGGACTTGGCAGTGTTATGTTAATAGTTGAACTCAATGATCTTAAGGGTCTTTTCCAACCTAAATGATTCTATGATTCTAAGATTGCAGCAATTTCAAGTAAACTAAAGAACTAAGCAACTGAACACCCACTGTTCCCAACATGAGTCTATTAAAGAGAAAGAATCGAGCATATCAATGCTAACAACAAATTAAAATAAAAGACAGACTAGACTTAAACATTTATTTGTGTTTGGAAAAAGTATAGGGCAAAGTAAACTAAAATAGAAAGGAAATGGCACGTTGATCTGATCTAGTCTAATCTAGAAGACCAGATTTCCAAATAGATCCAAATCAATATGAAATGATCCATAAATAATATGATGCATCTTTATTTTTTGACAGTTATTTTTCTTTCATTCTGTATAATCTGTAGAACTGCCATCGTTTCTGCTCAATCTCCAAGAATATCTCTATTAGTCTTTATAACAGAAAAGTCCAAATAAAAGACTGTTAAGATATTTCAGTACAAAATGTGTAACCTTGCCACATACACACACATGCAGAAAAGCAAAAAAATTGCATTGATTGAGGCATAATCCCTGTGATTTACAACCTTCTTTTCTGAATAAAATAGCAAGAAATATATTTTGTTTTTTAACAAGCAACATTGATACATAATCGAGAGGGGAAAAATCATACTTTGGCACCTTAAAAACATCAACCTACTGAGATTAGTTTTCCAACCTTGCATCAGTCTTTCCCTTAATTTTAAGACTTTTTTTAAAAAAAAGCTATTAAATCAACCCTTAAAAGTAATGAAGATTATGGAAACCAAGGTATCCATGCTATTAAATTCTAGAATTTGGTGTCTCAGCAGCATATGAGGCTAAATTGGGTCACATTTATCTGACAGGATTGCTTTAATTGAGTCAGTAAAACTTCCTAGAGGCTTGCAGGATGAGAAGCCTAGCTAAGACAAAGATAGTTCTTTCCGTTTAGTAACTCTCATCAAACAGGCTTATCACTTTCTGCAAGAAGCTAACTAAACAACATTTACTTTCTCTTTGAAGACTGGTTCAATTTACTTGCTAACTCCTTACTGGCAAATATTCCCTGGTGAACAAAGTGAATTATCCAACTGGATGCTCTAAAGAGCTCCTTAGCAGAATGACTTTCTGCAGTCAGAAAATGACCACATACATTTATTATCTTCAAAACATTTGCTATTTGCCACTAAAGAATAAATTCATGAGATAGATACATACTGATGAAGTAACTTGTCAGGATGCCTTCGGAGCAGCAAGGAAAACCCAGAGATAATGATGAGTTCATACTGGTGAAAAAATGACATAGCAAGGAAATATCAGTAGGAGGATTGTCAGAAAGGTCAACAGTCAGGAATGTAAGTGCTGAACAAAAAGCCTCAGGTGCTCCATTTCACAGCATGGAGAAACAGTCATAAACATGGAATCACAAATTTGCTTCAGTGGCTTACCCACCTCCTACTCCTGTGAGGGCTTTTGCAAAGCTCTCAAATTTGTCATCTTTGGAAAACTCTTCATTCAGTTCATTGAGGTAGGTCACTGGAACAAGCACATCCCACAAAACATTATGATCTAGTCAGTCTTTATTTGCTCTCATAAAGTCAAAGCAAAAAAGAGTTATTATCATACAATCATAGAATAGTTTGAGTTGGAAGGGACCTTAAAGATCATCTAGTTTCAAGTCCCCCGCCATGGGCAGGGGCATCCCACTAGATCAGGATGCCCAAGGTCACATCCAACCTGGCCTTGAACACCTCTAGGAATGGAGCATCGACGACTTTCCTAGGCAACCTGTTCCAGTGCCTTACCACTCTCATAATGAAGAAATTCCTCCTTATGTCTAGTCTAAATCTGCTCCTCTCCACTTTATACCCATTGCACCTAGTCCTATCACTACAAGCCTTTGTGAACAGTCCCTCCCCAGCTTTCTTGTAAGCCCCCTTCAGGTACTGGAAGGTCCTTATAAGATCTCCTCAGAGCCTTCTCTTCTCTTCTCTTCTCTTCTCTTCTCTTCTCTTCTCTTCTCTTCTCTTCTCTTCTCTTCTCTTCTCTTCTCTTCTCTTCTCTTCTCTTCTCTTCTCTTCTCTTCTCTTCTCTTCTCTTCTCCAGGCTGAACAACCCCAACTCTCTCAGCCTGTTCTCATATGGGAGGTGCTCCAGCTCTCTGATCATCTTTGTAGCCCTCCTCTGGATGTGGTCCAACAGTTCCATGTCCTTCTTATGCTGAGGATTCCAGAACTGGACACAATACTCCAGATGAGGTCTCACAAAAGTGTCAGAAGAGATGCTGAGAAAAAAATGACCATGAGTTAAAAGTCACCATCTTGGGGGAAGACCCTAACTCACCGGGCATGCACAGTTTTGTTACGTAATGATGTAACTATATGTAAATCACTAACCAATCAGAAGTAACAGGTTGTACTTGGCAAATGACTTAGTAACTAAATTATGTATAAATTGAGTGTGTGGGAATGTTTGGGTGTGCTGGCTTTGTGGATTTACCATCTAGCACCCATCTCTGCAGAAATGTAATAAACAATACCTTGTCCTGTCGTCCAAAATGTGAATCCGTTACTTGGTGTGCAATAAGTCAATAACTACATCACAGTTTAGCCCCGGTCTGGCCCAATCCAGCAGCTAAAACCAAGTAGTTTGGCTCCAAATTCCCTCCCCTCCTCCCCCCAGGGAAAGGGGAAAAGGAAATGAGAGGAAAAGACTTGCAAATTGGAAACTAAAACAACTATCATAGAATGGTTTCAGTTGGAAGGGACCTTAAAGATCATCTAATTCCAAGCCCCCTGCAATGACAGGGATACCTCCCACTAGATGAGCCAATAATAATAATAATGAAGAAAATACTATTAATAAGAGAATAATAAAATACATACAAATATATGAAATTGCACTCCCACATCATACTTTGATGATTATAAGTCACCACAGATGCTGCAGGGCAGGCAAGGTGAGTGGCAGGAAGGAGGCTGGATCCAGGAACACATGGATCCAGGATCAGAGGCAAACAGACAGTTTGCAGTTAACTTTCAGAAAATGCAATTACTTAGAAAAGACTGAGCTGAAGTTAGAAACTGATCCAATCTGTTGATAAATTGATATTGATCTGTTGATAAAATTTTGGTGTTCCCCAGGGGACAGAGCTGGGTCCAGCCCTGTTCAATGTCTTTATCAATGATTTGGATGACAGCACTGAGTGCACCCTTAGCAAGTTTGCGGATGACACTAAGCTGGGTGGAAGTGTCGATCTGCTGGTGGATCGGGAGGCTCTGCAAAGAGATCTGAACAGGCTGGACTGTTGGGCTGAGACCAATGGCATGAGGTTTAACAAGGCCAAATGCCGAGTCCTGCGCTTAGTCAGTATCAGTGAGCAGACTGGTGATGAAACCTCATTTACAGATTGACCTTTACTCAGAAACAAATTCACAGAACCACCAAATTGTTGAGGTTGGGAAGGAGCTGTGGATGTCATCTGGTCTGATCCCCTTGCTCAAGCAGGGCCGCCTAGGAACCTGTTACACAGGAACATGTCTAGATGGCTTTTGAATATCTCCAAGGATGGAAATTGTACAACCTTTCTGGGCAATGTGTGTGATGGGTTTGACCTTGACTGGACACCAGGTGCCCACCAAGCATCTCTATCACTCCCTGCCATCAATTGGACAGGGGAGAGAAAATAGAATGGAAGGCTTGTGGGTCAAGATAAGGACAGGGAGATCACTCAGCAATTACTGTCAGGGGCAAAATAGACTCGACTTGGGGAAATTAAATTATTTTTTTACCTATCAAAATCAGAGTAGGGTAATGTGGCGTATTAACAGGCACGGACTCAGCTTTCATTTCCAGCTAAAACCAAGTTTATTGGTACAAGCTCGTATTTATAGCTTACTGAAAAAGTCAACACTGGTCCCACAAGTCCTTCATAAAAATTTCCACAGCATGTTTTTCTCCTTTGACGCTCCTCATGACCGCTGTTATTTTTTTCATGCCTTCTTGGTTTTGCCACTAATGTTGAGTCTTCTCAGGCCAACTGCTCACTGGTTATCAAAGCTCTCTGCACTCTTTCTCCAGAGGCCCAACAACACGCGTGGTCATTTTCTGCTCAGCATCTCTTCTGACATCTCCCCCTTTTTTGTTTTTGTGAACTACTAATATTTGTCTTAACACTCTATCAATCAAGCTTTGCACTAATTTGATTAAGCAAGGCACACAAATCAATATGCTAGAAAAAAACCCCAAGTAAAATCATAAAACCTATAATGACTAATTTTATAATCCAAGGTCCAAATCCAACAAAAAGTCTTGCAAATGTATTCCATTCATTCTATATTTTCAATTTTTCTGTTAAATCTTCTAAGATGTTAATGCTTTTATGTATAAATTCTGAATGGTCTGATAAATTCTTCAAAAGACTAGATAAAGCTGCCAATGAGGCATTTGTTTGATGATGTTGTGCCGAAGTATGGTTTAAATCATAGTAACATTTGGAGTTAATAATGTAAATTTGCCTAACATACACGGGTCTCCTGAAGTATAGGAAGGAATACCTGCCCATGTGTCTTAACCCAGAAAAAGGGGGAGGAAAAGAGGACCCGTTTGTCTGTGTGGCGATCCGGAAGCCAATAAGGTTACTCCCAGGGTTAATATCAAAACAGTATTTATTTCCAACTCTGGCAAACCTAAACACACCTGGATGCTGGGGCACACAACAAAGAGCCAGGACTGCAGCTGCCCGAAGTTACAGAAATGAGCCCTCGGTAACAACCCAAGCCCCTATGATCCAAGCAAACACGCACGCCGTGAGGTCAGGGAGAGAGGGGGGAAGTAGAGAGAAAGACAGAAAGAGAAAGGGAAGAACTAAGAAGTTACTGTATGGTCCAATCGTGTGGTCTAGGCTGCTCCGATCCAGGTCTGTGCCTCAGTGCTGGCATGGCAGAGAGCTTGGAGAGGCGCCAATTATGTTACATGTATCAATTGACACATTTTCTATCTGCATTGTTGCCTCCGCACACACGGGAGAATGAGCAAAAGACATAAAAAAGCATTTACTATATGCAATTGCTGTTTTGGGGTGCCAAAACCAGTAAAAACAGAAAATGACCCAGGATATGTTTCTAATATAGCAAAATCTTTTTTTCAACAATGGGGAATCACACATGTCACAGGCACTCCTCACTCACCGACAGGGCAAGCCAGAGTGGAACAAGCTCATGGTACATTAAAAAATATGTCATTAAAACAAAAAAGGGGGAGCTTGGGATACGTCCCTCAAGAGAAATTATTAAAAGCTATCTGTTCTAAATTTTTTAAATAGTTGCAAAGACGATATTCCCCTGATAGAGTGACATTTTATCTCAAAATCAAATGATAACATGAGTAAAACTAAAGTGATACATAACTTAGAAGCGAGACAATGGGAAGGTCCATGGCTGTTAATAACATGGGGGTGAGGGTATAGAATCATAGAATCATAGAATCACTAGGTTGGAAGAGACCCACGGGATCATCGAGTCCAACCATTCCTATCAAACACTAAACCATGTCCCTCAGGACCCCATCCACCCGTGCCTTAAACACCTCCAGGGAAGGTTAATCAACCACCTCCCTGAGCAGCCTGTTCCAATGCCTCTACAGCTCATGGACCGCAATGGATGCCAGCACAGTGTGTGACCTAGATTGCAATAATGGAGGGAATTTCCTGTTGAGTAACCATCATTCCATGGATCCCCACACAATTCCAGGAAAACATCTGGGTAATCCTTGCCAATATGGCACAGCAAGATTCATTGTGTTTGTTGGTAGCGACTCTGACCAATCCATTTAGTACCTGTTTAGTAAGTTTGCCGATTGATGATGTTCCTTATTTTAGTAAATATTTTAGTTATATAAGAAAAAAAAATCATAGAATCATAGAACAACAAGGTTGGAAGAGTTCCACAGGATCATCGAGTCCAACCATTCCTATCAAACACTAAACCATGCCCCTTAGCACCTCGTCCACCCATGCTTTAAACACCTCCAGGGAAGGTGAATAAACCACCTCCCTGGGTAGCCTGTTCCAGTGCCCAATGACTCTTTCTGTGAAAATTTTTTTCCTAATGTCCAGCCTAAATCTCCCCTATGCGCTTATAGCACTTATATAAAATGTTAGCACTTATATAAAATGTTAATTCCTTACTTAGTGTGTGTACAAATGATTTTATATGATATAATTACATATCTGCAGATATATCCAAATCCAACAACATCTCCCTGCAATTACCAAGAGAACTGTATTTTATTTGAGGAGGTATTTAGAGCAGGTATTCCTTCCTATATTTCAGGAGGCCCATGTTCTAAATTTTTTAAATCATTGCCAAGAAAATATTCCCCTGATTGAGCGACATTTTATCACGAAATCAAATGATAACGTGGGTAAAGCTAAAGTAGTGATACATAACTTAGAAATGAGACAATGGGAAGGTCCATGGCCATTAATAACATGGGGGCGAGAGTATGCTTGTGTCTCTACAGATTGTGGACCACAATGAATGCCAACAAGATGTGTACGACCTGCACTGTAATAATTGTGGTGATTTCGTGTTTTGCAACCACCATTCCATGGATCCCCGCTCAATCCCAAGAAAACATCTGGGTAACCCTAGCCAATGCGGTATGGCAAGATTCATTGTGTTTGTTGGTAGCAACACTGACCAATCAGTGACCAGGGCAGCTCTCAATCACATCATCCTGTTATAAACACACTCTGGAAACTAAAATTCCGAGAGTTTAAAACATCTCTTTTATTGTGGAATAAAGTCAGCAAAGCAAGGTATACAGCGCTGAGCGCATGGCTGAGGCAGGGCCGTGTCTAGCCAGAGGCGTGCGCGGTCCAGGACCCCCTCCCCTTTTATACATTTCTTTTTTGCGCAAAATTGGTTACATTTGGGTTCAAAAGCAATTGTTCGTCCAAGCCCCATCAGCATGTGTTGGGGTGGTCTTGCCACAAGTCTTTTGAGAGGGGTCAGCCCAGGCAGTCCGGTGGGCAGAGGAAGGTGGTGGGGGTGAGCAGCGCCCGCTGCTGCAGAACTGCCCCTCTGCTGAACCCGGCACCACAGACAAGCTGATGTCACCAAAGAAAGAAGACATTCCACCCCATGACTTAAGCATTTCTCCTAAACTCAGGTACAACCATCAGTACCAATACATTTGGATCTCCACCCCTCCTTGACCCTCCCCCACATTCCTGTATTCAAGACAAAACACTGAATAGCCTGTTTATTACAATACCCCATCGTGTACTGAAAATGGGGATTGCCCCAACCCATGTGTAGGACCTTGCACTTGGCCTTGTTGAACCTCATGAGATTCGCACAGGCCCACTTCTCCAGCCTGTCCAGGTCCCTCTGGATGGCATCCTGTCCTTCCAGTGTGGCAACCATACCACTCAACTTGGTGTCATCTGCAAACTTGCTGAGGGTGCACTCAATCTCGCTGTCAATATCATTGATGAAGATATTAAATAACACTGGTCTCACTTGTCACGGATCTCCACCTGGACATCAAGTCATTGACCACTACTCCCTGAGTACAATCATGCAATCAATTTTTTATCCACTGAACAGCCCACCCATCAAATCTATATCTCTCCAATTTAGAGACAAAAGGATGTTGTGGGGAACCATGTCAAAGGCTTTACAGAAGTCTAGATAGATCACATCTGTTGGTTTACTCATGTCCACTGCTGAGTTTACCCCATCATAGAAAGCCACTAAGTTGTTCATATGTGATGCCACTGGTGAAGCCATTGCTGGCTGTCTCAAATGACCTCCCTGTCCTCCATGTGCTTTAGCATAGCTTCTAGGAGGATCTGTTCCGTGATCTTCCCAGGCACAGTGGTGAGGCTGACAGGTCGGTAGTTCCCAGGGTAATCTTTTCTACCCTTTTTAAAAATGGGCACAATGTTACCCTTCTCCTGATTGCCATGACTTTTCAAATATCATGGAGAGTGGTTTGGCAACCACATCAGCCAATTCCCTCAGGACAATGCAAAGGAAGAAGGAACAGTCTCTCATATTCTACTCATGCTATGAAAAACATGAGGAATTTACCAGTGCACATGGAAATGATGGCATCACACACAAAATAAATAAGACAATACAACAAGGATAGGATAGGATATTTTCAGTTGGAAGGGGTCTACAACAATCATCTTCAACTGCCTGACCACTTCAGGGTTGACCAGAAGTTGAACCATGTTATTAAGGACATTGTCCAAATGCCTCTTAAACACTGACAGGCTTGGGACATTGACCACCTCTCTAGGAAGCCCGTTCCGGTCTTTGACTGTCCTCTTGGTAAAGAAATGTTTCCTAATGTACAGTCTAAACTTTCCCTGGCACAACTTTGAATGATTCCCATGCGTCCTACCACTGGATCCCAGGGAGAAGACATCAGCACCTCCCTCTCTACTTCCTCTCCACAGGAAGCTGTAGAGAGCAATGAGGTCACCCCTGAGGACACCTTTACTCCAAATTAGACAAGTTCAAAGTCCTTATCCACTCTTCATAGGACATGCCTTCCAGCCCCTTCACCAACTTTGTTGCCCTCTTCTGGACACATTCCAGTATCTTAACATCCTTCTTAAACTGCGTGGCCTAGAACTGCACGCAGTACTCAAGGTGAGGTTGCAACAAAGCTGACTACAGTGGGATAATCAGCTCTTTTGACTGGCTGGTTATACTGTGTTTGATGCATCCCATGTTTGCCCTCTTGGCTGCCAGGGCACACAGCTGCCTCCTATTGAACCTGCTGTCAACCAGCACTCCCAGATCCTTTTATGCAGGGCTGCTCTCCAGCCTCTCCTCTCTCAGTCTGTGCTTGTGCCCAGTGTTACTCCATCCTAGAATAAGGCATTTGTTCTTGTTAAATTTTGTCCCATTAATCATAGCCCAATGCTCCAATCTATCCAGATCCCTCTTCAAGGCCTCTTGTCCCTTGAGAGAGTCAACAGCAACTCCCAGTTGGGTATCATTAGCAAACTTGTTAATGGTGCATTCAGCTCCTGCATCCAGGTCGCTGATAAAAATATTGAACAGGACTAGCCCTGGATATGAGGCTTGGGGAACACCACTGATGACTGGTCTCCAGCCAGATGTAGTCCCATCCACTACAACCCTCTGAGCCCTGACCTTCAGCCAGTTCTTCAACCAGCACACCATGAACCTGCTCATCTCACAGTTGGATATCTTATCTAGAAGGATGCTGTGAGAAATGCATGACAAGTCAAGCATGTAAGATGATGTAGCATCAGATGTTCCAGTATATATTTTAATATTGCTTAGATGCTGAGCTGTTCTAGTTTGAGATAAAGTAGAATCAGTTTTCTAACTTCAGTCAAGTTTCTTTTAAGTAACTTCATTTTATGAAAGTTAACTGCATGTTTTTCAGACAGTGTTTCTCTTTAGAAGTGATAACGTGAGACAATGGTATGCAGAAAGGCCATTGCTTATACTTATTCCTATGGTAACCAAGACCATTCTCGAGTTGATAGAATGCCATAAGTGAAAGAATTGAAAAAAGGTCGCATCTGCAGGGAGGAGCGGACAGGGCAGGTGACCCCTAACTGACCAATAGAGTATTCCATCCCATAGATGTCATCCTCACTATAAAAATGAGAGATCATGAGGGTCTCACTCTCTTCTTCAATGTCCAATGTCCAATGAGGACCTCGTCTGTCTCTTTGCCCCAAATCTATGCATTCCTGAATCCAGTTCCTGAGTCCAGCTCCCTCCTGTCGCTGACTCTTCCCTGCAGCATCTGTGGTGACACAGACATCGAAAGGTGGGGTAATTTCTTATATTTGTATATATTTTATTATTTTTTTATTAATAGTATTTTCATTTTTATTGTTTTTATTGTTATGTCATTAAAGTTGCTTTAGTTTTAGTTTTCAACTCACAAGTCTTTTCCTCTCATTTCCCTTTCTCTGGGAGTGGAAGGGGAATGGAATCGGGAGCTCAACTGCTTAGTTTTAGCTGCCGAAATTGCATCAGGTCGGGCTTAAAGCGTGTCATGAGCCCACACATAACACAAACTTATTTGTTCACTTTTACACTTCTAAATACAGTCTGAGTGAAAAGTAGTTCAGGAACAGTGCCAATAGCACCTTACTCCTTCATTAGCTGCACTAAGAAGATAGACAAGTTTTGTTAAGTACAAAACCTCAGATATTTTCATTATTCAGAATTCACCAGCAGTCATGAAGTAAGATTAAAAACATATCACACATTCATTTTCAGAGGCACTTTTGGCTACTCATAATGTTCAGAAAGTCTTTCCTCCTTCTTTTCTACCTCTTTGCCAAGGCTATGACCTGTTTTGCAGGTTCTGCAACAGGAAGATCAAAAAAGAGAAAAAATCCCTCAAGGATCAACATAAACACAGTTTAATAAGTGAAGGGGGGAAAAAAATCAAGTGATGCAAAGGCAATCACTCACCATCTCCTACAACCAGACCAATGCCTAGCTAGTGTCTGAACATAGAATGGTTTGGGTTGGAAGGGACCTTAAAGATCATCCAGTTCCAATCCTCTGCCATGGGTAGGGACACCTCCCACTCGATCAGGTTGCTCAAAGCCCCATCCAATCTGGCCTTGAACATCTCCAGGGATGGGGCATCCACAACTACTCTGGGCAACCTGTTCCAGTGCCTCACCACTCTCACAGGAAAAAAAATCAAATATATAATCTAAATCTCCCCTCTTTCATCTTAAAACCATTATCCCTTGTCTTATCTCTGCTCTCCCTAATAAAGAGCCCCTCCCCAGCTTTCATGTAGGCCCCTTTCAGGTACTGGAAGGCTGATATAATGTCTCCCCAGAGCCTTCTCTTTTCTCTTTAGGCTGATCAAGCCCAACTCTCTAAGCCTGTCCTCATATGGGAGGTGCTCCAGCGATCATCTTTCCTCCTCTGGACTCACTCCAACAGATCCATGGTGTTCCTGTGCTGAGGAATCCAGAGCTGGATGCAGTTCTCCAGGTGGGGTCTCATGAGAGCAGAGTAGAGGGACAGAACCATTTCCCTCCACCTGCCAGCCACACTTCATTTTATGCAGTCCAGGATATGGTTGGCCTTCTGAGCTGCAAATGCACATTGCTGGCTCATGTCCAGATTTATTCACCAGTACCCCCAAGTCATCCTCCATAGGGTTGCTCTCCAGAAAGAATAGAAATCCACTTAGACTCTTAACTATGTTGCCTCTGCAGGCAGTACAGGAGTGAATATTACTAACAATTTATTTTTTGTGAACAAACTCAACAGATGTTTATATTTGCAATGTTTATGGGAAGAAACACTGCATGAGGCACTAAATGTGGTACAGTTTATGCTTTCTGGGCTGCAAGCACACATTGCTGGGTCATGTTGAGTTTCTCATCCACCAGCAACCCCGAGTACTTCTCCTCAGGTCTGCTCTCAATCCATTCTCCACCCAGCCTGTATTTGTGCTTGGAATTGCCCCGACCTAGGTGCAGGACCTTGCACTTGGCCTTGGCGAACTGCATAACATTCACATAGGCCTACCTCTCAAACCTCCAAATTCATCAGGCATGATTTGCCTTTAGTGAAGCCATGTTGGTTGTCACCTGTCACCTCATTTTCCATGTGCCTTGGCAAAGTTTCCAGGAGGATCTGCTCCATGATCTTGCCAGGCACAGAGGTGAGACTGATCAGCCTGTAGTTTCCCAGGTCTTCCTTTTTTCCCTTTTTAAAAATGGGAATTATGTTTCCCCTTTCCAGTAAGCAGGGACTTCACCGGACTGTCACAACTTCTCAAATATGATAGACAGTGGATTAGCAACTTCATTCACCAGTTCCCTCAGTACCCATTGATGCATCTCATCAGGTCCCATGGACTTGTGTGCCTTCAGGTTCCTTAGATGGTCTCACACATGTTCCTCTCCTACAGTGGGCAGTTCTTTGATCTCCCAGTCCCTGCATTTGCCTTCTGCAATCTTAGTGGTGTGGCTTGACTCCTTGACAGTGAAGACTGAGGCAAAAATTCATTGAGTACCTCAGCCTTCTCCATATCCTGAGCAATGACAACACTGTAAAGACTACCCCATCATCATGTTGAGCGTGATATTATATGGCATGGAATATCTCTTTGGTCAGTTTGGGTCAGCTGTCCTGGCTTCCCAGCCTCTTGCCCACCCCCAGCCTAATCACTTCAGGGGCAGTGAGAAACAGAGAAGGCCTTGATGCTGTGCAAGTACTGTTCAGCTATAGCTAAAACATCGGTATCAACACATTTTGCCACAAATGCAAAGTTCAGTATGATATGGGCAGCTATGAAGAAAATTAACTTTATCCCAGACAGTCCCAGTACATGGCACTAATCAAATAAAGAAGAAATTATGGGAATTCAGAAGAATGAAGCATGGAAATCCGTTGGCTTAAGAAATTCATAATTTCTGTAGTTTTCAGTTACTTCAAGGGAGAGGGGAGAATGAAGCAATAAAAATATTGTGCAAATATTTGTATAGGATGCTATATGATAAACTAAATAAAAGTACAAAAAACACAGCAAGTACACTGATTTTCCAGGGAAGTATCTTAAATAGTCATGACAGAGTATCATGAAAACTCTCTATGTGAATATATTTATCTCATTATCCTTAGAGTAAACACACTAATCTAACATTTCAGGGAAGATGTATCCTCAGACTAGACTTACTTTCCCTATTTCTTTGGAGGGCCTGAATTTCCTCAAAGTTAAATTTTCAATTCAGACATAAAAAAGAAAGCAAAGTGCAAATTAAATAAGTACTCAGTCATGATTCCATACCATGTTATAGTTATTAAGTTATTACTGACCAATATTTTCCCCACACAGTATGCAAGTAATGAGGCTATGGAATACAAATAAGTTCTCCATTTCAGCAACAGAAATGGATTCAATCTCAACAGCAATAGTCTATTTTCAATAAAACTTGAACGTCACTGAAAACGAAACCTCAACTATCAGTCCAGTCCAGCTAATGAGCTAAATTAATTTCCAGTTCAACAAGTTTCATGTTTTTCCATGTTTTTTTAGTAACAAGTTTTAACAAATTATGAACTCAATGGATATAACTAATCTATAATTAACTGATTACTGTGATGGCAGAATTTCTGTTGTATAAAAGTTTCCTATTTGTATACTTCTTTTTGGACATCATTCCCTCAATCTAATACTGATGATTCTGAAGTTGGATACATTGGAGAAATGCAGGAAGTTTAGTGGATTTCCTAGAATGTCAGATCTACTGGTCTTGCCAGAATAAACCTATATTCAAGAGCTTCTTAAGAAAGACGGAATAGGAAAAGATGGTTCTTTGCAGTCAGCAAAAAAAATTAAGCTTGGCAGAAGAGAAAAAGCAATAAAAAAACCAGAACAAAACCAGTTTTCTAAAGCATCATGGACTGGGAGTTTGCAAATTGAGTGCATAATAATGTGTAGATTATTTATAGTAAATATTTTTCCTTGTACTTTTCAGAAAATGCAACCATATAAAACCTAAAAAGATAGACATACAACTCCATTTCCCCATCAACTAGAGCTATGGACACAGAACGCAGTCAGAATCACTGACAGGAAAGCATCTATTGTTCCTAAATTTAAAAAAGAAAACTAAGCTAAAATACACCTTCCCCCCCATGTTTTATAGCTTGAATGTCAACACCTTTTTACCAATAGATGGGTTTCCAGTTGACTCTTGCAGCTTGCCAATTAAACAAGTTGGTTTTGAACAGATGGTTTATTAACATGACAAACACTGAATTCTGATCTTATCAGATGATTTTAAGAGATCCCTGTTCCACAGTGTAATCAGACTATATCATTTAGAAGCATGCTTCCGCAATCAAGGCACAGAATATGCATCTATCTCTTCCCAGATTTCCTGCATGGTCTCTGTGCCTTACCTCCATCTACAAACACTTCTCTGTTTCACTGAAATTCCCCAGAGTTCTGGGTATAAAGTGCCCAAAGAATCATGGACACAGGCTATAGAAGAGCCTTCTACAAATGCTGTTCAAGTCATATAGGTCTATGTGCTTCTCGATAGCTTCAAAATTTTACACTGATTACATTTGCATACTATATCAAAATAATTTAGGACAAGAAGAAACAAATAAACATGAAATGTCTCACTTTACTGGGGAGAATCTGAATTGTCCAATATGGAATTAGTAAAAGACAGGTTATTGCTTTATAGTTGCACTATAGAGAGCTTCCAAGAGCCTCTTTCACTTCAAATATTTGGAAATAATGCATTAGAAACAATTTTTGAAAATGAGAAGGCTGTGGTGTTCCATTTCACATCTATCTTACGGTCTTCTCTGGTGTTACAGTCTTCTCTGGTGTTCACATCATATCCTTCTCTTCAACTGCTATGCTTAATGTACACCCCCTACCCACTCCTGTCCAAAAAAATTTCATCCTTCCAGATAACTGAAATCTACAGCCTACAGCATACTTCTAAGGAGCATTTCCTGTCTTTGATCCTTTTCTATTCCAGTAATTTTTATCTCTGTCCTAGTCCCCTAAAGGTATCTGTAAAATTTGTCATTTGATAGCCATCCAGGAATTTCCCCTAAATGATAGTGGTTATTCTTACTGGATTTGATCCCAAAGACTGGATAACTAGATGATATAAAATTATATTAAGGAATTCTACTACTTCAAGCTTCTGGCAATTCCCTCATCTTCTTTTGTCCTAAATAATTTGCAGCAGCTACATTAAAATCCTTCCTGAAAAAGAAGTCAATTTAGCTTTTCAAAAGCTTGAAAAAACCCTTATATTTTATAAAAACAATGTATACTTGGTTTATATTCCAGCTACTTTTAAGTAGAAACATTACAGCTTCAAAAGTGACCCTAGGTCCCTAACTGTGACACCATGCTAGACAATTTTAGACATCAATTTAAGTTTTAGAGTGTAAATTGCAACATACTGTACTAACAATTCAAATAAACTTTAATTGCATTCTATAAATCTAGTGTGTCTTCAAAGCTGATGTGCAAGCATATACATTTCCCCACTAAGAACATGACAGGAGGGTTTTGTTTCCCAACTGCCAAACTAAAAAAGTAAAAAAGTTTAAAGACACACATTGTCATTGAGACTCTCAATATTCCGTCTTCAAAATCATTAAGGAAATGTTTTGAAAAAATCATTACCAGGTATCTACCTTTCTGCCTTTCCCAGTTCTGTTTCACTGCAGACTTAATTTTTAGACCACTCTTCTTTGAACTATCTGAGACTCAAGGGCATGGTTGTTTACAAAATTGAAATAGGTAAATTTGCATAAACACAATCTAAAATAAATATGGTTATTTGCTTACCTGTGGAACAGTAACAGCATAAACTGTACCACATTTAGTGCCTCATGCAGCATTTCTTCCCATAAACATTGTAAATATGAGTTTGTTCACCAAAAAAAGAAAAAAAATTGTTAGCAATATTCACCCCTGTACTGCCTGCACAGTACAGAATCAGTATCAACAAAACATTGTTGATAACACACCAATGTTATAGCTATTGCTGAGCAGTGCTCACACAGCATCAAGGCCTTTTCTCTTTCTCACATTGCCCCACCAGTGAGTAGGTTGGGGTGCAGAACAAGTTGGGAGAGAGGACAGTTGATCCAAACTGACCAAAGGGCTATTCCATACCTATGATAAATGTGCTCAGCAATAAAAGCTGTGGAAAAGGAAAAAGGCGGGATATTCAGAGTTATGGCATTTTTTCTTTACAGAGTCATTTTCCTGGAGATGGCTAACCATCTGCCTGGCCGATGGGAAGTAGTGAATTAATTCCTTGGTTTGCTTTGCCTGCGTGCACAGCTGTTGCTTTACCTATTAAACTGTCTTTATCTCAACCCACAAATTTTCACATTTTTACCCTTCCAATTCTCTTCCTCATCCCACTATGGGGGGAATGAGTGATCAGCTGTGTGATGTCTAGCTGTCTAGTGGGATTAACTCCCGACAATAAGTTATTATGTAATTTAAGATATCCTAAGTACTTGATCACTTTTCCTATTATTTAAAATAATATGGTTCAGATAGCATGAACAGAAGGGCTTACATCAAACAGATTAAATTGTAAATTTCAAAGAGAGCGTGCAACAGAAAGAGTGAGAGCTCTAAATACTGCAGTTTCTGCAGTGCTTTTCCTCAGAGGATGTCAAAACAGTTAACACCATCCTGGGCAAGCATTAATCTAAGTAAAATATTCCTGAAATCAATCACTTTTTTCAACAATGAAGCAGATTCTTCCCTTCACAAAAAGAAATAAAACAAACCCAAAGAATCAATACCCTCCCCAAAACCTCATGTGCAAAACACCAACAACCCACTATCCAAAACACATACTTCACAAATTAGATAAATCAGTGATTACAGTTTGTACCTACTTGCTATTTAGAAAACACTTAAGTGTTGCATTCTGCAGTTAACCCCATAACCTTCAGGCATTCTGCTTGAATCTCTAGATCAATCATCATCATCATCATCTTCTCTCTCTATCTCTGTCTCTCTGAGTTTTCCTTCTCTCTCACTAACTTTTGCGCCTTTGTTCCTTGTTTCCCTCTCTTGCTCCCTAACACTCCCACTCTCTCACTGTCTTTCCACCTATGTCTTTGTCTCTGAATTTTGTCTCGTTCCCTATCTCCCTCTTTCTCTCTCTCTCCTCATCTGCCTGTCTCTCAGTTGTTCAGTCCCTTAGTTTCTCTCTAGTTCTTGTTCAATCTATGGCGCTCACTCTCTCTCCCTCCATAGCTATCATTCTCTGGCTCACTCATGACATCTCACTGTCTCTCTCATTCTCACTACCTTGCTCACTCATGCTTGCTTGCACTCACTATCTCACGCTCACTTGCTCTTGCTGTCTCGCGCTCACTCAATGTATTGCCTGCCATCTCATGTCTGCTCCCATCATCTTGCACTTGTTCTCACACATGCTACTGACATTGAGCTCATTTTCTCACCTGCTTGAACTTGCTTGCAGTTGCACTCACATTTGTGACTGTCACTGTCTTGCTGCCTCGCTCTTGCTCCATCTAGTGATCACTATTACTCCCACCTCCCATCTCTTGGTCTCACTCAGGCATGCACTCTCACTCACTGTTTTGACCAATCACACTTGCTCCAGCTCACTCCTGCAGTTTCACATTTGCTCAAGGCCTCTCACTTGTGCTTGCCTTCTCTTGCATGCTGTCTCATGCTCGCTCACTGGCTCACCCTCTCTGTCTTGCACTTGCCACCTCACTTTCTCGCTCTCTTGGTCTTGCACTCATTCTGTCTCACAACCACCATCTCACTCACTCTTGCTGTTTCACATTTCCTCTCTTCCTCTTTTTGCTCATGCTCTTTTCCTCCCTCTCTTGTCTGCTGCCTCCTGGTCTCTTGTTCTAGCTGCCTCACTCTTTTTCTTGATAATCTCTTCCTCCACTCCTCACTCCAGTACATGTCCATGTCTTCCTTCGCTCTTTCCAGCTTATCTTCTCATATTCATCACCTCTCTCTCTCCCTTGTGCTTGTATCCTTGTGTTCTCCTTTGCGTTCATCTTGTTCCTTTCCCTTGTGCATTTGTCTTATCTTTCATCTCCTTCCTCTCTCAACTGTGCTTGTCCCCTCCCTGTTGCTAGTCTCCTCATACTTGTGCTCACACTCATATCCTCACATTCATCTCCTGGCGCTCATCACCTAGTGGTTGCCGTTCCACACTTGCCATCCTGTGCCCACTTCCTCACTCCCTTCCCTGTGCTCACCTCCTCATGCTCACCTCCTCCACACAGTCCATCTCCTCCTTGCACTCACCTCCTTGCCCCCTCACCCCTTGCTCTCACTTGAGTACGCACCCCCATTTGGCTTGCCCCCATTGCTTGTGTCTTCACCCCAGTTTGCCTCCTTGCCTATCTCCTTGCCTTCACTCACCTCCTCGCCTGCTTGCTCCCACTTAAACCCTTGCCCCCTCATCCCCTACCCCTCGAGCCCTTCTGTCCCCGTGTGATTGCTCATCCCCTAATCCCTGCTTGCTCCCTTGACTCCTTGCCCCCCTCTCTCATTCATCCTCCTGATGCAAGAAGTAGTTATTATTACAAAAGGTGGAATATTTTTATTCAAGGTAAAGTAGAGTTAAGTTTCATCTAAGTAATTGTATTTTTTTAAATTAGACAGAAATTCCCTCTGACACCATGTTTTTTATAGCATGTTTATTTTCAAACAGTGTTTTTCCAGACACTGCTCTTTGGGAAATGATAACATCTTGTGTTAATTATGATCTATGCTGAACAGATGTCTCTTCTGTAATCATCTCTGTTTGCAGTCTTTATCTAAAATGCAAGGTCAGATAGAGAGCTGGCTCCAAAAGCTGCAATTAGCAAAAGATTTGGCTGTTGTGAGGTTCATAATAACATTAAAATTAGTCCTTGGAAAGTAATAGAATATGCATGAGATTTCCAGGAAAATTTATACATATGCATATAAATGGGAAATATTTTCTGTAATTAGTTTTTGTCTTGTTACACATGACTGGTGAAATCATTCCCTCATGCATCCAGTGCTGAAATATTAAAGGATGCTTGCTTTCTAAAACTCCAAAATAAGTCTTAGAGAGTTTGTTTGCTGACATTTTCAATATCATTTTGGTGACCCAGGTGGGACTTACTTTCAGGATTTTGGATCTGTGGAGATCGAGGAAACTCCAGCCTGCACAAAGAACTTCTCAGGGGTAACCTCCACCCCCTGGAATGCATCTTGGGAGAAAGGATTCCACTGGTAAGACTTAAGCATCCTTTCTGGATTTTGGTTTGATTGCCTGCTTGTCAGTCAAAGGAGAAAGCCCTTCATGGTTGGGCTAGAAAGGTACCTAATTTTGACTTGGATTTAGAATTCCTAATTTTGATACATAATCATGATTTTGGTTTTGGTTTACTTGTGGTTTGTAATTGTCGGCGTGATTGGTGATTGTCTGTGTGAAGGGTTAGATTCCTAGTCCTAATTTGTTTAGGTTTGGAAAACTGACTTTGACATGGCTTGCTGATTTGTTCTCTCTAAGATCTTGAAGCTGCAGGGGTTGTAATTGCGATCTGTTTCAGTTTGTGATCTATCAGCAATTGCCTATTTTAATATGGGTGTGGAATCATGCCAAGGAGGTGTCAGTGTTGTAAAGAAATCCCCTTGGGATGTTTTTTAATACACTGGAAGCAATTAGGTGGACCCACAGGGGGACCAGCAACAAATGAAAATGTACTTAAATACTGTAATCAATGGTGGCTGTTGTGTAAATCAGATGAAGGAGAAAGATGGCCTGTTAATGGGTCACTGAATTACAATACTTTGTTGGAATTAACACTTTTTATAAGAAGTGAATGAAAATGGGAGAAAATTATGTATTTGATATGTTTTATACCTTGCAGAATCACCCAGTGCAGCAATAATTTAGCGCCTAGTAATCTCCCTGTCTTAGCCTTGGAAAAAGATAAGAGAAAGGCTTTGAAAAGATGTTGTTCTGCTTGTAGTATTGGGCAAAGATTTTTGAATCATAGAATCACTAGTTTGGAAAAGACCTTTGAAATCAAGAAGCCCAACTGTACCTGTCCACTACTAAATCATATCCCTAAGCACTTCATCTACACATCTTATAAATACCTCCAGGGATGGTGACTCAGCCACCTCCCTGGGCAGCCAGTTCCAGTGCTTGATAACCCTTTCAGTGAAGAAATTTTTCCTAATGGCCCATCTAAACTTGCCCTGAGGCAGTTTGAGGCCATTCCCTCTCATTCTATTGCCTGTCAACTGGGAGAAGAGACCAACACCCTCCTCTCTACAACCTCCTTTCAGGTAGTTGTAGAGAGCAATAAGGTCTCCACTCAGCCTCCTCTTCTCAAGGCTAAACAACCCCAGTTCCCTCAGCCACTCCTTGTAAGACTTGTTCTCCAGCCCCCTCACCAACTTTGTTGCTCTTCCACGGACATGCTCCAGAGCGTCAATATCCTTCTTGTAGCGAGGGGACAAGAACTGAAAACAGTATTCAATGTGCAGTTCCCTCCTCTCCACAACCTCCTTTCAGGTAGTTGTAGAGAGCAATGAGGTCTCCTCTCAGTCTCCTCTTCTCCATGCTAAACAACCCCAGCTCTCTCAGCCGTTCCTCATAGGGTCTGTTCTCCAGCCCCTTCACCAGCCTTGTTGCTCTTCTCTGGACTTGCTCCAGAACCTCAACATCCTTCTTGTGGTGAGGGGCCCAGAAGTGAACACAGGATTCAAGGAGCGGCCTCACCAGTGCGGAGTACATAGGGAGAATAACCTCCCTGGACCTGCTGGTCACGCCGTTTCTGATACAAGCCAAGATGCCATTGGTCTTCTTGGCCGCCTGGGCACACTACTGACTCATTTTCAGTCAGCTGTCAATCAACACCCCCAGATCCTTCTCCAGTCAGCTTTCTAGCCACTTTTCCCCTAGTCTGTAGCACTGCATAGGGTTGTTATCCCCCAAGTGTAGGACCTGGCATTTAGCCTTGTTGAACCTCATGCCATTGGTCTCAACCCAGCAGTCCAGCCTGTTCAGATCCCTTTGGGGAGCTTCCCTACCCTCCAGCACTTCGACACATCCTCCTAGATTAATGTTGTCTGCAAACTTGCAAAGGGTGCACTCAATGCCTTCATCCAGGTCATTGATGAAGACATTGAACAGGGCTGGACCCAGCACTGAGCCCTGGGGAAACCCACTTGTAACTGGCCTCCAGCTGTTGTTAACTCCATTTACCACCACTCTCTGGGCCCGGCCATCCAACCAGTTTTCCACCCAGGAGAGTGTTGAGCCTGTCCAGGACAGAGGCAGCCAGTTTTCGGAAGAATGCTGTGAGAAACTGTGTCAAAGTTACAAGTGGGGCTCCCCAGGGCTCAGTGCTGGGTCCAGCCCTGTTCAATGTCTTCATCAATGATCTGGATCAAGGCATTGAGTGCACCCTTAGCAAGTTTGCAGATGACACTAAGCTGGGTGGAAGTGTTGATCTGCTCGAGGGTAGGGAGGCTCTGCAAAGGGACCTAAACAGGCTGGACCGCTCGGATGAGTCTAATGGTATGATGTTTAACACGGCCAAATGCCAGGTCCTGCACTTGGGGCACAACAACCCTGGGCAGAGCTACAGACTAGGAGAAGTTTGGCTGGAAAGCTGCCTGAAGGAGAAAGACCCGGGGGTGTTGGTCGACAGCTGACTGAACATGAGCCAGCAGTGTGCCCAGGTAGCCAAGAAGACCAATGGCATCCTGGCTTGTATCAGAAACGGTGTGACCAGCAGGTCCAGGGAGGTGATTCTCCCTCTGTACTCCGCACTGGTGAGACCACTCCTTGAATATTGTGTCCAGTTCTGGGCCCCTCACCACAAGAAGGATGTTGAGGCTCTGGAGCGAGTCCAGAGAAGAGCCACGAAGCTGGTGAAGGGGCTGGAGAACAGACCCTATGAGGAATGGCTTAGAGAGTTGGGGTTGTTTAGCCTGGAGAAGAGGAGGCTGAGAGGAGACCTCATTACTCTCTACAACTAACTGAAAGGAGGTTGTGGAGAGGAGGGAGCTGGCCTCTTCTCCCAAGTGACAGGGGACAGGACAAGAGGGAATGGCCTCAAACTCCGCCAGGGGAGATTTAGGCTGGACATCAGGAGGAAGTTTTTCACGGAAAGGGTCATTGGGCATTGGAACAGGCTGCCCAGGGAGGTGGTTGATTCACCTTCCCTGGAGGTGTTTAAGGCATAGGTAGACGAGGTCCTGAGGGACATGGTTTAGTGTTTGATAGGAATGGTTGGACTCGATGATCCGACGGGTCTCTTCCAACCTGGTGATTCTATGATTCTATGATTCTATAATTCTATGAAAGGCTTAACTGAAGTCCAAAAAGACTACATCCACAACCTTTCCCTCATCCATTAAACAACCCCAGTTCCCTCAGTCACTCCTCATAAGACTTGTTTTCCATCCCCCCTCACCACAGTTTATGAATAATAAAAAGTCTGTGAATTTGAGGATGTAACTGACTCATTGATCACTGCTGGGTGCTGTCATGGAGGGTCTCACAATGAGGGATCAGAAGTAGATGACAGAAAATGATACTCGGGGTGGTAGATTGGTAATGGGAGCAGAAGGTTTCAGTCCAATAGCAGGATGAATGAGAGGTAAACAGGGAGAAGTTCTACCAACTCCCTTATGTTAGGCTGTGGGAAATGCAGAACCAGTGATTATAAAAGTCCCCTTTTCTATTAGTGATTTGAAAAATTGGGAACTAGCAGATGGAAATCATATACAATTCAAATCGGACAGCTAGCACTTTTGAGAGAATGATCAAAATGCAAGGCTATGACTGGAAAGACATTAAGGCAATTATGCAAGTGTTGTTTGTTGGTACAGAGAGGGAGATGATTCATAAAGCAGGTATCGGGAGTTTTACAGGGAACATTTGCTCTGTTGTTTTACAAGGAGATGAGGCATGAGACTCGGGAAAGCTATTGTGTGTTACTTGAGTGGCATACAGAAATAGGGAGAGACAAAGAGATGAATAGTGATGTTAAAAGATAACTATCTGTCGTGGAAAAGGCAGATATAGGGAGGATACAGGGGAAGGGGCCAAGGCTGGAGCCCCTTACCACAGAAATTCTGTGTACAGTCAGGAGAAAATCAGTGTGCTTAATGTAAATAGGAGGGGCATTGGAAGGTACCCTTCCGAATACCCTTGTCCTCTGTAGAACAGGATTGAAGGAGAACAGAGAAATTTTCTACAAAACCACAGGTTAAAATCAAGCTGGGGGAAGAGGAAATCAAATTTCTGGTGGATACCAGGGTTGCATATTCTGTACTGAATACTTTGAAAAGATAATAATCTATAAAATAAAATATAAATATAATAAAATATAAGCATTATTGGTGCGGTGGGAGCCAGGGAAAGCCAACCATTTTTTAAATCTTTGAAATTTAAATTAGGAAAACAGTGGGTAGCTCATCAGTTTTTGTATTTGCCAGGCTCCTCATAGTTGTTGTTAGGAAAGGATTTGCTTGAAAAATTAGAAGCTCAAATAAGAGTTGGAGAAGGGGAAGTTGATATTTATTTACCTGAATATAAATATATCGAAGCAACAGCTTTATTACAGGATGTCAGTATTCAAGGAAAATAATCCCTTGAGGGGTTGAAGAAGCAGTAATTGCAATTGTATGGGCCGGAGAAATGCTTGGGAGATCTAAAAGGGCAAAACCAGGGAAAATTGATCTTAAACCAGGAGCATTGCTGATAAGAATAAAACACTATTCTTTACAGTTGGAAGCTCAGTGTGGACTAGTGACTGTGATTCAAAAGTTTTCGAACTATAAAATGATAGTTGAATGTGAGTCAAAATACAATACACCAATTCTTCCAGTAAAAAAGGTCAATGGTAAAGATTTCCATTTAGTGCAAGATCTTTGATCCATTAATCAAATTGTACAAGATATACATCCTGTGGTGGCAAACCCATATACCTTATTGACTACTCTAACTGAGAAACAAGGGTGGTTTACAGTTTTAGATCTAAATGATGCCTTTTTTCTGCATCCCTCTTGAGAAAGTCAGGAAATATTTTCTTTTGAATGGGACAATTCTGAAACTTGTAGAAAAACTCAGTATACCTGGTCTGTTCTACCTCAGGGATTTAAAAGCAGTTCAACAATTTTGGGGAATCAATTAGCCAAAGAACTAGAAATATGGAAAAAGAAAATTACGGGGGAACAATATTACAGTATGTGGATGATATCCTCATTGCTACAACTGCTAGAGAAGACTATAAGTCTTTTAAACTTTTTGGGACTGAGTGGATACAGAGTTTCCAGAGAGAAGGCTCAGGTGGTATGAAGAACTGTGACTTACCTTGGATCTGAGATACAACAAGGTCAGTGACAATTGAGGAAGGAAAGAAAAGAAGCTATTTGCCAACTCCCAGAACTCTGGACAGTCTGTGAATTAAGAACTTTTCATAGAATCATAGAATCATAGAATCACCAGGTTGGAAGAGACCCATCGGATCATCGAGTCCAACCATTCCTATCAAACACTAAACCATGTCCAATTTTCTTGGGGTTGTGGGATGGTGTTGGCTCTGAATTTCAAATTATGGACTGTTAGGAAAACCTTTACATGAGGTATTAAAGACATCTACCCTGAGCACCTGGATTGGACTGATAACGGCAGGACAGCCTACAAATCTTTGAAATTGTCTTTAATGAAAGCACTAGCACTTGGGCTCCTGGACTTAAAAATCTTTTGAGCTTTTCACCCATGAGAGGTGTGGGACAGCCCTGGGAGTGCTATTACAATTTCTTGGAGAGCAGAGACGTACAGTGGCCTACAGCTGGACAATGTCAGCCAAGGATGGTCAGGCTGCCTAAAACTCCAAAACGAGTCTTAAGAGAGTTTATTTGCCAACATCCACGCTCCTCTGCTCGTGCATCCACTCATTCTCCTGCCCACACTCACTCTCCTGCTCTCACTTCTGTTTGCTGTCTAGCTCTTATTCTCTCGATCTCTCATGCCCTGGCATGCGCCTGTGCTCTCCCATGCTCCTGCTCCCCCTTTTTTGTACTCACACTCCCTCGCCCTTTCTCTCTCTTCCTTCCCCTCCGCCTTGTGCTCCTCCCTTCCCCTTGTGCTCCTCCATCCCGTATCTATTCATGCTCTCGCTACCCCTCTCTTGCATTCTCCCTCCCCCGCACTCCCTTTCCAACTCATCTGCTTCTTGGTCATTCCCATTCCTGCTCACTCACTCTTGCCTGCTCTCCCTGGATTGCGTTTGTTCTCTTCCACCCACCCTCTGTCTGACTTCATTTAAATTAAGGCTAAGAAAGGCAGAGAAGGAATTAATTTTACTCTATATTTCTTAACAGCAAAATTTCTTTCCTTCGCTATTGTCCAGCCACACAGGAAAATAAAACATAAACAGTATCAGACTTGATGACATTTCAGATTTCCACCTGCTTTTTGGCAGATCTTAGAGAAACAGTTTAGGTCCTCCTCACTCTCACCCTCCCCTTTCTTTCTCTCTCCCTACAGTTCAAACATATAAAGGCTCTTTTCAAAGACTTCAGGCAGATTTAAGATTAGGGACAGGAAAATGTTTCTATGACAGTCTAGATCAGACTATCTTCTTTCACAACTAAATCAAGATGGTAGTTAATTCCTTCATTCTCACTGGTTTAGTCCGACAGCACTCATTTAAGAAACTAAAACGACAACAAAAAATTGAACAATGTATTGAATTATACACAAAACAGTTCCAATACTCATACTTACAGGCTGAGGCTGTTCTGCAATACAGCAGTTGAAACACAACCAGAACTCACTCATTGTTTACACTCTGAAGTGCAAACACAGATGAAAAGCAGGATTCAGTTTCTGCAAAAGTGTCTCCAGGTAGTAAGTTCTTTAAATATATTTATTTATAATGGTTCCAGTGTGAAAATTTTCTCTGTTGAGCTTTTCTCCAAAGAAAAGTCAGTCCAAGGATAAACAGGTTGAAGATAATTTATTTTGGAGTCTATTCTGGAGTCTTCTTTCAGAAGACTGGTCCCAGCACCACACAAGTGTTACATATGCTTCTTTGATCCCTAGTGTTATGTGAACCTGAAAAGAAAGAAGTACATTATATCAGAAAGAAAGAAGATACAGAATCTCATACTCACAGCCATCCATGCTAGTGATTTCTCAATAATATCTTGACTTGCAGAGCGGAGAGACACTAGCAAACAAGTCACACACCTATTTCTTTCTAAGAGCCATCTCCTAAAAGAGCAGGAGCAGGCAATTCCAAATTGTTGGAAGTCAACTGAGAAGGGCAGAAGGCCAGCTTGACTGAGCAGGGATCTTCTAAAAATTGGGTGGAAAAGGAAAGCATGTGGACATTGGAAGCAAGGACAGGCAACACAGGAGGACTACAGAGATGCTCTTTGCCATTGTAGGAAGAAAATTTGTGCAGCCAATGCTTGATTAGAGATCAAGCTGGTCAGCACTGTGAAGGACAAGAAAAAGGGCTTTTAAAAATATGTTAATAGCAAACGGAGGATCAGAGATAACATTGGCCCATTACTTGATGAGGTCAGTCACCTCACAAATAGGGACATAGGTGAAGCGGAGATGTTTAATGCCTTCTTTGACCCAGTCTTTAACACCAGTGAAAGGCCCTGGGACCCCTGGAACCCTGTGTTGGAGGACTATGACGGGGGTCATGGTAAACTCTCAATCAACTCTGAACTTCTCAGAGATTTGCTGCTCCAGTTGCATGCACATAAGTCTATGGGGCCCAATGGAATTCATCTCAAGGTCCTAAAAGAGCTGCATGATGTTATCGCAGTAACTCTCTCCATTATTTTTCAACAGTCTTGGGAGTCTGGAGAGGTCCCAGTTGACTGAAAGCTAGCAAATGTTGTCCCAATTTTCAAGAAGGGTAAGAAAGAAGACTGGTGATTACAGGCCTGTCAGTCTCACTTCAGTGCCTTGGAAAATTATCAAGAAGTTTCTTCTGAGAGCTATTGAAAAACACTTCAGAGACAGTCACTGCTCATAGCCAACATAGGTTCATGAGGGGAAAAGTCCTGCTTAACCAACTTAATTTCCTTTTATGACAAGGTCATCCATCTAGTTGACCAAGGGAATCCAGTAGTTATGAGGATTTTTTTATATTTTAGCAAAGCTTTTGATACTGTCTCTCACAGTATCCTTCTGGATAAGATGTCCAGCACACAGCTAGACAAGTCTATAATACATCAGGTGAACAATTGGCTGACGCGTCAGGCCCTAAAGAGTAAATGGGGTTATATCGGGCTGGCAGCCAATCACCAGTGGAGTTCCCCAGAGATCAATTTTAGGGCTAGTGCTCTTTAACATTTTATAATTGATCTGGACACAGGAGTCAAATGTACATTAAGTTTGCTGATGTTACTAAATTAGGAGGAGCTGTGGACTCCCTCAAGGGTAGAAAGACCTTACAGAGGGACTAGAATAGACCAGAGAGCTGGGCAACCACCAACCGCATGAAATTTAACAAGAGTAAGTGCTAGTTTCTACACCTGGGATGGGGAAATCCTGGTTATGCATACAAATTGGGGGATGAGAATATGGAGAGCAGCCCTGCAGAAAGACATCTGGGGATTTGGGTTGATGGCAAGTTGAAGATGAGTCAATAGTGTGCCCCGGCAGCCAAAAGGGCCAACTGTGCCCAGGGGTGCATTGAGCACATAGTTAGCCTGTCGAGGGAGGTGATTGTCCCACTCCACACGACACTGGTGTGGCCCCACCGCGAGTACTGTGTGCAGTTTAGGGCACCTCAAAATAAGAAGGACATCAAACTATTAGAGTGTGTCCAGAGGAGGGCGAACAAGATGGTGAAAAGCTTCAAGGGCAAGATTTATGAGGAGCGGCTGAGGTCACTTGGTTTGTTCAGTTTAGAGAAGGGTGAACTCATCACAGTCTACAACTTCCACAGGGAGAGCAACAGAGGGGGGAGGTGTTGATCTCCTCCTTCTGGTGGCCATGATAGGACATGAGGAAATTTGACAAAGGCTGAGGACAAGGCTGAGGTACTTAATGCCTTCTTTGCCTCAGCCTTTAATAGTAAGGAAAATTGTTCCCTGTGTATACATCCTCATGAGCTAGAGAAGCATAGCAAAGTTCCCACGATCCAAGAGGAGATGATTAGAGACTTGCTTGGTCAATTAGACATCCACAATTCTATGGGGCCAGATGGGATCCACCCAAGGGTATTGAAGGAGATGGCGGACGTGCTTGCCAAACCCCTTTCCATCATCTTCCAGCGGTCGTGGCTGACTGGGGAAGTTCCACTGGACTGGAGGCTGGCTGATGTTGTGCCCATCTACAAGAAGGGTTGCAGGGAGGATCCAGGAAACTACAGGCCTGTCAGTCTGCCCTCAGTGCCAGGGAAGGTCATGGAACAGGTGATCTTGAGTGCTATCATGAAGCGCATGCAAGAGAACCGGGTGATCAGGCCCAGTCAACATGGGTTTACCAGAGGCAGGTCCTGCCAAACCAACCTGATCGCCTTCTATGACAAAGTCACTCAGCTGCTGGATGAGGGAAAGCCTGTGGATGTGGTCTTTCTGGACTTCAGTAAAGCCTTTGACACAGTTTCTCACAGCATTCTGCTACAGAAACTGTCAGCCTCTGGCCTGGACAGACACACACTCTCCTGGGTGGAAAACTGTCTGGATGGCCGGGCCCAGAGAGTGGTGGTAAATGGTGTTAAGTCCAGCTGGAGGCCAGTGACAAGTGGTGTTCCCCAGGGCTCAGTGCTGGGTCCAGTCCTGTTCAATGTCTTCATCAATGACCTGGATGAAGGCATTGAGTGCACCCTTTGCAAGTTTGCAGACAACATTAATCTAGGAGGATGTGTCGAAGTGCTGGAGGGTAGGGAAGCTCCCCAAAGGGATCTGAACAGGCTGGACTGCTGGGTTGAGACCAATGGCATGAGGTTCAACAAGGCTAAATGCCAGGTCCTACACTTGGGGGATAACAACCCTATGCAGTGCTACAGACTAGGGGAAAAGTGGCTAGAAAGCTGACTGGAGAAGGATCTGGGGGTGTTGATTGACAGCTGACTGAAAATGAGTCAGTAGTGTGCCCAGGCGGCCAAGAAGACCAATGGCATCTTGGCTTGTATCAGAAACGGCATGACCAGCAGGTCCAGGGAGTTATTCTGCCCCTGTACTTGGCACTGGTGAGATGGCACATTGAATACTGTGTTCAGTTCTTGTCCCCTTGCTACAAGAAGGATATTGAGGCTCTGGAGCATGTCCATGGAAGAGCAACAAAGTTGGTGAGGGGGCTGGAGAACAGACCCTATGAGGAACGGCTGAGAGAGCTGGGGTTGTTTAGCCTTGAGAAGAGGAGGCTGAGTGGAGACCTTATTGCTCTCTACAACTACCTGAAAGGGTGTTGGTCTCTTCTCCCAGTTGACAGGCAATAGAATGAGAGGGAATGGCCTCAAACTGCCTCAGGGCAAGTTTAGATTGGCCATTAGGAAAAATTTCTTCACTGAAAGGGTTATCAAGCACTGGAACTGGCTGCCCAGGGAGGTGGTTGAGTCACCATCCCTGGAGGTATTTAAAAGATGTGTAGGTGAGGTGCTCAGGGACATGGTTTAGTGGCAGATAGGAATGGTTGGGCTTAGTGATCTAAGAGGTCTTTTCCAGCTTAGTGATTCTATGATTCTATTAAATGGAATGAAGCTGCATCGGGGAAGTGCAGATTGGGCATTAGGAAAAGGTTCTTCACTGAGGGGATGATTGGTCACTGGAACAGGTTCCCCAGGGAACTGGTCATGACACCAAGCTTGTCAGAGTTCAAGGAGCATCTGGATGCTGCTCTTAGTCATGTGATTTACTTTTAGATAGTCCTGCAAGGAGCAGAGAACTGGACTCAATGATCCTTATGGATCCCCTCTGACTTGACATATTCTATGATTCTACAGTGACTGGTGACAATGGCATATACCAGAAATTCATGTGAGGCTGAAATTCTCTTACTTCTATTAGGTGAATCAGTATAAAGAACTGCCATCCAGTTTTCCAACAGCCATCTGTGTTTGATCTCTTCCTAACATTCATTGTCTTAATGGAAAATGACAACTGACTATCCACCCCTTGAACATCTTAAGGAATTCTGCTTTTTAACGCTTCATATTTCTCAATGGAAAAATTACCCAGTCTATTCACAGAGCAAGATATCAAGGTTTAAATGCTATTTGACCACAATCTTGTAGCACAGCTCTCAAGCAAAGATATGCTTTTCTAAATCTAGAGAAAAAAGCATCTCCGTATTCTGAAACTTCACACCTAGAACTAGAGATTTTCCAGAAATCTTCATTGAAAGTACCCTGCTAGGTATAGTTTGAAATAATATTGAGATTTTTTAAAAGCTGAAGGGTGGTTACTGAATGTAGTTACTGAAGCTGCTCTGAAAGCCCTATTTATCTCACCAGGCCAGATGCACTTGCAGGAGCCCTCTTCTTTCCTTTCCCCTAGCAGGGCAGGCACTTCTAAGAACTTTGGCAATGCTTTTAATGCATCAAGACTCTTTTGTACTCTCAGATCCCAAGAAACCAAATTTACAAGTACCTCTGCCAAACAAAGCACAACATAGACTGAATAAGGCTGAAAAATCTTCTTTCACTTCTTCATAACTTTGCCATAGATATCCCAAAATGCTCCATAGTTACTGTCAAGTTAAGAATAAAAATACTGAAGCAACTTCTTCAAAGTTTAAGTTATACTTTTTTGTGCATTTTCAAACACTAAAAACATAGATCTTGATTCTGTAGTGACCCATTTTATTCACGTCCTTTCCTTTGTGATAAGGTTTTGAACATTATGACAAAAGTTATTTATAGAGATTTTCTTATAAGAGAGTATTTTTTCCTCCCTACTTATATTGACATAGTTTTCATTATTTCCTTAAGTAACTCAAGAATAGTCTGTACCTCAAATTAAGCTCAAAACAAATTCATAGTCACAAAGGACCATCATATTATGAGAATGTGTTGCTTGTGATTGAAGTTTCAAAGAATACTGTAAATGGTGAAGCAGGATATTCGTTTATAGACAAGGAAAGAGTAACAACTTTAGAAAATTAAAAAAAAACACATCTCTATCAGATTTTTTAATTATTATTTTAAAACAAATATTTTGAGGGAAAGAGACTACTTCATACCATATATAGAAAAATAGTCAAGCAAACGTACAGTTAGCTTAAAATAAAAGCACACAGTGCATAAAAGACAGATTTCCAACACTGAAATGCAACTTCAATAGAGACACTAGTATTATTCACAAAGATGCAAACTGCTTGTGTACATAGGCAGTTTCAAAATGTTCCAGGAACATTATTATAACAAAGTATATTTTCTCAACAAAACAATTACTACTGTTCTGAAATATGAATATCCAGGAAGTTTAACTGTCTCTTCAAGTGAGAGGGAAGGGATGCTATCCAGAAGGACCTTGAAATGTTTGAGAGGTGGGCCTGTGCGAATCTCATGGAATTCAATAAGGTCAAGTACAAGGTCCTGCACCAATTTGGGGCAATTCCAAGCACAAAGAGAGACTGGGTAGAGAATGGATTGAGAGCAACCCTGAAGAGAAGGACTTGGGGGTGCTAGAGGATGAGAAGCTCAACATGAGCCAGCAATGTGTCCTCGCAGCCCAGAAAGTCAACTGTATCCTGGGCTGCATCAAAAGAAGTGTGACCAGCAGGTGGAGGGAGGTAATTCTCCCCCTTTACTCTGCTCTAGTGAGACCTCACCTGGAGTACAACATCCAGTTCTGGAGTCCTCAGCACAGGAAGGACATGGATCTTTTGGAACAGGTCCAGAGGAAGTCACAAAGATGATCAGAGAGCTGGAGCACCTCCCCTATGAGGACAGGCTGAGAGAGTTGGGCTTGTTCAGCCTGGAGAAGAGAAGGCTCCAGGAAGACCTTATAGCAACCTTCCAGTACTTAAAGAGGGCCTACAGGAAAGCTGGGGAGGGGCTCTTTATCAGGGAGTACAAGTTTTTTTCCAGTGAGGGTGGTGAGGCACTGGAACAGGTTGCCCAGAGAAGTAGTGGATGCCCCATCCCTGGAGGTGTTCAAGACCAGGTTGGATCGGGCTTTGAGCAACCTGATCTAGTGGAAGGTGTCCCTGCCCATGGCAGAGGATTGGAACTAGATGATCTTTAAGGTCCTTTCCAATCCCAACCATTCTATGATTGTATAAATGACCTACTTACCACAGCAAGAAACATCAAACACTATTCCCTGTGTACCTATGAAAAGTTCAAAGCATTTATTGCTAAAAATGTCCATCTAGAAAATGTCCTATGGGTCAGACCTCAGTCTTGACAAAGTCATCTAGAGTTTTACTGCCAATATAATCATTGTAAATCTGAAATGATTTGGCTTTTTGACAAAATGAACCATGTTTACAGTGGCATATGGCTTCCCTACATTAAGAGATATCCAGTGAGGAGAAAAAGCCTAGAAGAGAGGTGTTAATTTTAGATGCTACGAGTTATTTTTCCAATTAGTTTTAAGACAAATTGTACATACGTACAAATGCAAAATAGGTTTGTTTCAGCTCCTCAAACTGAAAACTACTGACAAAATCGTAAGCAACTTACAATCCTTATCTATTAAATATGAAAGACCCTTTATACATCTCAGTTCTTAGTGTCTTAATGTAAGGAAGTACATAGGCCATGTGACAAGTGTACACTGACCCCAAATAACCAGTGTTCAAACTCAACAATGAACTACTAGTCATAATTAATTACAGCTATTCAAAATTGTATTTGCGTTCAATAGACAGAAAATACCTATATAGAATGTAGTTAGAAATTAGACTTCCACATATCCCCTTAAAAACAGGGTACATCAGAGACAGGATATGATTTTCAAGATGCAATCCCTGTCTGCCGCCAATTTAAAGAACTTTCATGAATAAATTTATAGGTAAACTTGTGTCACTAGCTATTCAATCTTATCCAAAAGTATGCTAACAAAATGTAGTTTAAAACATTTCACAATTTAAACAGTAAGTTGTGTTGCTCCTGTAAATTCCGAGAAATCATATTTGCTTATAACCATTTCTTAAATCTTCAAAGATGCTCCAGTGGAATGAATTGTGAAAAATATTTCTCAATCTAAAGACCCTTCTGTTATGAACAGGAAATATTTTTGACATATGCATACTATTATTATACTGTTCTGGCCTGGACAGACGCACACTCTCCTGGGTAGAAAACTGGCTGGATGGTCAGGTGCAGAGAGTGGTGGTAAATGGAGTTTACTCCGACTTGAGGCCAGTGACAAGTGGTGTCCCCCAGGGCTCAGTGCTAGGTCCAGTCCTGTTCAATGTCTTCATCAATGACCTGGATGAGGGCATTGAGGGTACCCTTGGCAAGTTTGCAGATGACACAAAGCTGTGTGCAAGTGTCGATCTGCTGGAGGGTAGGGAGGCTTTGCAAAGGGACCTGGACAGGCTGGACCGCTGGGCAGTGTCCAACGGCATGAGGTTTAACACGGCCAAATGCCGGGTCCTGCACTTGGGGCACAACAACCCTATGCAGAGCTACAGACTGGGAGAAGCCTGGCTGGAAAATTGCCAGGAGGAGAAGGACCTGGGGGTGTTGGTCGACAGCCGACTGAACATGAGCCAGCAGTGTGCCCAGGTGGCCAAGAAGGCCAATGGCATCCTGGCTTGTATCAGAAACGGTGTGACCAGCAGGTCCAGGGAGGTGATTCTCTCTCTGTATTCAGCACTGGTGAGGCCGCTCCTTGAATATTGTGTCCAGTTCTGGGCCCCTTACCACAAGAAGGATGTTGAGGCTCTGGAGCAAGTCCAGAGAAGAGCAACGAGGCTGGTGAAGGGGCTGGAGAACAGACCCTATGAGGAGCGGCTGAGAGAGCTGGGGTTGTTTAGCCTGGAGAAGAGGAGGCTGAGAGGAGACCTCATTACTCTCTACAACTACCTGAAAGGTAGTTGTGGAGAGTAATGAGGTCTCTCTACAACTACCTGAAAGGTAGTTGTGGAGAGGAGGGAGCTGGCCTCTTCTCCCAAGTGACAGGGGACAGGATGAGAGGGAATGGCCTCAAGCTCCGCCAGGGTAGATTTAGGCTGGAGATTAGGAGGATGTTTTTCACGCAGAGGGTCATTGGGCATTGGAATAGGCTGCCCAGGGAGGTGGTTGAGTCACCTTCCCTGGAGGTGTTTAAGACACGGGTGGATGAGGTCTTGAGGGACTTGGTTTAGTGTTAGATAGGAATGGTTGGACTAGAAGATCCGATGGGTCCCTTCCAACCTGGTTGTTCTGTGATTCTGTGATCTCATGTATAACAATCTACTATATGTATGTATATGCATACACACAGCACATATTGTAATACATTGAATAAAATTTAGTATAGAATATAATAGACTATTTCAGTTGGACTGCCTAACCACTTCAGGGCTGACCAAAAGTTTAACCATGTTATTAAGGACATTTTCCAAATGCCTCTTAAACACTGACAGGCTTGGGACATTGACCACCTCACCACTGAGGCCAAGACAGTCACCTACCATCACATACCCCACAAGTCCTTCTCAATTCACAAACAGCAAGTCTAGGAGGACATTTTTCCTAGTTGGCTCACTGAATATTTGTGACAAGAAGTTCTCTCCTACAAACTTGAAGAATTTCCAAGACATGCTTATCACAGTAGTATGATATTCCCAGCTGATGTCTGGGAAGTTGAAATCTCCCATAAGGACCAGGGCTACTGATCCAGAAATTTCTCCTATTGCCTATAGAATCAGTCCTTACATCCTGGCTGGATGATCAGTAGTAGACACCCACTACAACATCTGATTTATTTCCCATCCCCCTAATACTCACCCCGAGGCTCTCAACCACATCAGCACTACCCATAAAAGCTGTACAATCAAACCTCTCCCTTACATACAAGTGCAACACCTCCACCTCACCTGCCCTGACTATCCCCCCTTAACAGCCTGTAGCTCTCAATCCCAGCACTCCAGTCATGGGACTCATTCCAACAAGTCTCACTAATACCAATGACATCATAGCTCTGGGAGTTGACCAACACTTCCAGTTCATCCTGCTTGTTTCTCATACTGTGAGCATTGGTGTGCAAGCATTTCAGATGTGCTGAGTAAATGTTCCCACTAGTACTGCCACCCACAGGCAATGCCATGCCGACCCTTGGTTTACCTACTGCAATCCTGCTAGTTTCCCTCTTTCTCTCACAGAATCACAGAATCGCTAGGTTGGAAAAGACCTCCAGAATCATCGAGTCCAACCATCCCTATCAACCACTGTACCATGTCCCTCAGCACCTCGTCCACCTGTCTCTTAAACACCTCCATGGAAGGTGACTCAACCACCTCCCTGGGCAGCCTGTTCCAGTGCCCAATGACCCTTTCTGTGAAAATTTTTTTCCTAATGTCAGTATTTGAGGTGTGGTCTCACCAGTGCTGAGTACAGGGGCAGAATAACTCCCTGGACCTGCTGGTCACACTGTTTCTAATACAAGTCAAGATGCCATTGGCCTTCTTGGCCACCTGGGCACGCTGCTGCTCCCACTCATTCTGAGTTGATATACTGGAGATCCTCCTCAGGCACTGGAGTGCCACTTCCAGGCTCACTCTGGACTAGCCTGGCTTCATCCCCCTCCTCCTTCATATCTAGTTTAAAGTTCTGTTAATGAGCCCTGCTAGATTTTTGGTGATGATTTTTATACCCCTAGGAGACAAGCATGTCCCATCCCTGATAAGGAAGCCTGGAGGTGCACGGACCAGTCCATGATCAAAGAACCCAAAGTTTTTCTCCTCGCACAAGGTTTGGATCCAGGTATTAATTGACTGATTCTTTTTGATCTCTCCCTCTTCGTTCCTTGTTGTTGGAATGGAGATAAACACTATTTGTGCCCCAGAGCCCTTAACCATTTTCCCCAGAGCCCTGAAGTCCCTCTTAATTGCCCTCAGCTTCCTCCTCTGGCTGTCATTGTTGCCTATTTGGAACACTAGCAGAGGGTAATAATCTGTGGATTTTACCAGGGAAGGAAGTTTTATAATGATGTCTTTCACTGAGGCTCCAGGCAGGCAGCAGACCTCCCTATGAAGTGGATCCAGTCTGCAGATAGGGTCTGTTCCTGTCAGAAAGGAATCCCCCAAGACAATAACTCTTCTCTTCTTTTTCTCAGAGGTTGTTTTGATGTTCATTTGAGGATGGCACAGCCTAGGGAATGTTTCTAGGCTGTGGGAGCCATCCTCTTCATCTATGGGGATTGATTCCACTTGCAGTGCTTTGTATTTATTCTGCAAGGGAATCTGGAGGTTAGTTGTGTGAATGGGGACAACAGGTTTTCTGTGCTGGGAATGAACTTGCTGCCATTCCCCATCTTTTTTCTCCTCAGTCTTACAGTTGGTGGATGGGTAGTTCACAACTGCGCTAGTTCTGGCAGCCTGCTTAGTTTGTGAGAGGGCGCTGCTCCACTGGTCTATTTCCCTCTCACACTCACTTATAGTCCTCAGTCTAGTTACTTCCTCCCTCAGCTCTGACGCCAAGTGGAGGAGTTCCCCTATGCAAACACAGCTTCCACAAGTGAAGACAGTACTGGTGGTGTGATTCAGCGTGGGAGCGGGGCACTCCCTGCAGCCCAGTGTCTGGGTGGCTGCATGTGCCCATTGAGGCTCCGTCTGGGTGGCTGCATCCATCCTGGCTACTGCAGCACCTGGAGCAGCTTTAATTTTATGCCAGGTGGCCACCATGGTCCTCGGTCCCTTCTGGCTGGCCTCCAGCCCCTCTCTGCCCTCCCTGCTCGCCCTGCCCTCTCGAAATGCTGCTCAAACTGCCCTGGTTTTCTAACACACCCTGCACCTCTAACATGCCCCATGCTCCTGTTTGCCACGCTCCTGTTCGCGGTACTCCCTAGGGGCCGTATAAATATACCATGAAGATTTAATGAGGAAGAACCTTCTTCAATGAATCTAGTTTAAAGCTCTCTTGATTAGTTCCAGCAGCTTACACCAAAAGACATGTTTTTTTCCCCATTGGGAATTATTAAAATTCTTTATTAAAAATAATTTGATATTTTCAAACTCTATAAAGACAAAACCAATTCTTTCAACTGTATAGGAGATGGCAAAGAGTACCAAGATATCATACCTAGCATCTTTTCAGACAAACTATTCTGGATATATCTGGATTCAGTGGGAACTCTTGCTTGTTCATTCCCAGCCCTTCTTCTGTCTCAAGTTACTCACCTTCTCATTTGTGTCCATTTCACTGTCATTTGACAATTTTCTGAGAAATAAAAAATTTTAAGACTTGGGCTATTTCACAGCACCAGACAAGCAGGTAAATTGGTGAGATCTGGAGCACCTTCCCTGCCAAATAAATGGGAAGGCTAGTGGGAAGAGCCATCAGGTACTCAGTTTGCAGCAGGCAGACCAGCCTGCCCTGTAAGGCAAGCCCCAGAGCAGAAACTCTGTCTCCCTCCCCACACTCAGCTTCTTGGCCCCTGGATAAAGCATGCTGATGTCATGCATATCTGCAATTAGCTTCAAGAATTACTCAGTTTAGTACAGATAAGAGACAGGTTTTTTTCAAGCTGGAGGAAATAACAGATGGATACTTAGATTACTAACATTTCTTTTTTACTCCTCAGGAAAAAACTAATTCACCTAACAGCACATTTTACTCATTTATTCTGATTGCAAAATTGTTTCAACCAGTTGGCTTCCACGTATCCATGCATTTCCTGCTGTTGATTATCTTCCCTAAAATCACTGCTTTTTGTTTACTATTAAGTATATTTTGCACTAGAAACACCCTTCCTAGTCTCTTCCTAATGCATACTAAATTTGTGTCACATAATAAAAATTATGTTCATTAAGAGGCAGAACTACTACATGAAATTTACAGTCATGTCAGCTATTTAAGGTGATCTACTTGAAAATTAAACAGAACTGTATTTTTTCCTTCTAAAAACATAAGTTTAGGGGGAAAAATACAACAAAACACACTAAGAGTCACATGAAAGGAAATTAACTTTCAAGCTCCAATCTCAGTTCACCCAGTGCATCTAACAGCAAAGATGGTACAGACTGCCACTGACATTTCTCATTATGTTGCAGTTATCAATGCTACATCTGCTACACTGATAATTACTTTGCTTAACACAGAACAACCCTGCAGCATAAAAAAATAAGCCACTCTAAGCAGCAGAGTGCACACTTGTAAATCTGCTTTATGTTTCTATGTAGGGCAATAAGGAAGATTTGAATAATGTGACATTTTGTTCAATTTACCTTAGAATCATAGAACAGTTTGGGTTGGAAGGGACCTTAAAGATCATCAAATTCCAACTCCCTTGCCGTGGGCAGGGACACCTCCCACTAGACCAGGCTGCTCAAGGCCCCATCCAACCTGGCCTTGAACACTTCCAGGGAGGGGGCATCCACAATTTCCCTGGGCAACCTGTTACAGCGTCTCACCACCCTCATTGTGAAGAATTTCTTCCTAATATCTAGTCTAAATCTTCCCCTCTCCAATTTAAAGCCATCTCCCCTCGTCCTATCCCTGCAAGTCCTTATAAACAGTCCCTCCCCAGAGCCTTCTCTTCTCTTCTCTTCTCTTCTCTTCTCTTCTCTTCTCTTCTCTTCTCTTCTCTTCTCTTCTCTTCTCTTCTCTTCTCTTCTCTTCTCTTCTCTTCTCTTCTCTTCTCTTCTCCAAGAAACAATGCCTTCTACCTCACTACCAGGTGTTCAGAAACAGATGTTGCCAATGTATTATCAGTCACAGTTCTTGCCCTATCTGGAGTCTGAACTAGGGTCTTAGTTCATTAAGCACAAACATTAACAGACTCTATGGCTCTTCTTATCAGCCTTTTTCAAAGAACTGACTGGAGAGTTCAGTTTTTAATTAGACAGTAGCTTCAGAAGACTGAAGAAATGTCTGCATCTGATGATCCGATGGGTCTCTTCCAACCTGGTGATTCTATGAAAGTTCCTGAAACTGTTGTGTGGACCTGGCCTGAAATGAGTTGAAAGGCTCAAAGCAGCTGTATGGACCCCAGCCTCAGTGGCAAGGCTGGAAATGCTGGAGAGCATGTCTGGACTTGTCTAGGGAGAAATCACAGAATCATCGGATCATAGAATCACCAGCTTGGAAAAGACCCACCATATCATTGAGTCCAACCATTTCTATCACATACTAAACCATGCCCCTCAGCACTTCGTCCACCCGTGTCTTAAACACCTCGAGGGAAGGTGAATCAACCACCACCCTGGGCAGCCTGTTCGAGTGCCCAATGACCCTTTCTGTGAAAATTTTTTTCCTAATGTCCAGCCTAAACCCCCCTGGGCGGAGCTTGAGGCCATTCCCTCTTGTTCTGTCCCCTGTCACTAGGGAGAAGAGGCCAGCTCCCTCCTCTCTACAACCTCCTTTCAGGTAGTTGTAGAGAGCAATGAGGTCTCCTCTCAGCCTCCTCTTCTCCAGGCTAAACAACCCCAGCTCTCTCAGTCATTCCTCATAAGGCCTGTTCTCCAGCCCCTTCACCAGCTTCTTTGCCTCAACATCCTTCTTGTGGTGAGGGGCCCAGAACTGAATATTCAAGGAGTGGCCTCACCAGTGCAGAGTACAGAGGGAGAATCACCTCGCTGGACCTGCTGGTCACACCATTTCTGATACAAGCCAGGATGCCATTGGCCTTCTTGGCCACCTGGGCACACTGCTGGCTCATGTTCAGTCGGCTGTCGACCAACACCCCCAGGTCCCTCTCCTCCTGGCAGTTTTCCAGCCAGCCTTCTCCCAGTCTGTAGCACTGCATAGGGTTGTTGTGCCCCAAGTGCAGGATCCAGCATTTGGCCGTGTTAAACCTCATGCCATTGGACACTGCCCAGCGATCCAGCCTGTTTAGGTCCCTTTGCAGAGCCTTCCTACCCTCCAGCAGATTGACACTTGCACACAGCTTTGTGTCATCTGCAAACTTGCTAAGGGTACCCTCAATGCCCTCATCCAGGTCATTGATGAAGACATTGAACAGGACTGGACCCAGCACTGAGCCCTGGGGAACACCACTTGTCACTGGCCTCCAGCTGGACTTAACACCATTTACCACCACTCTCTGGGCCCAGCCAGCCAACTAGTTTTCCACCCAGGAGAGCGTGCGTCTGTCCAGGCCAGAGGCTGACAGTTTCCATAGCAGAATGCTGTGACAAAACTGTGTCAAAGGCTTTACTGAAGTCCAGAAAGACCACATCCACAGTCTTTCCCTCATCCAGCAGCCGAGTGACTTTTCATAGAAGGCGATCAGGTTGGTTTGGCAAGACCTGCCTTTTGTGAACTCATGTTGGCTGGCCCTGATCACCCGGTTCTCTTGCATGTGCTTCATGATAGCACTCTAGATCACCTGTTCCATGGCTTTCCCTGGCACTGAGGTCAAACTGACTGGCCTGTAGTTCCTTGGATCCTCCCTGCTACCCTTCTTGTAAATAGGCACTGCATCAGCCAGCCTCCAGTCCAGTGGAACTTCCCCAGTCTTCCAGGACTGCTGGAAGATGATGGAAAGGGGTTTGGCTAGCACATCTGCCAGCTCCTTTAATACACTTAGGTGAATCCCATCTGGCCCCATAGACTTGTGGGTGTCTAGCTGGGCAAGCAAGGTTCTAACCACCACCTCCTGGATCATGGGAGCCTCATTCTGCTGCTCTAACTCCTGGGTACATACACAGATGGAACAATTTTCTTTACAATTAAAGACTGAGGCAAAGAAGGCATTAAGTACCCCAGCCTTTTCCTCATCCCCTGTCACTGTTGTTCCTTCTGCATCCAATAGGGACTGTGTATTCTCCCTAGTCCTCCTTTTATTGTTAATATATTTATAGAAAGATTTTTTCTTACCTTTCACGGAGTTTTCCAAGCCTGTTACCTGTCCCCCTCACCTGATCAGGTGAGGGGCGGGGGCCACTGGGAAGGCCTGAAGCTCTCTCTGTGCAGTTCTCTGTATTTTCATCTGTTTGTTTGTGTTGTCTCTCTCTGTTTTCTGTTGTCTCTGTCTAATTTCTCTCTCTCTCTCTGCAACTCTCTCTCTGTTTGTCTGTTTGTCCCTCTCTGTTTGTTTTGTCTCGTGTTTGTGTGTTGTATGTGGACACCCACCATCTTCTGTACCGACCAGACAAAGAAACATGTGGAGCTCCAAAGGCGGTGACTATCTCTCATCTCTTGCAACTATTTGTTGCAGGCATGAAAGATTTCACTGTGGCGTGTATGCTGGGACAAGCGGCTGATGCCTTGGCATACCCATGATATTAGCAGCAAGCAGAGAGCAAACAGCCACTGTTCTCATGCTTGCTAGCTCATTAAGACCTTGGAATCTTTACTAAGACTCGTGAGTTAATAAGAAAAGAATGCATTAGATGGGAAACATGAAGATAAGGGGCACATCTGTGGTAAATAGTCGGTTGCATTCTATCACTGTAACTGCAGGATTCTTACAGGTGGAAATCCACTGAGGTAGCTGCTGACTGGGTACAGAAACACTATGTAAGGTTTTGCATCCACTCAATAAAGTGATCTTGTTTGTCACCTCAGAACGGGATCCATGCCTCAATCGCTACAAATGGCACCCAACTTGAGAGGGACCCACATCTTTCAGGGCAAAACCTGATATTCAGAGTCAGAATTGCTGGGTAGTGATGGTTGGGTAGGGTTGTTGTGCCCCAAGTGCAGGACCTTAACTTAAGACTTGATATCTTTACATCAATTTTGAAGAAACAGGATGTTAAGCATGCTGAGCAACAACTCAGGGCTTTGTTGAAATGGATACAGGGTCGGGATGAAGGTTTAGATGTGACTCATACATGTGATATAGAAGTCTGGGACGCCATGGGAGTTAAATTGTGGGACACAGCTTCTGGGGATGACCCTGTGGTGCTAAGCCTGTTATCTACCTGGAGGTTAATGATTGAATCGTTAAAGCACAAAGATTTAGCGGAACTAGGAAAGACTGCAGGAGGACACGATATTCCCTATTCTGAGCCGAGTGCAGGGCCATCAGCGACTGCTGACAACCCCTTTGATCCAGGGCCAGCAGATCATGAAAGAACTCTGATTTATTTCCACCCACAGTGGTGGGGAGACCTTAAACTGTTACAAAATTTTCATGACATTTGTTCGGGGTTAGTTTTGATCAAAGCAGCTGTGTTCCAAGCTGACTCTAGAGACCATGGCTCACAAGGTTTTGGGTCCACAGGAGTCCCTGAAGTACATTGGGTTTACTCCTTACAAACTCACCGTCCTATGTTGAAGTGCACATTAAGTTTAAAAAGGGAAAAGCCAGAACATATTAAAATGGTTGTAGTATAACCCTTTGTTGTGCATGTTCCACTAATCTTGTGGGGGAGAGATGTGTTAAGTGCAATGGGAATAGGCGTTAGAACCATGAACGATAGGGATTTTGTGTCAGGGCCACCACAGGAAAGCACCCGACCATAACTTTAACATGGAAATCAGATACTCCAGAATGGGTCAAGCAGTGGCCGCTATCTAGTGAAAAACTGGGTGCATTGCAAAGTCAGTGGAGGAGCAAACAGATCAAGGACATATACTCCCGACTAATAGTCCTTGGAACACACCTGTATTTGTGATAAAAAAGAAATCTGGAAAATGGTGTTTATTACATGACTTTTCTAGACAAACTGCAAGAGGCTTTAAATAAGCAGGCAGGCAATATCGTTGCTAGAGAAGTTTTACTTAAACAATTAGCCTTAGAGAATGCAAAAATGGACTTAGTGCACAGTTAATTGCGCGATCTCCTGTCACAAAGATTGTTTGTTTTAGCATAACTGACTGATGCCAACTTTACAGGAGCAATGCAAGTAATGGCTTGGATGCCTATGCCTCCTCGCTTTATACTAAAGGACACCAGAATTACTCAGCTGATTTGTTTTCAAGCAATTGCACCCCATGCAGGAAGTCGAATACAGGGACAGAGGCTTTGGCTTAACTGACCAGTCCGTGATTCTTTGGATGCAGAAACTACAAAAATCATGATTGATGTTAAACTGCAAAGTACGACAATCACAGAGCAATGAAGAACAATATTTTACTGGAATTGAAATGCTTATTAGAGAATTGATACAAGCCGTATTAGATAACGCAAGTACATATTTTAAGTGTTGTATGTGCCCAGTACTGCATATAGTTTAAATATCCATGACATCAAAAAATTGTGGATCCAACAGTGAACAACTCATGCTGCTATTATCAACTAGTTGTAGCCAACATTGTATGGGTATATTGAGCTAGCTTTGAAATGAGTGGTCGCGCGCGCGTGTGTGGCACTTCAAACGTTTGTAAGACTTACAAATTGGTTTTGGTTAATCTTAGAAATACATCTCTGGGACCTTTCAATCTCAAATGTCCACTAAGCCGGCAAACAGGTAGATTTACCTGGGACCTTTTGGAGTGAAAGGCTGCAGAGGGTAAAATTTTAAAATACCTAGCAAAACAAAAGGAAAAAGAGAGTGAGGAAAAAAAATAGAAAAAAACTCAGCCCTGCATCTCTGTGTGAGTGCCTCCCCTTCTCCTTCCTTTCTCCCTGAATGTGATTTTTCTTTTCTTTTCAGCTCTTTCCTGAAGCAATCCACCCTGTTATCTCTCTAGGGGAGTACCAATTTGTGAGAACACTCTGCATTCCAGTGTCCCTTATCTGATCAGCAACTGCTGAGCCCTGATGCAGACAAGGTGAATGGGATTTTAGCCAGATACTAATGAAAATAAAGTTTTAAGGGCCCAGAAAGGAATGTGCCAATTACTCATGGACCCGAATTTGTAAGACTGAGATATCTACACATTTCGATTGACACATATTCAAATGTGACATGGGCAACAGCACATACAGGGAATCCTCAAAGGAAATAGTGAAGCATTTTGTCAAGGCATTTGCAGCCTTGGGAATTCTCACACAGGTGAAAACAGACAATGGGCCAGGATATGTAAGTGACCAACTTCAGAAATCTTTCCAAATCTGGGGAATAACACATGTCACAGGCACACCACATTCTCCACAAGGACAGGTGATGGTAGAGCGAGTTCATCAGAAGAATATGTTGTTAAAACAAAGAGGGGGAATGAAGTGTGAAACACCATAGAACAGATTAGGGAAAGCACTGTATATATTGAATTGCTTAATGTGTGAGAGAATCAGGGAATAGAACAATCATCTATAGTCAGGCATTTTTTCGTCTTTACAAACAGAGGGTCAGCAGCTCAACAAGGAAGGAGCCAAGGTATTATTAAAATCCTTGGAATCAGGCTGATCACAGAATCACAGAACAACCAGGTTGGAAGGGACCCATCGGATCTTCTAGTCCAACCATTCCTATCTAACACTAAACCAAGTCCCTCAATACCTCATCCACCCGTGTCTTAAACACCTCCAGGGAAGGTGACTCAACCACCTCCCTGGGCAGCCTATTCCAAGGCTGGGAAGGACCATATCAGTTAATAACATGGGGTCGAGGATATGCTTGTGTTTCCACAGGTCAAGGATCCAAGTGGATGCCAGCGCGATGTGTCTGTCCATATTTAAGCAGAGATGGTAATTATGACAAAGATGTGGGGCACTAGAGATTAGGAGAGGGTGGTCCTCACCAGCACATCACTGCACATGAAGTGGGGGAGAATGCACCCTGAAGCAGAAAAGGAGATACAGGTATACTGGTACCAGCTACTCCAGTTAACAGGCAATTGGGAACAAGTACTGTCCCCTCTAAGAGGGCTGAAGGCTCAGCTACTCAGCTGAAGTGCATTTACAACAATGCACACAGCATGGGGAACAAGATGGAAGAACTGGAAGCTGTCATAGGGCAAGGAGCCTATGATGTCGTTGCCATCACGGAAATGTGGTGGGATGACTCATATAACCGGAGTACAGGTATGGTGGGGTATAAACTCTTCAGGAGGGATAGGAAGGGTAGGAGAGGAGGTGGAGTAGCCCTCTTTGTAAGGGAGGACTTGGACACCACTGAGATGAATTGTGGCGATGAGGAGATTGAGTGCCTGTGGGTTAAAATCAGAGGAGCCCACAAGAAGGTAGATTTTGTGATGGGAGTCTGTTACAGGCCACCCAGCCAAGGAGAAGCAGCTGATGAGCTCTTCTATAAACAGCTGGGGTTAATCTCCAAATCAATGCCACTTGTCCTTGTGGGAGACTTCAATCTCCCTGATATCTGCTGGGAGTACAATACAGCAGAAAGGAAGCAGTCTAGGAGGTTCCTGGAGTGCATGGAAGACAACTTCCTTGTGCAGCTAGTGAATGAACCAACAAGGGAATGTGCCCTCCTGGACTTGCTCTTTGTCAATAGAGAAGGCCTTATGGGGGATGTGGCAGTAGGGGGACACCTAGGACTAAGTGATCATGAGATGATAGGGTTTGAGATGATGGCTTCTTTGAGATGATGGCTTCTTCGGCGGCACCCAGCTACAGGACGGTGAGTACTGTGGTGGGGACTGACTTTTGAGGCTCTGCGGTGCCTGATGGGGAGGGAGTGGTCCCGGCAGCTCCCGCAGGAGATTTAAATGGCCCCATGGAAGCTTGGCAATTTGAGTGGTATGGCAGTTTGAGCAGGCAGGGTGAGAAGGCAGGGCGCAGAAAGAACTCTAAGAGCAGAGAGGAGGCAGCAAAGACCATGGTGGCTACACGGCAGAAGGTTAAAGCTGCTCTGAGCGCTACAGCCTGCAGGAAGGATGCTGCTACCCAGACACAGCCACAGTGGGTACAAGCAGCTGCCCAGACCCTGAGCTGTAGGCAGTGCCCCCCTCTCAAACCAGCTCGTGCCTCTGCTCTTGTTACGGGCTCCACTTGCGAAAGTTGTCCTCGAGTGTAGGAACTTCTTCGCATGGTGGAGGAGTTAAGGGAGGAGGTTAGGAGACTCAGGACTATCAGGGAGTGTGAGAGGGAGATAGACATGTGGAGCAATTCCCTCTCACTCCCTCAGCAACCTGTTGCACCTGGTGTGCAAATAACCAGCCACTTGCAAACTGCAAGCTTGGGGCTATAAGGGATGGGGAATGGCAGAAGGTTCCTTCCAGAAGAAGGAAGCCTGCTCCCCTCAAGCAGTCAACAATACCTGAGATCCTCCTGGTGAACAAGTACTGGGTGCTCCAGGAGGAATCTAGTCCTGAGGATGATGGTCATCATAGCCTAGAATCTTTTCCTAGGCCACACCATCCTCAGAAGAAAATCACAACATCCTCCACTAAGAAGAAGAAGAGGGTGATTGTTGTAGGGGACTCCCTCCTCAAAGGAATGGAGGGACCCATTTGCAGACGCGACCCGCTCCACAGGGAGGTCTGCTGCCTGCCAGGGGCATCAGGGAGGGAAGTAGCTAGGAAACTCCCCTCCCTGATCCATGAGACAGACAACTACCCTCTGATAGTAGACCAGACTGGTAATGATGGTCTAGCAAGCAGTAAAGCTAAGGTCATCAAAAAAGACTTCAGGGCCCTTGGGAAGACGATGGAGGGCTCTGGGGCACAGGTGGTGTTCTGCTACATCCCTAGGCTAAATGGAGTGGACCTGCAGGTTATTAAAAAGAACTCGATTAATGCCTGGCTCAGAGCCTGGTGCGAGGAAAGGGGCTTTGGATTCTTCGATCATAGGGTGGTTCGTGCACCCCCTGACACAGCTGCAAAGGTTGGGGCATGTGGGTCTCCTAGCAGGGCTAAGGCCCTTGCTAAAAAGTTAGCTAAGCTCATAAATCGAGCTTTAAACTAGATGTGAAGGGGGAGGGGATTGAGACCAGGCTAGGCAAGTGTGTGCCTGGATGTGGGGCACTAGAGATTAGGAGAGGGTGTGCTGGTGAGGACCACCAGCACATCACCGCACAGGAAGTGGGGGAGAATGCACCCTGGAGCAGAAAAGGAGATACAGGTATACTGGTGCCAGCTACTCAAGTTAACAGGCAATTGGGAACAAGTACTGTCCCCTCTAAGAGGGCTGAAGGCTCAGCTACTCAGCTGAAGTGCATTTACAACAATGCACACAGCATGGGGAACAAGATGGAAGAACTGGAAGCTGTTCTAGGGCAAGGAGCCTATGATGTTGTTGCCATCACAGAAACGTGGTGGGATGACTCATATAACTGGAGTACAGCTATAGTGGGGTATAAACTCTTCAGGAGGGATAGGAAGGGTAGGAAAGGAGGCATGAGGTTTAATATGGCCAAATGCCGGGTCCTGCACTTAGGGCACAACAACCCTATGCAGAACTACAGACTGGGAGAAGCCTGGCTGGAAAACTGCCAGGAGGAGAAGGACCTGGGAGTGTTGGATGACAGCTGACTGAACATGAGCCAGCAGTGTGCCCAGGTGGCCAAGAAGGCCAATGGCATCCTGGCTTATATCAGAAACGATGTTACCAGCAGGTCCAGGGAGGTGATTCTCCCCCTATACTCGGCACTGTTGAGGCCGCTCCTTGAGTACTATGTTCAGTTCTGGGCCCCTCACCACAAGAAGGATGTTGAGGCTCTGGAGCGAGTCCAGAGAAGAGAAATGAAGCTGGTGAAGGGACTGGAGAACAGGCCCTATGAGGAATGGCTGAGAGAGCTGGGGATGTTTAGCCTGGAGAAGAGGAGGCTGAGAGGAGACCTCATTGCTCTCTTCAACTACCTGAAAGGAGGTTGTAGAGAGGAGGGAGCTGGCCTCTTCTCCCAAGTGACAGGGGACAGGATAAGAGGGAATGGCCTCAAGCTCCACCAGGGGAGATTTAGTCTAGACATTAGGAGGAAGATTTTCACAGAAAGGGTTTTTGGGCATTGGAATAGGCTGCCCAGGGAGGTGGTTGATTCACCTTCCCTGGAGGTGTTTAAGGCACGGGTGGACAAGGTCCTGAGGGGCATGGTTTGGTGATTGATAGGAATGGTTGGACTCAATGATCCAATGGGTCTCTTCCAACCTGGTGCTTCTATGATTCTAATCACATGTTTATCATGTTTTCCGTGAAAGGTACAATGAGCAGTTGACAGTCCTTTGAGGAAAAAAATGGAAAACCCCAGCCTTGTGGCTGTGTGTGTGTATGGGTGTTTCTGCTTCTTTGCTGAGTCCGCGGGACTTAAATATGTTATCTCTGTAGGGAGACACTGGGTTATGAACTATTCTATTCACATGAAAATAATGAGCAAACCAGCTATTATAGGGATTCCTAAACAGGCTTTGTTAAGAGATGGGAGAAATTATCCTTAAAATTTCATAAGTGCCAACTATTGATTTTTGTTCAAAATTTGTTGTGTGATTATTTTTGTGGACAGTTTTATTGTGTATAATTGGGGAACAATATGTTCAGGTTTGGTATATGTGTGCATATATTATGTTTATCAGTAATGTAAGAAAGGTTGAACTACTGCCTAATTAGCAAGGACAAAACTTAATGTAATTTAACAGAAAGTATGATCAGTAGTGCAAAAGAAAGTTTGGTTCCAGAAATCCGGGACCGTGAGGGGAAAGACCGGGAACGGGTTAAAGAACGGGGTTAAGAAAGGTTTTAGTGAAAACTGAGAAAGGAGGAGGTGAAACTAAGGAAAAGGAAAACTAAAGAAACTAAAAATGGAAAACAAAACCAGCCCTCTGGGGTGTGTATTAACACATTGGAAGCATGTTGTTTGGAACTGGGAACAATGAAAACAAAAAGACCCTTATTAAATTTTGTTATCAATGGTGGCTGCTTTACAAATTTGATGATGGGGCAAAATGGCCACTTAATTAGACAATAGATTATAAAACCCTCTTATAATTAATATTGGTTTTCAGGAGAGAAGGAAAGTCAGATGAAGTGTCTTACGAGGATATGTTTTTAACCCTCCATAACAATCTGGAGTGGTAAAGGGACTGAGGAATTGTGCCCCCACAGGAGCCTCTGGCACTTGCCCTTGAGCAAGAAAGTAACAAGGAATCTGGAGGTAAACTGAGGCAATTGTTGTACAGTGTGCAGCATTGGACAAAAGTGCACAAAGATAAGCAAAACTCACCAGGCACCAGAACAGGATCTAATTGATCTCTTTAAGCCTCCCCCTCAATTACAGGAACAAGATGCTGACTCGGAAAGGACCCCCAATCCTCTGGAGAGCCCTGTACCTCCCGCATCAGAAAAAGTCTGCTCCAATGGTCCTGCAGGCAGCTCTCTGGGAGGCAGTAGGACCTGATGGAGAGACAATGCTAATCAAGGTACCTTTTCCACCACTGATTTAGAAGCATGGAAAGGGTTGCCAGAGACTACCAGAATATATATATAGGAATGGTTGGACTCGATGATCTGGTGGGTCTCTTCCAACCTGGTTATTCTATGATATGCAGTTAAGCAAGGTCCTTCTGAGTCACCATCTGAATTCCTGGATTGATGAAGGGACGCAATGTCCCACAGCACACCGTTGGATTCTGGGTCGGAGGTAGGGAAACAACAACTAGTTTCATTGTCCTTGGGTCACTCAGCGGGGGATATCAAGCATAAATTTCAAAAGCTGCATTCCATAGGAGATAGGAACCTGCAAGTATTGTTGAATGAAGCGACAAAGAAATGAAAGAGAGCAGAGTAATCAGAAAGCACAGATAGTGGCCCATGTGAAGGAGGATTGATGGAGATCTAGGAAATCCACCCTAGCAGATCCTCTGGTTGTAATGAAGCTAGGGAAAGAGTAAAAGAAGGTAGAATTTTTAGTTGATACCCAGGCAGCATAATCAGTTTTAAACCAAGCTTTGATACCCCTGGGAAATGACTACATGATGGTAAAGGGAGCAACTGGCCAAAGAGAAAAGGCATATTTTTGCAAACCTTTGAAATACAAATTGGGGAAACAATGGGGTATACACCAATTCCTGTACATGCCTCGCTTTCCCAAAGGCACTCTTGTTTGCTAGAACAATTAGGGGCTGTGAATAATTTTGAAAAAGGAGAAGTTACTCTGGAGGTAAATGATCAACAATACATACAGATAATGAGCTTCTCTCTAGCTAATGTGCCCACAGGAGGAAAGATCAAGGAGGAAATTATGAACCAGGTATATCCTGGGGTATGGGCCACTAATGTGCCCAGAAAAGCAAAGAATGCTCCACCTGTTAAGGTCAAATCAAAGAAGGGCAGCAGCTGGTAAGAATTAAATAAGATCCCCTAAAGAGAGAAGACAGAGAAGAAATTTGGCCAATACCTGTCTGTAAGCCTGATGGATCATATCAAGTAGTCCAGGATTTATGAGCTGTAAATAAAATAATAAAGACCTCTATCCAGTGGTGGCAAATCCATATACCCTATTGACTGTATTGACACCTGAACTAACTTAGTTTACCATTTTAGACCTGAAGGATGCCTTCTTTTGCCTCCCTCTCCAGGAGGCCAGCCAGAAAATATTTGCATTTGAAGGGGAGAATCTCAAAAGTGGATGCAGAAATCAGCTTACTTGGACAGTATTACTGCAGAGTTCAAAACAGTCCTACTGTATCCGGCAATCAACTTGTAAAAATCTCAAGACCTGAGAAGCTCCGTCTGAGGAAGAAAAACTGTTACAGTACGTGGACGATATCCTGATTGCCACCTGGACAAGGGATGCTTGCATGACCTGGACGGTGAGTTTATTGAATTTTCTAGGACTCCAGGGATATCAGGAATCCAAAAAGAAGGCCCAGATAATGTATCACAAGATGATTTACCTGGGCTACAAAGTCAGTGCTGGACAGAGGACTTGGGGGCAAGCCCGAAAAGAGGCAATAAGCAAACTCTGAGACTGCAAACAGTGAGAGAGTTAAAAATTCTCCTGGGAATGACTGGGTGGTGCTGACTGTGGGTGGACTGCTTGTTAAACTCCCATACACACTAACAACCACTGAACAGAAACACCTTCAAAGGAATAAAGAAGCCATAGAGGCCTCTGAACTACTGAAAAGGCCCTGATGTCAGCTCTAGCCTTGGGACTCCCAGATGTAAGCCATTTTTTTTCTCCTCTAATATTGGCACAGGATCCGGGCCCATATCACCAAGCAGTTGCATACTTTTCCAAGCAATCGGCCACAACTGCAAAAGGTTGGCCTGGATGCCTGTGAGTGGCTACGACTGTAATACTAGATATCCAGGAAGCCTGAAAATTCACCCTGGGTCAGAGAACAATTGTGTTGGTGTCCCATACAATATCTAATGTATTGGAAGTGAAAGGTGGACCCTGGCTTTCCATACAAAGTTTCTTGAAATACCAGACTGCCATGGTAGAAAATTGTAGTTACTAACATTGTCAATTCAGCCTCTTTTCTTAGCAGAAATACAGTGGAACCAGTACATCATGACTGTCTGGAAACTATTGAGGTAACATACTCGAGCCATCCGGACTCGAAGGACAGTCCTATGGGAAGTGCTGAAGATTGGTTCATGGATGGAAACAGTTATGTCCTAAGCAGTAAAAGACATTCTTGGATATGCCATTATCACTAGACAAGACATAACAGATTTAGGACCTTTACCCATGAATACCTCTGCACAAAAGGCAGAGATAATTGCTCTGACCCGTGCCTTGGAATCGGCTAAAGGCAAAGCTGTAAATATCTGTACAGATTTGAGGTATGCATTCGGAGCTGTACATGCACACGGAGCAATCTGGAAGGAAAAAGAGTTATTGAACTCACAGGGTAAACACATCAAATATGCACATCCTGAAACTATTGGAAGCACTCCAGCTCCCTGAGAAGGTAACAACCATGCAAATCAAAGCATATCAGAAAGTGAATTCGGAACTGGAAAGAGAAAGTGAACTGGCGGACAGAGAGGTAAAACAGGCAGCCAAAGGAGAGGTAAAAACAGAAGGGGCTTTGACCCCTAATGGGTGAATTTCCCTGGAAGGAGAGTCCCAATATACCAAAGAAGATCAAAAGCTCACTGCAGCTTTGGAAGGGTCATATAATGAGGAGGGATGAGTTCTCACCCCACAAGGTAAATTAATCATATGGGTTTTAGTAAAAGAGGGGCATAGAAAAAAACACTGGGGAGCAGAGGCCCTGTAGAAATGCCTGATTAGAGAAATTGTTGCAAGAAATGTATACATTGCTGTGAGACAAGTGATTCAGCAGTGTGATATTTGCCTCCAGGCTAATCCAAAATACCCCCACACTGGAAATGGGCCAAATGGGGAAAGGTAATGGGCCTGGATGACAATGGCAAATTGATTATTTTAGAGCTTCCAAGAAAAGGGGGGGGTATTGATATTTGTGAGTACTAACCGATACCTTTTCAGGTTGACCAGAGGCATTCCCTACCAGAACAGCCAAGGCTCAGAGGTAACCAGAACATTAATACAAGAGATAATACACCATTTTAGAGTTCCAGTGACCCATCTGTCACTTTGGGATCCATTCGGACACTAATCAGAAGACTGTACTCGTATATATTGGCCTAGGTTGTATATGTTTAAGAACTGCTTGCATTTCTATAGTAATAGATGAGACAATTCTAGATAGCAAGAATCATTCTAATTTTTGCATTCGTAATTTTGTTAAGATTGTCGGGTGTGACTTTTCTTACTTGGCACCAGTCGTATCCTACCAGTTGATAAAAACCTAATTACACTGTTTCACAAGTTATCGCCTGTACCTTCGGAATGAATCTTATATTGGTAAAACAATTAATGAAACATCAGGATTTGATCAAGATCTTGGACAAGGTCCAAGAAAGACCCTGAAAACCATGACACAGAGGAAATGAACAGGTTCCTGAAAAAGGTAAGAGAAGATGTGAACCATCATTGGTGAGACATTCTATTTGGATGGTCCTCCACTGCGACTGCCATTCTAAATAAGCTTTGTCACCCCATTATTATCCTTTTGATGTTAGTTAGCTTTGTTTTCTCTGTGTTGTTTGTTTGGAATTGGAGAATGCTACAACAACTCACAATGTTGATTTCTATGTCTAATGCCCATGAAAATGCGTTGAAAAGTAATTTTCAAGCAAAATACGATCCAGATCTCATTCAAAAAGTTTTAACAGATACAGGACCACTTTGGGCACTTGCAAGATGGATCAAGCCCATGTTGCTGTGTGACAACTGCTAAGCCCCAGCCATGAAAGCAGTCGACTAGAATGAGGAGGATGTTAACATTATGGATGCTCTTAATCCTATGGGTAGTAGTTAAAGGAGGTCTCTGGGTGATCAGTTCTCGAAAGAATGTGTGGATAACAGGATAGGTATGAGAACTCTTGGTCAAAGGAGGAATGCTATTTTTAATGGTGTTAATTGTTTTAACAATTATCCTGTCTGTTACACTGTATACAACGTCAAGTCAATCATACGTTTCACCTGAACGCTTCTGTCATGGAAAAACAAAAAGGGGGAATTTTGGGAACATTTTACAGAGAAGAAAGCCTGGATGCTGTGAGACTGCTTGATACTGAACAACTCTAACATGGCCTTGAAGCAGAGAGCTGAAAGATAAGCACAGGCCAGCTGGGAGGAATCCAGCAGCTAGTTTGGTGGGAACCAGTACCAGCTGAAAGGAAAATAATGGACATGAATTGTCAACATAGCTAACTTTAGTATAACCTGGTTTCTTAGCATGCGTGGTAGTTTAGCCAATAATATGTTAGTAATAGCTTTATGGACAGCTACCTTTAACCAATAATACACTGTAGTCACCCTCGTGGGCACACAGCTATGTAACCGAATGGGGGATATAAAGAAACAGCTAAGCTCAATAAATCGAACACTTACTGATCATATTGATCTTTGCATCTGTTTCCAACAGTAGATCATGTGTAAGACAAATGAATTTTTCTGAGTTTAAAAGACAGGGGGGAATTGATGTGTGGACATATGATATAGGGGAAAAGTTAGAAAAACTTAGAAGGCTTAGCTTGCTGAAATAACACACTGTCTGCTAGTAAAGGCCTTGAAGACCCTAGATGTTGATAAGGGAGGAGCTCATTCACAGACATTCACCAATAAGGGAAAGTTGAAATGTGCACAACACCAGAAAGCTGACTGCACCTGTCTCTGGAGTCTTGGAGTTTCACCAGGATGAGGCCGCACCTGCTCACAGATTGGGTTCAGGGAAAATTCATGAGGAAGATGAAGGTTACTTTAGCCCTGAGCCCCAGACCATGACATCACACCTGCGCCAGTGTGGGAGAAGCTTCTCAAATCTAATTATAATAAGAAGCGGGGAAAGGTCATGAATATGTAATGTAATAGGTGTTTATGAATAGGCATGTCTTCACGCTATAACTGTCTGCTTATAAGACCATACTGTGTGCAAGTTAGTTTCCCTTGCATCTGCTGACAAATAAACACATACCTACTTTATAACCCTGGTATCAGCTCAGCAGTCCAGCCTGTTCAGATCCCTTTGCAGAGCCTCCCTACCCTCCAGCAGATCGACACTTCCACCCAGCTTAGTGTCATCTGCAAACTTGCTAAGGGAGCACTCAATGCCTTCATCCAAGTCATTGATGAAGACATTGAACAGGACTGGACCCCACTTGTCACTGGCCTCCAGCTGGATTTAACACCATTTACCACCACTCTCTGGGCCCGGCCATCCAACCAGTTTTCCACCCAGGAGAGTGTGTGTCTGTCCAGGCCAGAGGCTGACAGTTTCCATAGCAGAATGCTGTGAGAAACTGTGTCAAAGGCTTTATTGAAGTCGAGGAAGACCACATCCACAACCTTTCCCTCATCCAGCAGCTGAGTGACTTTGTCATAGAAGGCGATCAGGTTGGTTTGGCAAGACCTGCCTTTTGTGAACCCATGTTGACTGGGCCTGATCACCCGGTTCTCTTGCATGTGCTTCATGATAGCACTCTAGATCACCTGTTCCATGGCTTTCCCTGGCACTGAGGTCAGATTGACAGACCTGGAGTTCCCTGGATCATTCCTGCGACCTTCCTTGTAAATGGGCACAACATCAGCCAGCCTCCAGTCCAGTGGAACTTCCCCAGTCTTCCAAGACTGTTGGAAGATGATGGAAAGGGGTTTGACAAGCACATCTGCCAGCTCCTTTAATACACTTGGGTGGATCCCGTCTGGCCCCATAGACTTGTGGGTGTCTAGTTGGGCAAGCAAGGCTCTGACCACCTCTTCTTGGATCATGGGAGCCTCGTATTGCTCCTCTAGTTCTGGGGTATCTACACAGAGGGAACAGCTTTCTTTACAATTAAAGACTGAGGCAAAGAAGGCATTAAGTACCTCAGCCTTCTCCTCATCCCCTGTCACTGTTGTTCCCTCTGTGTCTAAAAGGGACTGTATGGTCTCCCTAGTCCTCCTTTTATTGTTATATATTTATAGAAAGATTTTTTGTTATCTTTCACAGACTTTGGCAATCTGATTTTTAGTTGGGCCTTAGCCCTCCTGATTTTTTCCCTGCATGATCTCACTTCCCTCCTGTAATCCACCCATTATGTCCGTCCCTTCTTCCAAAGCTCATAGACATTTATCTTCTTTTTGATATCTCTCAAGATCTCCCTACTCAATCAAGCTGGTTTTTTTCCCCCCAATGGCTCTTTTTCCTTAACATGAGGATGGCTTTCTCCTGAGCTGATAGGATTTCCTTTTTGAAGAGCACCCAGCCCTCGTGGGCTCCCTTGCCCTTAAGGACTGTCTCCCATGGGACTTTGCCAACCAGCCTTCTGAACAGTCCAAAGTCTGCCCTCTGGAAGTTTAACATGACTGTCTGCTAACCACCCTCCTCACCTCACCTAGAACTGAAAACCCTATTGTCTCGTGATCACTTAGTCCTAGGCGTCCCCCTACTGCCACATCCCCCACAAGGCCTTCTCTATTGACAAAGAGCAAGTCCAGGAGGGCACCTTCCCTCGTTGGTTCATTCACTAGCTGCACAAGGAAGTTGTCTTCCATGCACTCCAGGAACCTCCTAGACTGCTTCCTTTCTGCTGTATTGTACTCCCAGCAGATATCAGGGAGATTGAAGTCTCCCACAAGGACAAGAGGCATTGATTTGGAGATTATCCCCAGCTGTTTATAAAAGAGCTCATCAGCTGCTTCTCCTTGGCTGGGTGGCCTGTAACAGACTCCCATCACAAAATCTACCTTCTTGTGGGCTCCTCTGATTTTAACCCACAGGCACTCAATCTCCTCATCACCATAATCAAGTTCGAGGGTATCGAAGTCGAGGGTCACCCTGCCTCCTTTCCTATCCTTCCTGTCCTGCCTGAAGAGTTTATACCCCACCATAGCTGCACTCCAGTTATACAAGTCATCCTATCACGTTTCCATGATGTCAATGACATCATAGGCACCTTGCCCTACAATAGCTTTCAACTCCTCCCTCTTATTACCCATGCTGCGTGCATCGGTGTAAATGCACTTCTGCTGGGCTAGCGAACATTCAGCCCTCATAAAGGGAATTGAGTTCATTCCCAATTGCCTTGTCCTTGGAGTAGCTAATGTCAGAATGCCAGTTTCTTCCTTACTGTCACCAGGTGTAATCGCCCCCAGTTGCTTTGTGGTGACATACTGGCGGTCCTCACCAGCACACCGTCTCCGAGTCATTGGTGTCCCACTTCCAGGCTCACTCCCATGTAGCCTGGTCTCATCCCCCTCCCCCTTCACATCTAGTTTAAAGCTTGGTTAGTGAGCCTAGCTAGACTTTTAGCAAGGGCTTTAGCTCCTCTAGGAGACACGCATGTCCCATCCCTAGTAAGAAAGCCTGGGGGCGCATGGGTCACCCCATGATTAGGGAACTCAAAGGCCCTCTCCTCACACCAGGCTTGGAGCCAGGCATTAATGAATTTCTTCTTTTTGCCTTCTTGCTCCCTTAGATCTTGAATCATGCAAAGGAGTTCCCCCACACTTTAAACAAGAAGAGGAAACATCAGAAATTCCAGAGGAAATTCAGAATGCGGTGGTTCCTTTTGTTTTGGCATCAGAAAAAACAGGGAGAGCAAAGAATGTGAAAGCTGTGAAATTTGATTTAAAGCCAAGATGAAAGTCGGTAAGGAGGAAACGATATCATTTTGGTTTAGAAGCATGTAGATTTTTGGAATCTTTGATTGAGAATTTTCTTAGATATGGAATATTACAGGAATGTGAGTCTGGATATAATACTCCAGTATTACTGGCAAAGAAACCACACAACCACAGCCTTCAACTTGTGCAGGACTTGAGAGCTGTAAATCAAATAGTTCTTGATTTTCACCCTGTGGTACTAAATCCATATACTTTGTTAACATCTATAACTGAATTGAATGTTTATTTTACAGTATTGGATTTGAAGAATGCTTTTTTTCTGTATCCTCATGGAAGAGGAAAACCAGAAACTATTTGCCTTCAAGTGGGAGATCCCCAGCAGTGGCAGAAAAACTCAGTTGTGTTGGACAGTTTTATCATAAGGCTTTGAAAACAATCCAATCATTTTTGGTAATGTATTGGCTAAGGAACCAGAAGGCTGGATGGGTAAGGAACCTAAAAAAAACTCTGTTACATGTTGATAACTTTTTGCTGGGGCAGACACAAATGAATCCTGCAAGAAAATGACAACTCTCTTAAATTTTCTTGGAAAAGCACAAGTCACCCAGCAGGTGGTAGCTTATCTCAGTTACGAGACCTCTCAGGGCCAATGAAGGCTGGGAAATGAAAGGAAGGAAACAATTTGACAGATGTCACCACTCAAATCCAAGAGAGATTTATGAGGGTTTCTTGAAATGGCTGGGTGGTGTTGCCTATGGATAACAAATTTCAGCCTCATGGCTAAACCTCTGATATGAGACAGTGGCAGGCTGGAGAGAATTGTTGGTCTGGACTCTGGAATGCAGAAAAGGGTTTGATGACATTAAATGAGCCCTAATGCAAACTCCAGCCTTGGACTCCCAAACTTAAACAAATCTTTTAAGCTGTTTGTCCATGAAAGGTTGCATGTTGTTCTAGGGGCATTGACTCAGATGTCGAGAGACTGGAGAAGGCCAGTTACCTATTTTTCCAAACAACTGGATAAAGTAGGTTCTGGATGGCCAGGATACTTGTGTGCTCTGGCTGCTGTAGTCTTACTAATCCAGGAAGCTGGAAATTGACTTTGGGGCAGAACATAACTGCTTTTGTACCACATGCAGTTTTGGCTGGTTTAGATCAAAGGAGACATCATTGGGTATCACTGAGTTGAATAACCCAGTATCAGGCAATTCTGATTGAACAAGATGATGTGAAACTGAAGATAAGAAACATCCTGAATCCTCCTCATCCTCTCCCCTTCTTATAAGGGCAGCCGAAATGTTGAGTTCTGTGACAAATGTTTAAGCTATAGGGTGGAATGTAAAGCCTGGTTTTACTTCTGTCTTTGCCTTAAACATTTAGTCTGAAGGCTGGACATTTGTGCTCTTGCAATGAATAGCAGAGGGGGTGCAGCAGCAGGCCTCCCCAATACCAGATCTTAGGATATTGCCTGAGGGCCTGGTCTGTGGTAGTTTCAATGGAAGGGAGGTGCAGGAATAAGCACCGGTCCTCCCCACCTGGCTCCTGGGGAACATTTTGCCATCTTCCAACTCTGCAAACCTGGAGCAGCAAAGGAGATCACAGAATCACAGAACAACCAGGTTGGAAGGGACCCATCGGATCATCTAGTCCAACCATTCCTATTTAACACTAAACCAAGTCCCTCAATACCTCATCCACCCGTGCCTTAAACACCTCCAGGGAAGGTGAATCAACCACCTCCCTGGGCAGCCTATTCCAATGCCCAATGACCCTCTGTGTGAAAAACCTCCTCCTAATCTCCAGCCTAAATCTACCCTGGCGGAGCTTGAGGCCATTCCCTCTTGTCCTGTCCCCTGTCACTTGGGAGAAGAGGCCAGCACCCTCCTCTCTACAACCTCCTTTCAGGTACTTGTAGAGAGCAATGAGGTCTCCTCTCAGCCTCCTCTTCTCCAGGCTAAACAACCCCAGCTCTCTCAGCCGCTCCTCATAGGGTCTGTTCTCCAGCCCCTTCACCAGCCTCGTCGCTCTTCTCTGGACTTGCTCCAGAGCCTCAACATCCTTCTTGTGGTGAGGGGTCCAGAACTGGATGCAGTATTCAAGGAGCGGCCTCACCAGTGCTGAATACAGAGGGAGAATCACCTCCCTGGACCTGCTGGTCACACCATTTCTGATACAAGCCAGGATGCCATTGGCCTTCTTGGCCACCTGGGCACACTGCTGGCTCATGTTCAGTCAGCTGTCATCCAACACTCCCAGGTCCTTCTCCTCCTGGCAGTTTTCCAGCCAGGCTTCTCCCAGTCTGTAGTTCTGCATAGGGTTGTTGTGCCCTAAGTGCAGGACCCGGCATTTGGCCGTGTTAAACCTCATGCCGTTGGACATTGCCCAGCGGTCCAGCCTGTTTAGGTCCCTTTGCAGAGCCTCCCTACCCTCCAGCAGATCGACACTTGCACACAGCTTTGTGTCATCTGCAAACTTGCCAAGGGTACCCTCAATGCCCTCATCCAGGTCATTGATGAAGACATTGAACAGGACTGGACCTAGCACTGAGCCCTGGGGAACACCACTTGTCACTGGCCTCCAGCTGGACTTAACACCATTAACCACCACTCTCTGGGTCTGGCCATCCAGCCAGTTTTCTACCCAGGAGAGTGTGCATCTGTCCAGGCCAGAGGCTGATAGTTTCCATAGCAGAATGCTGTGAGAAACTGTGTCAAAGGCTTTACTGAAGTCCAGAAAGACCACATCCACAGCCTTTCCCTCATCCAGCAGCCGAGTCACTTTGTCATAGAAGGTGATCAGGTTGGTTTGGCAAGACCTGCCTTTTGTGAACCCGTGTTGATTGGGCCTGATCACCTGGTTCTCTTGCATGTGCTTCATGATAGCACTCAAGATCACCTGTTCCATGACTTTCCCTGGCACTGAGGTCAGACTGACTGGCCTGTAGTTCCCCGGATCCTCCCTGCTACCCTTCCTGTAAATGGGAACTACATCAGCCAGCCTCCAGTCCAGAGGTACCTCCCCAGTCTTCCAGGACTGCTGGAAGATGATGGAAAGGGGTTTGGCCAATACATCTGCCAGCTCCCTCAATACCCTAGGATGTGTCCCATCTGGCCCCATAGACTTGTGGGTGTCCAGTTGGCCAAGCAGGGCTCTGACCACCTCCTCTTGGACTATGGGAGCCTCGTATTGCTCCTCTGTTTCCGGGGTATCTACACAGAGGGAACAGCTTTCTTTACAATTAAAGACTGAGGCAAAGAAGGCATTAAGTACCTCAGCCTTCTCCTCGTTCCCTGTCACTGCTGTTCCCTCTGAGTCCAAAAGGGACTGTATGGTCTCCCTTGTCCTCCTTTTACTGTTTATATACTTATAAAAAGATTTTTTATTGTCTTTTACAGACTTAGCTAATCTGATCTCTAGTTCAGCCTTAGCCCCTCTGATTTTTTCCCTACATAGCCTCACTTCCCTCCTGTAGTCACTCCAAGAGGCCTGTCCCCTCTTCCAGAGCTTATAAATATTCCTTTTTTTTCTAATTTCACTCAAGATTTCCCTACTCAACCAAGCTGGTTTTTTCCCCTGCCAGCCTTTTTTTCCAGAACACGGGGATGGCTTTCTCCTGAGCTGCCAGGATCTCCTTTTTGAAGAGCACCCAGCCCTCATGGGCTCCCTTGCCCTCAAGTGCTGTCTCCCAGGAGACTTTGCCAACCAGCCTTCTAAACAGTTCAAAGTCTGCCCTCTGAAAATTTAGCGCTACTGTCCTGCTTAGGACCCTCTTCACTTCACCTAGGACAGAAAACCCTATCATCTCGTGATCACTAAGACCTAAGCGACCCCCTACTATCACATCCCCCACAAGCCCCTCTCTGTTGACAAACAGCAAGTCCAGGAGGGCACATTCCCTCCTAGGTTCATTAACCAGCTGTGCAAGGAAGTTATCTTCCACGCACTCCAGGAACCTCCTAGACTGCTTCCTTTCTGCTGTGTTGTACTTCCAGCAGATATCAGGGAGATTGAAGTCTCCCACAAGGACAAGAGGCACTGACTTGGAGATTGACCCCAGCTGTTTAAAGAAGAGCTCATCAGCTGCCTCTCCTTGGCTGGGTGGCCTGTAACAGACTCCCATTACAAAATCTCCCTCGTTATGGGCTCCCTTGATCTTAACCCACAGGCACTCAATCTCCTCATCGCCACAGTCCATCTCAGAGGTGTGCAAGTCCTCCCTTACAAAGAGGGTTACTCCACCCCCTCTCCTACCCTTTCTATCCCTCCTGAAGAGTTTATACCCCACCATGCCTGAACTCCAGTTATAAGAGTCATCCCACCACGTTTCCGTGATGGCAACGACATCATAGGCACCTTGCCCTACAACGGCTTCCAGCTCTTCCATCTTGTTCCCCATGCTGTGTGCATTGTTGTAAATGCACTTCAGCTGAGTAGCTGAGCCTTCAGCCCTCTTAGAGGGGACAGTGCTTGCTCCCAATTGCCTATTAACTGGAGTAGTTGATGCCAGAATATCTATATCTCCCTTGTTGAGCGAGGCTGCATTCTCCCCCACTTCCTGTATGGTGACGTGCTGGTGGTCCTCACCAGCACGCCCCCTCCTAAACTCCAGTGGCCCACGTCCAGGCACGCAGTTGTCTAGCCTGGACTCAATCCCCTCCCCCTTCACACCTAGTTTAAAGCTTGATTTATGAGCTTGGCTAAATTTTTAGCAAGGGCCTTAGCCCCACTAGGAGACCCACGTGTCCCAACCTTTGCACCCATGTCAGGGGGTGCACGAACCACTCCATGGTTAATGAACCCAAAGCCCTTTTCCTCGCACCAGGTTCGAAGCCAGGCATTAATTGAGTCCTTCTTAGTATTCTGCAGGTCCACTCCATGTATCCTAGGGATGGAGCAGAACACCACCTGTGCCCCTGAGCCCTCCATCATCTTCCCAAGGGCCCTGAAGTCCTTTTTGATGTCCTTAGCCTTTCTGTTGGCTAGGCCATCATTACCAGTCTGGTCTACTACCAGAGGGTAGTTGTCTGTCTCATGGATCAGGGAGGGGAGTTTCCCAGCTACTTCCCGCCCTGATGCCCCTGGCAGGCAGCAGACCTCCCTGTGGAGTGGGTCAGGTCTGCAAATGGGTCCCTCCGCTCCTTTGAGGAGGGAGTCCCCTACAACAATCACCCTCCTCTTCTTCTTAGTGGAGGAGGTTGTGATTTTCTTCCGAGGATGGTGTGGCCTAGGAAAAGATTCTAGGCTATGATGACCACCATCCTCAGGACTAGTTTCCTCCTGGAGCACCCAGTACTTATTTGCCAAGGGGATCTCGGGTATTGCTGACTGCTTATGGGGAGCAGGCTTCCTTCCCCTGGAAGGAACCTGCTGCTATCCCCCATCCCTTTTAGTCCCAAGCCTGCAGCGTGCAGGTGGGTGGTTATCAGTTACACCAGGTTCAACAGGTTGCTGAGGGAGTGAGAGGGCACTGCTCCACATGTCTATCTCCCTCTCACATTCCCTGATGGTCCTCAGAGAGCTACAGGTATACTGGTGCAAGCGACTCCAGTTAACAGGCAAATGGGAACAAGCACTGTCCCCTCTAGGAGGGCTGAAGGCTCGGCTACTCAGCTGAAGTGCATTTACAACAATGCACACAGCATGGGGAATAAGATGGAAGAACTGGAAGCTGTCATAGGGCAAGGAGCCTGTGATGTCGTTGCCATCACGGAAACGTGGTGGGATGACTCATATAACCGGAGTACAGGTATGGTGGGGTATAAACTCTTCAGGAGGGATAGGAAGGGTAGGAAAGGAGGCGGAGTAGCCCTCTTTGTAAGGGAGGACTTGGACACCACTGAGATGGCTTGTGGCGATGAGGAGATTGAGTGCCTGTGGGTTAAAATCAGAGGAGCCCACAAGAAGGTAGATTTTGTGATGGGAGTTTGTTACAGGCCACCCAGCCAAGGAGAAGCAGCTGATGAGCTCTTCTATAAACAGCTGGGGTTAATCTCCAAATCAATGCCACTTGTTCTTGTGGGAGACTTCAATCTCCCTGATATCTGCTGGGAGTACAACACAGCAGAAAGGAAGCAGTCTAGGAGGCTCCTGGAGTGTGTGGAAGACAACTTCCTTGCGCAGCTGGTGAATGAACCAACAAGGGAAGGTGCCCTCCTGGACTTGCTGTTTGTGAACAGAGAAGGCCTTGTGGGGGATGTGGCAGTAGGGGGACGCCTAGGACTAAGTGATCACAAGATGATAGGGTTTTCTGTTCTAGGCGAAGTGAAGAGGGTGCTAAGCAGGACAGTTGCATTAAATTTCCGGAGGGCAGACTTGAAACTCTTCAGAAGGCTGGTTGGCAAAGTCTCCTGGGAGACAGTACTTGAGGGCAAGGGAGCCCATGAGGGCTGGGAGCTCTTCAAAAAGGAGATCCTAGCAGCTCAGAAGAAAGCCATCCCCGTGTTCCGGAAAAAAGGCCGGCAGGGGAAAAAACAAGCTTGGTTGAGTAGAGAGATCTCAAGTGACATTAGGAAGAAGAGGAATGTTTATAGGCTCTAGAAGAGGGGACAGGCCTCTTGGGTGGACTACAGGAGGGAAGTGAGGTTGGGTAGGGAAAAAATCAGAGGGGCTAAGGCTCAACTAGAAATCAGGTTAGCAAAGTCCGCGAAAGATAACCAAAAATATTTCTATAGACATAAAAATAACAAAAGGAGAACTAGGGAGACCATACAGTCCCGTTTGGACACAGAGGGAACAACGGTGACAGGGGATGAGGAGAAGGCTGAGGTACTTAATGCCTTCTTTGCCTCAGTCTTTAATTGTAAAGAAAGCTGTTCCCTCTGTGTAGATACCCCGGAACTAGAGGAGCAATACAAGGCTCCCATGATCCAAGAGGAGGTGGTCAGAGCCCTGCTTGCCCAACTGGACACCCACAAGTCTATGGGGCCAGACAGGATTCACCCTAGGGTATTGAGGGAGCTGGCGGATGTATTGGCCAAGCCCCTTTCCATCATCTTCCAGCAGTCCTGGAAGACTGGGGAGGTAACACTGGACTGGAGGCTGGCTGATGTAGTTCCCATTTACAAGAAGGGTAGCAGGGAGGATCCGGGGAACTACAGGCCAGTCAGTCTGACCTCAGTGCCAGGGAAAGTCATGGAACAGGTGATCTAGAGTGCTATCATGAAGCACTTGCAAGAGAACTGGGTGATCAGGCCCAGCCAACATGGGTTCACAAAAGGTAAGTCCTGCCAAACCCACCTGATCGCCTTCTATGAAAAGTGACTTGGCTGCTGGATGAGGGAAAGACTGTGGGTCTTCCTGGACTTCAGTAAAGCCTTTGACACAGTTTCTCACAGCATTCTGCTACGGAAACTGTCAGCCTCTGGCCTGGACAGACGCACACTCTCCTGGGTGGAAAACTGGTTGGCTGGCCGGGCCCAGAGAGTGGTGGTAAATGGTGTTAAATCCAGCTGGAGGCCAGTGACAAGTGGTGTTCCCCAGGGCTCAGTGCTGGGTCCAGCCCTGTTCAATGTCTTCATCAACGACCTGGATGAAGGCATCGAGTGCTCCCTTAGCAAGTTTGCAGATGACACTAAGCTGGTTGGAAGTGTCGATCTGCTAGAGGGTAGGGAGGCTCTGCAAAGGGACCTAAACAGGCTGGACCGCTCGGATGAGTCCAACGGCATGAGGTTTAACATGGCCAAATGCCGGGTCCTGCACTTAGGGCACAACAACCCTATGCAGAGCTATAGACTAGTAGAAGTCTGTCTAGAAAGCTGCCTGGAGGAGAAGGACCTGGGAGTGTTGGTCGACAGCCGACTGAACATGAGTCAGCAGTGTGCCCAGGTGGCCAGGTCCTGAGGGGCATGGTTTAGTGTTTGATAGGAATGGTTGGACTCAATGATCCACCTTCCAACCTGGTGATTCTATGATTCTATGAAAGAAGCCCAGGCACGAGCGTGCAGCTTTGTGGACCCAGGACACAACACTATTACCTCACAATGTGGGGCAACTCCAAAACAACACCCAGGCAGAGGGAACATAACCAGTAAAGTGGGTACCACAGAACTTTGTCCTTGCTAGAAAGTATGAGTGAACTGCTGGTTTTCCCCTATTTATCAGGGGAGAGACAATCTTGATCTTTCTCCTACTGGAGCTGGAATCTCAACACCTTATAAGACCCGGATTTTCACAGATCTATGTTATCTAAACATAAGAGCTCTGCTCATTAAACACACAATGCTAAACAACAATTAGTGTGATATATGTGTTTTTCTGTATCCCAGTTGCAAGGTCACTTAAGCATGTCCATAATTCCTCCTCGCCTACCTTCCGTTATATTCCCACAATTGTATAACCCAACTGCACCTCAGTGATTTGTTTGACCCATTTTTAACAATAAAGGAAGTGGCAAACATCCCGATATAAACATACTGGGTACAAGAGACAGCAATAATGAAAAATTAATAAGGATTTGTACAAAGGGGCATCTAAAATGGAGTCACATAGGAGTACATCTTTGCATGTGTGTTACTTTGAAGAGTTATTCTACAAGATTATTGTAATAACCAAAACTCAAGAGTTGTAGGTAGAAAATAGTTACATAAGCTTAACTAACCCCCCCCACACACACCGTACGTCCTTCATTAGAAATGTTAACAATCAACATCTTAAGAGAATTTTTTTCCTTTGCCCTCAAATTGTGCAGAGCACATTCAATTTCAATTAAATAATTGAAGTAACTACTCTCTTGCCCTTGCTCCAACTTCCCAAATTATTACACTGAAATTTTAAATCAAACAAAAGCTACCCAAATATAGTGTATGAAATCTAAACACTTACTTCCTTACATGCTTTCAAGAAGCTAAACCCATGAAAATTTTGCACAGAAATAGAGCTCATGAAACAAATATTGAAAACCATACAGTACAAAACCAAGGTAATAAAAAAGACATTTTGGATTTTAAAGATATGCTGGCTTTTCTATGGTGGTATCCAGAAACAAACACAATCATGAAAGTAGTCCGCTAACATTTTTATGCTAGCATTTCTGGCAGCAAGACTGTATTATGGAAGTGTTGCAGAAGCTTTCAGGGCCAGAAATGAAGAGAATACAGGTTTCCTCAAAAATACTTTTATACTAACAAGTCAAGTTTAATCTCCCTAAGTTCACTACCATTTTCACACTACCTGCAGAAGAGAGACTATGACATGACTGATTCTACAAGATAAGTGCACTGGTTTTGGCTGGGATAGAGTTAATTTTCTTCATAGTAGCATACGGTAAAAACACTTTAGATTTGTGACCAAAACAGTGATAACACATCAGTGTTTTAGCTATTGCTGAGCAGCGCTTGCACAGCATCAAGGCTTTCTCTCTTTCTCACACTGCCCCACCAGTGAGAAGGCTGGGGTGCAGAAGATGTTGGGAAGGGACACAGCCGAGACCCCAATTGACCAAAAGGATATTCCATTCCATGACACTGTACTCAGCAATAAAATGAAGGAGGAAGAGGGAAGTTCAGAGTTATGGTATTTGTCTTCCCAAGTCACCGTTACACATGATAAAGCCCTGCTTTCTTGGAAATGGCTATCTGCCTGTCTATGGGAAGTAGTGAATGAATTCTTTTCATTTGCTTTATCTACAGGTGCAGCTTTTGCTTTACCATTAAACGGTATTTATCTCAACCCACAAGTTTCCACACTTTTGCCCTTCCTATTCTCTCCCCCATCCCACTGTGGGCAGAGCGAGCAAGCAGCTTAGCTGCCAGCCAGGGCTAACATACAACAAAAATTTAGGAAAAAAAAACCCCATATTTTTATCTTTTTTTTCAGATTGCCCCGAGTTCACAGTCGACAGTTAAGAACATGTTTCAATATTTCATAAGACTAGATGAGGAATATAGTAACTGTGATGAAAAACCACAATCCTTAATATCTTCCCCTTCACGTGACTAAGCATGTCCATTCACCATGTGTCACATATGTCAAAGTCATATGACAAGAAACAACTATACTATGGCTACCTGAGGAGGTAAGTCCAGCCACACAATTGCAAGGGGGCAGGGTATGGAATGCTTGCAGGGAATGGCTCAGATAGATACATTTTCCTGAGCCACTGTCTCACAATTTAAGATAGGTAAAGAAAGATACCAAGATCTCCCTGTTATTTTAGCTTTAAAAAACAAACAAACAAACAAAAAACAACCAGCCAACAACAACATACAGTAAGAAGACTGAAAGGCTGAGAGAGTTGATGTTATTCAGCCAGGAGAAAAGAAGGCTCTGAGGAGCCCTTATTGTGGCCTCTCAATACTTAAATGGGGCTTATAAGAAAGATGGGGACAAACTTTTTAGTAGGACCTGTAGTGACAGGACAAGGGGTAACAGTTTTAAACTGAAAGAGGGTAGATTTAGGTTAGAAACAAGGAAGAGATGAGTGTGGCAAGACACTGGAAGAGTTTGCCCAGAGATGTTTAGAGAAACTAAATTTAGAGAAACTAAATTTGAGAGCAAAATGTAAATATTCACACACAGTGATCTTTCAAATGCTTGTGACTATTAATGAATTAAGTAGCAATTCAAATAAGCAATGGGGTCCTTTACTGTGTATAAGTTCTAGTATGTTGTATTGGGCTTGCATAGCCAAGTTTGGCGGGGGGAAGGGGAAGACCATGGTGATGCAGGCTGTCCCCCTACAGCCCGTGGAGGACCCCAGGCCAGAGCAGTTGGATGTGCCCTCAAGGAAGCTGTAGCCTGTGGAGAGTCCACACTGAAGTGGGCTATGGAGAGGAGCCTGCATAGAAACAGGCTTCCTAACAGGACCTGTGACCCCATGGAGGACCCACACTGGAGCAGTTTGTGAAGAACTGCAGCCTGTGGGAAAGACTCATGGAGAAGTTCATGGAGGACTGTGTTCTGTGGGAGGGTCTCCATGCTGGAGCAGGGGAAGTGTGTGAAGAGGAAGTAATGGCAGAGACTAAGTGTTATGAACTGACTGCAACCTCAATTTCCCCTTATGCTGCTTGGGGGTGAAATGGTGATTTGTAAATGGTGGGATGGAACATCAACTGCAATGTGTTAGAAACAAGATTAATTACAACAACCCTTATCTTCTTGTCCCCAGAGTCACTGAGATTGATCACTCAAATATGGCCGCACCTTAACGACTCTGAGCTGATCTGATTTCATTCCCCCTGGATATGCAATGAGGTTCCAGGAACAAGTATAATTGTCACTTTGAATTTGAAAACAATTCTGTGTATAAATTTTCTGTGAAATCACTGCTCGGCAGAAGCACTCTGAGGACAAATCCCGAGTCTTCTCCAGTGCTGAATAAAGCGTACCTGCCTTAACGGTTAAATTAAACTGTTAAGCATAAGTTTCTTTGTTTCGGGGGGAAGAGGTAGAAGAGAAGAAAAAGATGGAGGGAAGGTGTTTTTTAGTGTTAGTTCTCACTATCCTACTCTCTTACAGTTAATTTGCAATAAATTAATCTTCCCCAAGTCTTCAATATTGCCTTTCTCCCCCCCCCCCCCAAAACATATCAATCATTACAATCGAAATTCACTTATTTTATTACGTCTTTCAAAATTGTGTCTATATTTTGACAAAGTGAAAAATACAACTTCTAGAAACAGATCCACACCTCCACTGAGCTTATATTGATCAGATGACTGAAGCAAATGTCAGTAACTAAGCATGTCTTGAGTGCAAAAAGAACACATTCTAACCTCAATTATTTTTATAACTGTAAATATAAGACAACGTTAGTAGTACAAGTTCCTTATCCACTGATTCAAGTTTTTTAAAAAAAAAACTTCAGTCCTTGAGCATTAGGTAAATCCTTCACACACACAAACCCCCCAAATATAACTAAAGCAACTGCCCAATTTTACAAACATATTTACTTCTAATTTTTTTTAAGCACTTACAGTACAAGAAGGGTATTTGGAATGTTTGTGAGAAAGGTCTGTTTTAAATTGCTTCTAAAACGTTTCTCATTTTTGAAAATAAAAAAAAAATACTCCAGGGAGGGAGGGGGAAGGAGGGAAGAGGAAGGAGCAGGGAGAGGGGGGGAGACGGGGGGGAGCGGGGCGGGGGGAGAGGAGGGGGGGGAGGAGGAAGTTGGGGAAGGGAGAAGGAGGGGGGGAAGGGGGGAGAGGAAGGGGGGGAAGGGGGGAGAGGGGGGGGGAAGAGGAAGGGGGGGAAGGGGGAAGGAGGTGGGGAAGAGGGGAGAGGAGGGGGGAGAGGAGGGGGGAAGGGGGGGAGCGGGGGAGAGGAAGGGGGAGAGGAGGAAGGGGCGGGAGGGGAGGAAGGAGGGGGAGGGAGGGTGGACCGACTGGACAGGCAAAGAAACCCAAATTCCTGTCCCCGTCACTCACCGCTGTCTACAATGGTAGTTTCTCCTCGTCTACCTCAACTCGGCATCTTCTTTCGAGGGTCTCTTTCTTTCGAGAGTCCCATACCCCCTCCCCACGGTGCTGGGGAGGGGTGGAAGAGAATGGAGACGAAATCAATTGAAGAGGCTGGTGATGGCCGGGCAGCCACACGCAGCAAACGAGAGTGGCACTAGCCTCTTTTTGCCCTTCCAGCCGACTCCCCTGCCGCAGCTGAGAGCCGAACTCTGCCTGCTGCCGCCGACTAAGTGCCTTCCTTCCGCAGTGAGCCTGGCCGAAAGGGTCTGAGGCGGAGAAGAGATGAAAATGGCGACTTCAGCGGCGCTAGTGTGGTGATAGGAACGGATCCACCAGGCCGACTTACTCCACGATACTGGCTGGGCTCAGCATGACGAGGAAGATAGGGGACAAATGAAACCTACTGATACAATATGTGGAATATTTCAAAGTGGAATATTTCGATTTAAGTTAAAATACACTTAAGTTTTGTCTAAGCGGTTGTGGCTTTTGAAAGTTAGACAGAATGTCCCTTTTCTTTACAACGGTATTTCCAGACACTTTTTTCTTGAAGATAATAACTTCCTGTGTTCAGTATGCTCTGTGCCGAACAGATGTCTCTTCTTCTGTAAGCACCTCTGTTTGGAATCCTTATTAATCTGAAAGGCAAAGTCAAGCAGAGAGCTGGAGCCAGCTCCAAATTAGCAAGAGTTTTGACCGTTGTGAAGTTTCATAATAACATTAGAATTAGATCTTGGAAAGTAATAGAATATGTATGTATAAGATTTCTGGGGAAGTTTATACATACATATGTAAGTGGGAAATATATTCTGTAATGAGCCTTTGTCTCGTTGCACATGATTGATGGAGATTACTCCTGCATGTTGCCCAGGCCTGAGAAAGGATGCTTGCTTTCTAAAACTCCAAAACGGGTCTTAGAGAGTTTTATTTGCCAACATTTTTGGTATCATTTTTGGCTACTCTTATAAATGACTACACTGCCAGGCCAATTCAGCAGCAAAGTATTTTATTATCCAGGGATGGGGAGCTGAGTAATACAGTGCTGGGTGCACAGAGAGCTCCAGCTCTAATAACACACACACTAGACCACACTTGCAACACCTTTTTATACATTTGTTCTCATGCATATTCATTTAGCTTCATGAATATTACAATCACCTTCGAGAATGTTCCTCCGTGCATGTTCATTTAGTTTCGAGGATGTTCCCTCCCCTTAGTGCACCCGGCCCGTCCTGGACCGCCCAGGGGCTCTCAAGAGCTCCTCCCCGAGGCTCAGCGAACACAGCCCCCCCCACACCAGTCTGCACAATCCAATACAGCTAAACCCTGCACAAATGTTAAACTGTGAATTTTGTCAAATGCTTAAACTTGAAGATAAACATTCACAACTTCACAATTGCCACCATTTCCTGTCATGTTGACACGAATCTCCTTAATATCTATTCTCACAGCAACTCAAATGGGACTTGCTTTTAAGATTTTGAATCTGTAGGGGTTGAGGATGCTCTAGCCAGCAACCCAGAGCTGTGTGAAGGGTTAGAGTAGTAACTGGTGTTATAAACACACTCTGGAAATTAAAATTCCCAGAGTCTTTTATTGTGGAATAAAGTCAGCAAAGCAAGGTACACAGCTCTGGGCATGTGGCTGAAGCTGGACTGCGTCTAGCCAGAGGCACACCTGGTCCAGACTCCCCTCCCCTTTTATACATTTCTTTTTGGCGAGAAAGCAGTTGCTCCTCCATCCCCCATTGGCACGTGTTGGTGTGCTCTTGCCACGTGTCTTTCAAGAGTGGTCGGCCCAGGCATTGGGGGGGAGGCAAACAGTGCCTGCTGCCGCAGAACTGCCCCTCCAATTGTTAGCATCGGCGTGACAATAAACACATAACACTCCGGGAAGGGTTATATGTTGGTGCTTTATTGGGGGGGGGGGGGTCCAGGGATCAGGGAATAGTTTTGCAAATCTGATCCCCCAACACTGTTATAACTCGACCGATATTTATTCTTGTGAGGTTTCGCAATCTAATGTATATTCAACAGGTTACATCATTGTCCAATGCATATGTATGTTTCGATGACCTCATCAGTAAGTTTTTTATCAGCTCTTACTGTGCTTGCGTACCTCCTTCTGGTGGTCGTGAAGAGGAAGGTTCCCTCATCATCCTCAGAGGAAAAAATAATTTTTTATTGTGAACTTTTTACCTTTCTTCTTTTGGGCCAATGTCCAACATGAATTTACTGTCAGTTTCCTTCTATCTCTACTTTAATTAACTCTAGTTTGGTAGACTCCATTCTTATCTTACTACTTGAGTGATTTACAGCCTCCTGTTTTAACGAAGTGCTGTTAGTGTTATCTTGTTAGCATTCCTAAGTAACTAACACTTTTTCCTACACCACTAGGTTTTAAGATTTCTTGTAACTTTTAAAACTACTACATACATTTAAATCATTTTTTCTTGATTTGCAACTAATTCAAACTACTGTATATAATAAAGTTTTAGATTCTTGCTCCAACACGATGACTTAAGCATTTGTCCTAAACTCAGATACAGTGATCCAGATCGATACATTTGAATCTCCACCCCCCCACCCCCCTTGACCTTCCCCCACGTTACGGTATTCAAGCCCAAATGCTCAATAGCCTGTTTTTTTACACTGTCTTAAATTTGGAAAACTGACTTTGGAAGGGCTTGCTGACCTGTTTTGTGTAAACTCACTTTGACATGGTTTGCTGATTTGTTCCATTTAAGATCTTGAGACTGCAATTTGTTTCAGTTTGCTTGTGATCTGCCAGCAATCACCTGTTTTTATTTGGGTGCAGAATTATTGCAAGGAGGTGTTTGTGTTGTTACACAGCGCTGGAGAAGACTGGGAATCATCCTCAGAATGCTTCTGCCCAACAGTGATTTTGGAGAACTTTATATACACAGAGGTGTTTCAATATTCATAATTTTTCAAAGTGACAAGCAGGCTTTATTCCTGGAATCTCACTGCATTCCGGGGGGATGAGATCAATCCCACCCAGAGTTGTTAAGGTGTGTCCATATCTGAGTGGTCAGTCTCAACAATTCTGGGTGACAAGAAGATAAGGGTCTGGAATAGGTGATCTTGAGTGCTATCACGAAGCACATGCAAGAGAACCGGGTGATCAGGCCCAGTCAACATGGGTTTACAAAAGGCAGGTCCTGCCAAACCAACCTGATCGCCTTCTATGACAAAGTGACTCGACTGCTGGATGAGGGAAAGGCTGTGGATGTGGTCTTTCTGGACTTCAGTAAAGCCTTTGACACAGTTTCTCACAGCATTCTGCTACGGAAACTGTCAGCCTCTGGCCTGGACAGGCGCACACTCTCCTGGGTAGAAAACTGGCTGGATGGCCGGACCCAGAGAGTGGTGGTTAATGGTGTTAAGTCCAGCTGGAGGCCAGTGACAAGTGATGTTCCCCAGGGCTCAGTGCTAGGTCCAGTCCTGTTCAATGTCTTCATCAATGACCTGGATGAGGGCATTGAGGGTACCCTTAGCAAGTTTGCAGATGATACAAAGCTGTGTGCAAGTGTCGATCTGCTGCAGGGTAGGGAGGCTCTGCAAAGGGACCTAAACAGACTGGACCGCTGGGCAGTGTCCAATGGCATGAGGTTTAACACGGCCAAATGCCGGGTCCTGCACTTGGGGCACAACAATCCTATGCAGAACTACAGACTGGGAGAAGCCTGGCTGGAAAACTGCCAGGAGGAGAGGGACCTGGGGCTGTTGGTCGACAGCCGACTGAACATGAGCCAGCAGTGTGCCCAGGTGAATGCCAATGGCATCCTGGCTTGTATCAGAAATGGTGTGACCAGCAGGTCCAGGGAGGTGATTCTCCCCCTATACTCATCACTGGTGAGACCGCTCCTTGAATATTGTGTCCAGTTCTGGGCCCCTCAGCACAAGAAGGATGTTGAGGCTCTGGAGCAAGTCCAGAGAAGAGCGACAAGGGTGGTGAAGGGACTGGAGAACAGACCCTATGAGGAACGGCTGAGAGAGCTGGGGTTGTTTAGCCTGGAGAAGAGGAGGCTGAGAGGAGACCTCATTACTCTCTACAAGTACCTGAAAGGAGGTAGTAGAGAGGAGGAAGCTGGCCTCTTCTCCCAAGTGACAGGGGACAGGACAAGAGGGAATGGCCTCAAGCTCCACCAGGGTAGATTTAGGCTGGAGATTAGGAGGAAGTTTTTCACGGAAAGAGTCATTGGGCACTGGAACAGGCTGCCCAGGGAGGTGGTTGATTCACCTTCCCTGGAGGTGTTTAAGGCACGGGTGGATGAGGTCTTGAGGGACTTGGTTTAGTGTTAGATAGGAATGGTTGGACTAGAAGATCCGATGGGTCCCTTCCAACCTGGTGATTCTATGATTCTATGATTATTGTTATTATGAGAAACACTACTGCCTGTAACCTAACTGTTCTATTCAACATGTAAATAGGTGTTCACTAGCCCCAACTTCCATCTTGTGCCCAAGTGGCTGGTCCATATGTCTGGATAATTCTTTCTGGGGTCCATTGTCTTCTCCCCAGGTTTGGGTTCCTCCAACTTCTGTGTCTGACTGTTTTTCCCTCTTTAAGTTCTCAAACAAGACAATTCCTAACTCATCCCCCTCTTCCATGGGCAACATAAAAAAACCCAGTTGAATTATCGCTAACGTACAGCTCCCTCGCAATTACCAGGTAGCTTCAAATAAGCTCTTTTACCACAAATCCAAAATAACCCATCAGGGTCTCTCCAGCAGTTCCTAGAAGAGTTTCCTGGTTTTTTCCAAAATTTCAGGATCCCTGGTAACCCCTGAAATGGATTATTTCCAGTACAATTAAAACTTCCTTCCTCAGTAGACTTGGTACAATTGTTATTATTTTTGGATAAATACCATAGAGGTTTTCCAGGCCACCAGGTCCCATGAGTGTCATTGTGGGTTTACACCCATTTACAGGGGGTCTCGCCTACCCACTCTCCATATCCTATATGACTTATTCATTCTATACCAATTACTTCAGAACTTAGGACCCACCCCTGTGGTCTCGTCTTTTCTTCGGAACTGAGTGAATGATTCCATTTTAATATTTGGAGAAGATCCAGACTGGTTCCTTTCCAGGGCCATCACTCCATAATTTTTGATCCATAAACAGCAGCAATCTGTCATTCCTGGAAAGGTCCTGATTTCTTTTATTGTTTGTGGGAGTGTAGTCTAACAGATGGCTTCATTTCATTCAGTTCCCAGTTCTCATTTTTCCCTGGACAGTCCATATCACAAGTTCATCACTCGTTCTTGCACCATTTGGGCTTTCTATTGAGAGATATCTATTTAATACAAGAAAATTAAACAAACTCACAGTCCACTGAATACACTCAGGTCTTGGTTCAGTTGCTATTAACAAATCATCCATATATTGTAGAAGGAATTTTTTGTAGAAGGGAGAATCCCATGCTTCAGTTTCTCATGCTAATTCATTTCCAAAAATTGTTAGGCTATTTTTAAAAACTTGGGGTAACACCATCCACGTAAGCTGGGCTTTTCTACCAGAGGTAGGACTCTCTTTTTCAAATGCTTTTGACTTTCTTTGGCTAGTGGTAGACAGAAAAATGCATCTTTTAAATGTAACACTGTAAACCATATCTGGTTATTCTTAATTTTGTCCACTACAAGATGCAGATCTTTGACAATCTGTTCTACTTGGTAAATTCCATTCATCTTTTTCACTAGTCGAATTTGCATACCACTAATGGGTCCACTCTGTAAAAAGTTAATTGTGCTTTCTATTCTTTTGCAGCCTTTTAATCTCAAAGGATATTGCCTTTGGCATACTCCTTTCATTAGTATCTGTTAAAATCCCATTCGCTATTGCCTGAGCCCAGCAGTTGCTGATCTGATAAGGGACACTGGAGTACAGAGTGTTACTAAATCACTTTACTGTAAAAGGGGGGGAAAAAAAGAACCCAAACCCTTTTCTTGTAAGATCACACATCTACTTTAAAACAACTTTCTCAAAAATGTTCAAATATTTTCTCCAGGTTAGGGTTGACTAAAAAGTCCACCCCCTCAAACACATGTAAACTGTTGAACAGTTAACAATCTTCCTTAAATCTCTTGAAAAATAAACCAGGAGTTAATCTTATAGTTCTCATATCAGTGCTTAGATGGTTCAGGCTAGAAAATAAACAATCAAAGCAATTAAATTGCCAGAAGAACAGCTACCAAATTTATTGCAGCTGGAGACTATTCTGTTGTGTTTCAGCAATGTTCTAAGAAGGTGATCAGAGTTTTAAAAGTTTACCAATTAGAGGCACTTGCCTTTGTTGCTTAAACCTTTTACACACATCCAATGACCCCTGCTACTTAAAACTTTTCCCTCTCTCCTTCTCTTCACATACATTTTAAAAGTTTCTTCTCTCTCCCTCTCTTCATATACATTTTAAATCTTTCTCCTCTCTTCTTCTCTTCACATGCCTTTTCCACCACTGATCACACTTTCTATTAAATGACAAATGGCATCTGGAAAGGAAAGCGTCAGTTGATAGGGCCAGGAGAGCAGGTATTTTAGTAATCAGTTTTTCCAGAAAACTCTGTTGAAAACTCTCTTTTTCATTAAAATTGGCTCTTGGTTTCCATTAGAACTTATAATGAAAGCCAAGAAATAGCATTCCTTTGTTAGATGTTCTAGTTTGGGCTAAAGCAGAACCAATTCTCTAACTTTCCAGCGAAGCCTGAGTGACTTCAGGTTCTGAAGCTTACCAACACAGTTTTTCAGACAGGTCTGCCTCTAGAAGTGATAAGCCTGATATTTATCACCAAGGTAATTGGTATGTAGAGAGGTCATTGCAGGGCTCACCTCTCCGCTCCAACTGTCCTGTCCCACAGAGACAGAATTACTCATCCCAGACAAGCCCCCAAATTGTGAGAAACACTCATTCACTGGTAAAATATTGAAAAGGAAAAAGTCTTCAAAGCAAAGGCAATAATATTTTTATTTTACAATTCAGCACAGAATTGGATGCCATTCTAAAAAAAGGCATGACATCTTACAAAGACAAAGAATCATATAAATCTTCAAAGAATGCTCATCATTTTTGTGATTATCCAACCATGTCTGGAGACTCCCTTCAGGTTATCTCCTACAACAGCTCCATCTTACAAGGCAACTAAGCATATTGATACATTCTCACAGCCCTAAGACAGGTTATCTCTTAGCCTAAGACAGATTTATATGACGAGATAATTAAACATACAAACCAGCTGCAGCAAAACTTATCAATTAATGCTCACATGATCTTAGTAGTTAATCTTGTGTTTAGCACATTGCAGTTGACATTCCACCTCACCATTTACAAATCACCGTTTCAATCCCCCCTTTTTGAGGCCTTTGCAAAATTTGTGTGTCTAATCTGATTTCTTTTCCATGTCTCATAATATTCTGCTGTTCACTGACAACACCAAAATGTACATTGAAACACTATTCGGGTTAACAAAACTAATAGTCCCAACACAAAGAAAAAATTGTTTTAATCAGTACAAGTTTAGGAGCCAAGAAGTTAACCAAGAAAAATCTATATTTTCCTGCTCTTGTAAGGAGCTAAGAAAGCCATACAAATTTTTATAGAAGTTCCTACAATCGGAGATTGATCGGTCAAATTGAAACATCACATGCCCTCAAAATCAGAGCATCCTTTATGATGTCTTAATAACAGATAATCAATTGAAGCTTTATTTTCTAAAACCACTGCATCAAGTTGTCTAGTTCCAAGATTTAAGGCCTCCAGGCCTTGAGAGGTATAATCGAGGCTCCTTGCATAGCTACAAATAAATATCTTTAAATTATTATAATTCATGGGCACAGCTACTCCTGGTGTTAAAAGGAAGCCAGTGTAATTTGAGCTTTATATGACAAAGTTTTGACAACCACATATAGTTTTGGAAGGTTTGAATGCTTGCAGGGATTCCCGAAGTACGTGGAATAAATACATTTTGTACTGAACAACAAGCATTTAAACAAAAGGCCATACTATTGTATATTGTACAAGCCAAGTGTTTATAGAGGCATCCCACTTAAGGAAAAATAAAGCTTCTCCTAATGGATACAGTAACAATAATAGTAACAATTTTCCATCTTTACAGTTTACTTTACTTTAGTTAGCCTTAATTTTTAAAGATGTTAAACGTTCTGTTGTCCACTGGCTGGTAGGCAATTTTAAGTCAGCTGTTCTTTAATCTTGATTGCTGCAAAGGCTGTTAACAATACTTGGTATGGTCCATTCCACTTTTCTCCCAACGATTTTCCTGTAAAATCTTTAACATAAACCCCATCCCCAGGTGTAAAAGGATGTATAGGTTGATCTAAACATCTAGCCCGTGCAGCTAATACAGGTTGGGGTTTTTTTTTGATGGATGAGGGTTGTTTCTTGAGCAAGTTCAGCTGGTTTTGTTAGCAGATTAAACATCATTATAAATAATTCTCACCTAATTGTGTGAGATCTTCTCCTGTATGTTGCAAGTGATATAGAGGCCTTCCTTGGACCTTGGCTTGGTTTGAATCCTAAGCAGGGCCAAAGGAAGTGCTTGATACCAATATAAATTGGATTATTGACAAATTTTAGCTAATTCTGCTTTATCAGCAACAATCTGATGATTCATTTTCTCCACCTGGCCACTACCCTGTGGTCAGAATGGAATATGTAACTGTTAATCAATTCCTAAAATTTCACTGGTTTACCACTTTAGCACAAATGTGTACCTCTACCTGACGATATTACTGCAGGCACTCCAAAATGAGGTATAATTTCATTCAACAGTACTCTTGTGACCTCTGCTTTATTTGTTCTGCAAGGGAAAGCTTCTAGCCAACCTGAGAAAGTATCTGTTAATACTAATAAATACCAGTACTCCCCTTTTTATTGGGAGTTCAGAGAAATCTATTTGCATTCCTGAATGGTTTGTTTTGTTGTTTGGGGGGGGGGGGGGTTGTTGTTTGTTTTTGGCTTTTTTTAGACTTGTCTAAGACCAATTTCCATAGCACTCCTGATAGAACAGGAGTCCATCTGGAACATAAAACCACCCATTATCTACTTCCCTTCTTGTCATATCACTAATCAGATTTCTATCTTCCTTTGAATATTTTTCCAATTTTAAATCAGAATCAGGGATTTTAAGCTTACAGTCTGGAATCAAAGCAGATATTACTTCTGCCTTTTTCTGTGGCATTCCTGGCCTCAAAATTTCCTGATAATTTGTTCCAATTTCCTGGTCAGTATTACCTCTCTGGTGACCTTTGTAGTGCATGATAGCCACTTCTTCTGGAAGATTTACAGCTTTTAGCAATCTTAAGATTTCTGCTGCATGTTAAATGTGTTTTCCTTGTGTGATAAGGAGTCCATTCCAATGCTAAAGTTAGGGCGATTATTTCAGCTTTCTTGGTTGATGTTCCTGATGTTCCTGGGGGTAATGGTTTGGTCTCGATCACTTCTCTGGTAGTGATCACAGCATACCCAGTCTTGCGATGTCCTTGCTTCACAAAGCTGCTTCCATCGGTGTACTAGGAATCTTCTGCATCCATAAGCATTTCTTCTTTTAGATCTGGATGGCTGGAATATACTGTCTCCATTGTCTTCAGTCAGTCATGTATCACTGGTTCCGAAGTGACTCCACAAAGGAGAGATGCTGGATTAAAAATGTTAGTGGTGAAAATAACCAGAATAACTTTGAAACATCAGGGAAACCTAAAGTTGGGACCTTCATCAATTCCTTCTTTAATTATTCACATGCCCTTCTTGCCTCCCTGGTCCATGCTAATTTTCATGATCCCATTGGGTATTCTTTCAATAGTTCATCCAATGTTTTCACTAAGAGTCCGTAGTTATATATCCATAAATTATGCCAACCTGTCATTTTCAGAAAGATTCTGAGTTCCTTTACCATTCCCAGCATGGGTGTGCAGCAAATACCTTGTTATCAATTGTTAATGGGAGCAGAAGGTTTTGGTTAGATAGTGGGGTGAATGAGAGGTAACCAGAGAGAAGCTATACTAACTCCCTTAAGTTAGGCTGTGGGAAATGCAGAACCAGTGATTTACTATAAAGTCTCCATTTCCTACTTCTATCACCAATTTGAACAATTGGAAATTAGCAGCTGGAAATCATAGAGACAATTCAAATTAGACAGCTAGCACTTTTGAGAGAATGATTAAAACACAAGGTTCTGACTGCAAAAAACAGTAGGGCGATTATGGAAGTGTTGTTTGATGATTCATAAAATAGGTATCAGGAGTTTTACAGGGAACAGTGACTATTGTTTTCAAGGAGGTGAGTCACGAGACTTGGGAAAGTTATTGTGTGTTACTCCTGGGCGGGCAACAGCGGCCCCCTGCCCCGTGGCTGGGTGGCCCAGGATGGGTGCAGGCGCAGGCGGCAGCGGAGCAGTTAGTACATTCTCTTTTACAGCTTTTCAAATATCCTTTACCACTTCATAACTAACTGGTTTCCAGCAAGGACTGGCATCCCATGCATAAACCACAGGAAAAGCTTGTAACAGTTCAAGGTCCCCCTGCCACTGTGCTTCCTCCCTGACTTCTGCCTATCTGCCTGAGGGACAGGGTTGAAATAAATCAGACTCCTTCTTAGGGTCTATCGGGCCCAGATCAAAGGGGTTGTCATCATCCCTGTCTGGGAGTGCAGGGGCAAGTTCAGCCAATTTAGGTTGAGGAGTTGGTGCAGTTGTTGATGGTCCTACACTCGCTTCTGAATCATTGCTGTGCTCTCTGGAGCCAACATGGACCTTTAGCGCTTCAGAAACAGCCCGGCAGGGACCAAGCAACATACTAGCCATTTTGTCCGACAGAGTCACTTGATCTCATAATTGAACTCCGATCATATCCCATGTTTCTTGCTCAAATGCTGAGCAAATACCAAAAGAAGTCTCCTTATCCCAAGCCCACACCAAAAGCGCTTTAATGTCATTAATATCTAGCGCTTGGTTTTGTTTCTTTGAAGTATGTTTATATAAACCTATCACATCCTTCTGTTCCTGGGTTATTGTGTTCCCCATAATGTTATCGACCGCTCACCTTCCATCCAGCGGGTAGGTGTCTATGGGTGCACCCTGGGCTTCGTTTCAGCCCCTCCAATTGTTCTGCCAATGTACGCCACTGGATCATGCTTCTCCTCACACGAGCCTCCGTTTGGACTTCATACAGGTGCTATTTGTGGTGTATTAATATGCACAGACTCAGCTTTCAGTTCAAGCTAAGACCAAGTTTATTGTTACAAGCTCATAGAATCATAGAATCACTAGGTTGGAAGAGACCCATCGGATCATCGAGTCCAACCATTCCTATCAATCACTAAACCATGCCCCTCAGGACCTTGTCTACCCGTGCCTTAAACACCTCCAGGGAAGGGGAATCAATCACCTCCCTGGGCAGTCTCTTCCAATGCCCAATCACCCTTTCCGTGAAAAACTTCCTCCTGATGTCTAGCCTAAATCTCCCCTGGCGGAGCTTGAAGCCATTCCCTCTTGTCCTGTCCCCTGTCACTTGGGAGAAGAGGCCAGCTCCCTCCTCTCCACAACCTCCTTTCAGGTACTTGTAGAGAACAATGAGGACTCCCCTCAGCCTCCTCTTCTCCAGGCTAAACAACCCCAGCTCTCTCAGCCATTCCTCATAGGGCCTGTTCTCCGGCCCCTTCACCAGCCTCGTCGCTCTTCTCTGGACTTGCTCCAGAGCCTCAACATCCTTCTTGTGGTAAGGGGCCCAGAACTGGACACAGGATTCGAGGTGCGGTCTCACCAGTGATGAGTACAGAGAGAGAATAACCTCCCTGGAACTGCTGGTCACACCATTTCTGATACAAGCCAGGATGCCATTGGCCTTCTTGGCCACCTGGGCACACTGCTGGCTCATGTTCAGTCAGCTGTCAATCAACACCCCCAGGTCCCTCTCCTCCTGGCAGTTTTCCAGCCAGGCTTCTCCCAGTCTGTAGCTCTGCATAGAATTGTTGTGCCCCAAGTGCAGGATCTGGCATTTGGCTGTGTTAAAGCTCATGCCATTGGACACTGCCCAGCGGTCCAGCCTGTCCAGGTCCCTTTGCAAAGCCTCCCTACCCTCCAGCAGATCGACACTTGCACACAGCTTTGTGTCATCTGCAAACTTGCTAAGGGTACCCTCAATGCCCTCATCCAGGTCATTGATGAAGACATTGAACAGGACTGGACCTAGCACTGAGCCCTGGGGAACACCACTTGTCACTGGCCTCCAGCTGTTGTTAACTCCATTTACCACCACTCTCTGGGCCCGGCCATCCAGCCAGTTTTCTACCCAGGAGAGTGTGCGCCTGTCCAGACCAGAGGCTGACAGTTTCCGTAGCAGAATGCTGTGAGAAACTGTGTCAAAGGTTTTACTGAAGTCCAGAAAGACAATATCCACAGTCTTTCCCTCATCCAGCAGCTGAGTCACTTTGTCATAGAAGGCGATCATATTTATACCTCACTAAAAATGTCAACACCACTCCCATGGTATGTTATCCTCATTCCAACCTCCTTGCGACCACTATTATTGTTTTCATGCCTTCTTGTTTCTGCAAGCAATGTTTATTCTTCTCAGGCCTGTGGCTTGCTGGATATTAAATATTCTGTACTCCTGCTCCAGAGACTTAACAACACTTATGGCCATTTCTTGCTCACCATCACAGACACCTTAGGTCAAACCTGCTGACACATTAATGATTCCCAAAAGCTCTGTCCACATATATTGGTTTTGCATGGCAAGGTTTTGGGGGGGGGGGGGGGGGGGGATGGGCCTGCAGGGGTAGCTTCTGTGAGAAGATGACAGAATCTACCCCCATATCCAATGGAGCCAGTGCCAGCCAGCTCTATGATGGACCTGCCACTGGCCAAAGCTGACCTAATCATCAATGGTGGTAGTGTTGTCCCAAAACTCATGGGATAATTTACCCAGTGTGCAAGCCAATAACACACAGAGTCAAGGTATTTGAGTTTTATTCCAGTTGGTGCAAAGTGGGGTGATAGGCAAGTAATAACGCAAAGCTAGCATTATTACAAGAAAATTCCATGCAGTATTTATCCTGTTCTTCATTTACAAGACTCTGCCCATAATTAGATCAGCTTTACATTTATTGATTATATTTCTTATTAATTAACACTCTATGTCTTACTGGCTAAATACAACACTAAGCTGGGTGGAAGAGTGGATCTGATGGCGGTAGGGAGGCTCTGCAAAGGGATCTGAACAGGCTGGACTGCTGGGCTGAGACCAGTGACATGAGGTTTAACACGGCCAAATGCCGGGTCCTGCACTTGGGGCACAACAAGTCTATGCAGTGCTACAGACTAGGAGAAGTCTGGCTGGAAAGCTGACTGGAGGAAAAAGACCCGGGGGTGTTGGTTGACAGCCGACTGAACATGAGCCAGCAGTGTGCCCAGGTGGCCAAGAAGGCCAATGGCATCCTGGTTTGTATCAGAAATGGCATGACCGCTCCTTGAATCCTGTGTGCAGTTCTGGGCCCCTCACCACAAGAAGGATGTTGAGGCTCTGGAGCGAGTCCAGAGAAGAGCAACAAAACTGGTGAGGGGGCTGGAGAACAGGCCTTATGAGGAGCGACTGAGAGAGCTGGGGTTGTTTAGCCTGGAGAAGAGGAGGCATTATTGCTCTCTACAACTAGCTGAAAGGAGGTTGTGGAGAGGAGGGAGCTGGCCTCTTCTCCCAAGTGACAGGGGACAGGACAAGAGGGAATGGCCTCAAGCTCCGCCAGGGGAGATTTAGGCTAGACATCAGGAGGAAGTTTTTCACGGAAAGAGTCATTGGGCACTGGAATAGGCTGCCCAGGGAGGTGGTTGATTCACCTTCCCTGGAGATGTTTAAGGCACAGGTGGACAAGGTGCTGAGGGGCATGGTTTAGTGTTTGATATAAATGATTGGACTTGATGATCCGGTGGGTCTTTTCCAACCTAGTGATTCTATGATTCTATGATAATCCTCACTTTCCATGTAAATTAGCTATGTATGCCTTCTAGTGTCCAAGTTTGGGTTTCTTGAGGTAGTGGTTCATGAGGTGGAGGTTGCAATGTCCTTCGCAAGAAGAGCCGAGTAAACAAGATTAGGAAGCTGCCAGGCCGCAGGTGGAATCATCCAATTATGAAGTTACAACTGAGAAGGAGTCATCTAATTATGAACTGTCGGTCTTTAGCTAAATTAATCGTGCAATGGACGTGCAGCTCGGGAAGGAGTATAAAAAGTCTTGTAAAATCAATAAAGATGGTCTTTTGGCCCACAACTTCTACGTGTCGTGGATTGCCCTGACTGCAACATCTGGTGACCCTTGACGTGATTGCAGCACTTGGACCGTAGACGGTGGACCGGAGACCTGTGAGGACTTGGACAATGGATCTGCAGAGCCATAAAGAGTACCCAGAGAAGCTGAGCAGTGGAGGAGTGGGGCTCCAGAGCTGCAAGCTGAGTGGTGAAGGAAAAGCATTTCCAGCGCTGCCAGCTGACCGGTGTGGGAGAGTCTCCAGAGCTGTTGACAGAAGAAAGCACCTGGATTGAGGTGAGTTGCTGGGAAATATGGGTACTTCCTTAAGTAAGGAGGAGACAATGATCGTTTCCATGTGGAAAACGATCTTGCAAAAATGGGGAGATAAGTTAGAAGAGTCGGACTTGAGAAAAATGCTCCTATGGAGTAAAGAACAGGGATATGAAGCAACTACCGTAACTTCCTTTAATGTTAATATCTGGAAGGAGGTGGGCGATAAACTGGTTGACTCTGCTACACAGGGGGATAAAGACGCATCAGCACTTTTACCATCATGACATCTTCTTTATGAGACCCTGAATGATTTTAAGCTGCAGCGGGACCAGGCAGAGGGCATCGCTCCTGCTCCTGATACCGTAAAGCATTTTGCACCTCCTGTGTCGCTCCTTGCAGAGGAACCAGTTCCAGGATATAGGCTAGATTCCACAGCACGCCCTAGAATTCATGACCTTCGAAGGAGAGGGGAGCTTTGGGATGATTCTGATGATGGGATGTGCACAAGACACCCTTTCATGGCCAGCGGCAAAACTATTAGAATACCTGTAGAGCTGCCAGACAATCCAGGATCGCTGCCATCTGATACCGATAGTATAGTTCTGGTAGAGCCATCGGCCCCACCACTTTCTCTGTTAGACGAAGGAGGACATAAGCACTGCGTAAATTTGTCAAGGTACTCCCCACTCTCAGAAGAAAGGCCTGGTGAATGGGATGATGAGATATTTGGGGGTGGGGAGAAAGAGAATGAGCAAAGACACAGAGAAGAAAGGCAGTCGGAAAAACCTCTTGGGGGTCCCTCTTGCAGAGGAATATCTCAATCAGGGAATTTGCCTCCCACACGTGCTACTATTCGTGCACACAATCGTCTATCTTTTTGGCAGAAGGTAAAAGCACAGGCTTTATGAGAGGGGGATTGGAAGTTGTTTGAGATGATAAATATCCTGTTAGTAGAGCCTGCTGCTGATCCTTCTGCGGCATTGGCATTTCCTGTTGTGAGGGGGGATCCAGTGAAGGGGGCAATGGATGAGCACATACCGTACTCATGGAAAGTGATTCAAGATTTGCAGAAAACTGTGGCACAATATGGTCCAAATTCTCCAGCAAGGATGCAGTTACTCAGGCTGTTGTCTATGGAAGAAATGACACCTTTTGATTTTACTATGCTAGTGCAGATAATGTTTCAACCAGTACAGTGCACTGGTTTTAGATCAATATGGGCACAGAAGGCTGAGGTTCAGGCACTTTGAAATTTACAGCTTCCACGAGATGATGTGCGTTTTGGTAATGGCGTGGACGTACTAACAGGGACAGGACAGTTTTCTAACCTGCAACATCAGGCAGAGTGGCATCCACTGGTTTTAGAGCAGGTCAAGGCTATGGGCCTGGAAGCACTAATACAAATGGCTGAATTAGCTGAACCTAAAGCAAAATATACCACGATTCGGCAGGGGACTACAGAACCGTTTTTACAGTTTGTTGAAAAATTGCAAGCTGCAGTGGAAAGGCAAGTATTTGACATGAATCTAAGAACTATGCTAGTAACTCAGCTTGCAAAGGACAATGCAAATGATGATTGCCAGAAGATAATTGAAGCGTTGCCAGGGGATCCCACCCTGGACACCATGATACAGGCTTGTGCCAAGGTGGGAACCATAGGGCATACAGTAACAGCCCTAGCTGTGGCCTTGGCTGCTGCAAAAAAAGGATTTAAGATGTTTTGATTGCAGCCAGGTCGGGCATTTTAAACGAGCATGCCCAAAAAAGAACAAGAGAGATAATGCAGCTGAAGCAGTGGGGGCAGCAGGGATCTCGTTTTATGTGTGGGAAAAATGGCCACTTTGCAACACAGTGTTGGTTCAGAGGTTATCTAAATGACCAGCACTCGCTGCAGGGAAACGGCAAGAAGAGTGTGAGGAGGCGCACACAGACAAAAATGCCTGCCGCATCAGCAAACAATCCATCCCGCCGCCATCCTCAAACACAGGCCTATGCGACTGGCTGTCAGGGAAAACCAAGGGATCAGAAGGCATGGATGTATCCACCACCAACACAGTAACTCTAACAACACAGGCAGTGCATAAGGTTCCCTTGGATGCTTGGGGACCCATCGGAAATGGACTAAGTGCATTATTAATTGGACGATCAAGGGCTACTATACAAGGACTTATGGTACATGCAGGAGTCATTGATGCTGACTATAAGGGACAAATTTATGCTATGGTTTCCACATCCACTCCACCTGTTACAGTGGAAAAAGGCACTCGCATTGCTCAACTTGTACCTTTTATGAGTTGTGTCCCTAGGACTGAACAGGTCACCCGAGGCACTGGAGAATCAGGATCTACCGGACAACCCCAAGTGCTTTGGATGCAAATGCTGTCTGACAGTCGACCACAAATGGTTTGTACATTATCCATGGATCGGGCATCGCCAACATTGTTGAAGGTAAATGGACTATTAGATACAGGTGCAGATGTCACTGTTATTTCTTAACGAGATTGGCCTTCCTCTTGGCCTGCGATCTCTACCACTCAAGGCGTCATGGGCCTGGGGGGAGTCACCAATGGTTTTATGGCAGCGAAACCAGTACTCATCACCAACCTGGAAGGACAAAAGGTTACTGTTCGACCTTATGTGACTGTGGCCCCTTTGAACTTATGGGGAAGAGACTGTCACAGTCAGGGGTTTGGATAACCACGGATTTTTATTAGGGGTCACTGTGTTGCAGGGCGTGAAGAGACCTACATTGGTTTTGAAATGGTTAACAGAGAAGCCAGTTTGGGTGGATCATTGTCCCCTCAATTGTGAAAAACTTATAGGTCTGCGGACTTTGTTAGCAGAACAACTAGCTGCAGGTCATATTGAACCATCCCATAGCCTGTGGAATACCCCAGTGGTTGTGATTAAGAAAAAATCAGGAAAATGGCGATTATTACATGATTTACGTCAGATCAATGAGGTGATGGCAACACTGGGAGCTTTGCAACTGGGATTGCCCTCACCTACAATGATCCCCATGCAGTGGGAAATTGTTGTGATAGACCTAAAAGATTGTTTCTTTACCATTCCATTAGATGTAAATCACAGAACAGAACAATCACAGAACAACCAGGTTGGAAGGGACCCATCGGATCTTCTAGTCCAACCATTCCTATCTAACACTAAACCAAGTCCCTCAAGACCTCATCCACCCGTGCCTTAAACACCTCCAGGGAAGGTGAATCAACCACCTCCCTGGGCAGCCTATTCCAATGCCCAATGACCCTCTGTGTGAAAAACCTCCTCCTAATCTCCAGCCTAAATCTCCCCTGGCGGAGCTTGAGGCCATTCTCTCTTGTCCTGTCCCCTGTCACTTGGGAGAAGAGGCCAGCTCCCTCCTCTCCACAACCTCCTTTCAGGTACTTGTAGAGAGTAATGAGGTCTCCTCTCAGCCTCCTCTTCTCCAGGCTAAACAACCCCAGCTCTCTCAGCTGCTCCTCATAGGACCTGTTCTCCAGCCCCTTCACCAGTTTTGTTGCTCTTCTCTGGACTTGCTCCAGAGCCTCAACATCCTTCTTGTGGTAAGGGGCCCAGAACTGGACACAATATTCAAGGAGCGGCCTCACCAGTGCTGAGTACAGAGGGAGAATCACCTCCCTGGACCTGCTGGTCACACCATTTCTGATACAAGCCAGGATGCCATTGGCCTTCTTGGCCACCTGGGCACACTGCTGGCTCATGTTCAGTCGGCTGTCAATCAACACCCCCAGGTCCTTCTCCTCCTGGCAGTTTTCCAGCCAGGCTTCTCCCAGTCTGTAGTACCGCATAGGGTTGTTGTGCCCCAAGTGCAGGACCCGGCATTTGGCCGTGTTAAACCTCATGCCATTGGACACTGCCCAGCGATCCAGCCTGTTTAGGTCCCTTTGCAGAGCCTCCCTACCCTCCAGCAGATCGACACTTGCACACAGCTTTGTGTCATCTGCAAACTTGCTAAGGGTACCCTCAATGCCCTCATCCAGGTCATTGATGAAGACATTGAACAGGACTGGACCTAGCACTGAGCCCTGGGGAACACCACTTGTCACTGGCCTCCAGCTGGACTTAACACCATTTACCACCACTCTCTGGGCCCGGCCATCCAGCCAGTTTTCTACCCAGGAGAGTGTGCGCCTGTCCAGGCCAGAGGCTGACAGTTTCCGTAGCAGAATGCTGTGAGAAACTGTGTCAAAGGCTTTACTGAAGTCCAGAAAGACCACATCCACAGCCTTTCCCTCATCCAGCAGCTGAGTGACTTTGTCAAGGAAGGCGATCAGGTTGGTTTGGCAGGACCTGCCTCTGGTAAACCCATGTTGACTGGGCCTGATCACCCCATTCTCTTGCAAGTGCTTCATGATAGCACTCAAGATCACCTGTTCCATGACTTTCCCTGGCACTGAGGTCAGACTGACTGGCCTGTAGTTCCCCGGATCCTCCCTGCTACCCTTCTTGTAAATGGGAACTACATCAGCCAGCCTCCAGTCCAGAGGTACCTCCCCAGTCTTCCAGGACTGCTGGAAGATGATGGAAAGGGGTTTGGTCAATACATCCGCCAGCTCCCTCAATACCCTAGGATGTATCCCATTTGGCCCCATAGACTTGTGGGTGTCCAGTTGGCCAAGCAGGGCTCTGACCACCTCCTCTTGGACTATGGGAGCCTATGATATGGATGATATGGATGCTGAACCATCGCAGAGATGCCATTGGAAGGTGCTCCCACAAGGGATGAAAAATTCACCCACCATCTGTCAATGGTTTGTAGCTCAAGCCTTGAGCCCAATCAGAGGAAAATATGCAATGGGGTACTGTTGTCATTACATGGATGATATCCTTCTGGCTGCTCCAACATTTCAGCCGTTGTCAGCAATGGAATCTGACACACGAATTTCATTGAACCAATTCGGCCTAATGGTGGCTGCAGAGAAGGTACAAAGCACTCAGCCATGGCTTTATTTAGGCATGAGGTTGCTTGACCGCACTGTGCAGCCACAAGCGATCTAGCTAATGATGGAAGTGAAAACCTTGCATGATGTACAGAAATTGGCAGGAATCATTAATTGGTTACGGTCTTATTTAGGCCTAACTTCATCTCAATTCAGGCCCCTTTTAGAACTGTTAAAAGGAGACACTGATATTACAGCATCGTGGTCTTTGACCTCCGAAACAAAGCAAACAGTTGGGATGGTGGAATGAGCAATTCAGGAAAAGCATGTGTGGAGAATTGAGCTCACTGTTGCAGTTCAGGTATTTGTTTTGATTGATGACATGATATCATTTGCAATGATCGTGCAATGGAACCCAGATTGGGTAGACTCACTTCATGTATTGGAATGGGCCTTCATGTCTTGTTGCAACAAGAAGACTGCTCCCGGCCTATTTGAATTATTGGCACAGATTAGCATTAAGACTCAAATGAGGTGCTCAGAATTGTTGGCAAGAGACCCAGAAAAAATCATCTTACCTGTACAAGTAGACTATTTTGAATGGTGTCTAGCTAACAGTTTGGCATTGCAGGACACATTAATAAATTATACAGGACAAATTGAGTATCATTTTCCTTCTCATCTGTTATGTAATGCATCAAGACTTTTGTGCCTTGAAACATCAATTTCATTTGACAACTACAGAGGCTCGTTCTATTGTTGCAGTCTGCCCTGATTGCCAGGGTGAACATGCACCTGTGTATTATGGCACGAATCCCAGAGATTTACAAGCTTTACAGATTTGGCAATCCAATGTTACCCATATTGCAGAGTTTGGTAAACTTAAATAGGTACATGTGTCTACTGACACATTTTCATTGGTCATAGTAGCTACTGCACACACAGGGGAAACAGCTCGAGATGCTATTCAACATTGGCAACAGGCTATTGCTGTGTGTGGTGTTCCACATCAAATCAAGACCGATAATGGTCTTGCTTACGTTTCCGCTCGAGTAAAAGCTTTTTTACAGCTTTGGGGGATTACCTATGTTACTGGGATCCCTCATTCTCCTACTGGACAGAGCATTGTGGAACGTGCACATGGCATGCTAAAATGCCTTCTTCAAAAACAAAAAGGGGGAATGGTTGGAGAACCCCCTGAAGTGCGGTTAAATAAAGCCATGCGTGTACTGAATTTTTTTAACATAATAGAGGACATGCAGGAGCCACCTATGGTTCGTCACTTTGAACCCCTACGTAGCACAACCACTATTTCCCCTGGTGTTAAGGTTAAGGTGAAAGACCTGCAAAGTGGACAATGGTCACCTCTGTGTGATTTATTAACCTGGGGAAGAGTGTATGCTTGTGTTTCCACAGATAGTGGCCCTCGGTGGGTTCCTGCTCACTGCGTTCGGCTTGTTGTGGATGGTCCATGCAAGTAAAGAACGAATGGTCCCACAACTGAAGCAGATGCACCTCCTCTAATATGTCATGCTCTTTTTCTGTTCTAGCTGGTTTTGCTTGTAGGGATCTTTCTAGTTTGTGGGGATAGAGCATGGGGGGTGGAATTCTTTTGAAACTTAAGGATGGGCCACGTAGCTTTGGGGAGCTTATGTCACCAACATCCAACCTTATTACAAAAAATTATAGCAGCCTCAGTATTGGCACCTGAGGTTGCTACGGCGGCTGCATTAAAAGGCTAATGAACTTGGAATAGTTTGCTAGATAAGCAAACCAATGCTACATTGATTTCACTGAGTGTTTTGTTAACTGATGTTAATAATGTTAGGTATGCTGTATCATAAAATAGAACCGTAATAGATTCTCATTATTAGTTTAAGGACATGAATTCAAAGGCTTTGAGGGAATGTGTTGTATCGGATAAGGAGTTGATGGGTGGTATTAGTTGAATGACTTGCTTAAAGGATGGGGACTGTCAAAGTAGTTGTTATCTTTAGTAAGATCTAGAATGTTGATTTTGTTCATTGTTGTAGTTGTGTTATTGATGTTGCCATGTCTTGTGTCTCTGTTGCAAGGGCCCTGCAGTAGAAGGTACGGGCAATTTTTGTAGCACAAATGCAAAAATGGGGAATTGTGGGAAACCTTGGCTGGTCCAAAGAGTTAGTGTGTGAACTTAAACATTGGCCTTGAATAGATGCCCATGTATCCTTGGAGAAGCTGAAAGGCGCCAAGAAGAGCTGAGTAAACAAGATTAGGAAGCTGCCAGACCGCAGGTGGAATCACCCAATTATGAAGTTACAGCTGAGAAGGAGTCATCCAATTATGAACTGTCGGTCTTTAGCTAAATCAATCATACATTGGACGCGCAGCTCAGAAAGGGGTATAAAAAGTCTTGTAAAATCAATAAAGATGGTCTTTTGGCCCACAACTTCTACGTGTCGTGGATTGCCCCGACCACAACATGCAACAGCATCTGCAAGAGAGAAGTCAGAATATGTGAGAGAAACAACCTTGCTGACCCCAAGGTCAGTGAAGAAGGATGGGGAGGAGGTACTCCAGGTGACAGAGCAGATTACCCTGCAGCTTGTGGTAAAGACCATGGTGAAGTCGGTTGTAATTCCTGCAACCCATGGAGGTTAACGATGGAGCAGATATCCACCTGCAGCCCATGGAGGACCCCACACCAGAGCAGGTGGATGTGCCCAAAGGAAGCTGTGACCCTATGGAGAGCCCACGCTGGAGCAGGCTTCTGGTGGGACCTGTGAACCTGTAGGGGACGCACACTGGAGCAGTTTGTGAAGAACTGCAGCTCATGGAAAGGACTTATGTTGGAGAAGTTCATGGAGGACTGCCTCCTGTGGGAGGGAACCCATGCTGGAGCAGGGGAAGAGGGTCAGGAGGAAGGAGCGGTAGAGATGAAGCATTATGAACGGACTGCAACCCCCCCTGCCCATCCCCCTGTGCCACTTGAGGGGAGGAGATAGAGAAGCTGGTAGTGAAGTTTTGCCTGGGAGGGTGGAGTGGAGGGAAGGTGTTTTAAGATTTCTTGTTATTTCTCATTATACTACTCTGATTTGATAAGCAATAAATTAAATTAATTTTCCCTAGTTGAGTCTGTTTTGCTTGTGACATAATTGCTGAGTGATCCCTTCCCTGTCCTTATCTCTACCTACAAGCCTTTTGTTACATTTTCTCTCTCCTGTCCAGGTAAGGAGGTGGAGGAGAGTGGGAGTGGTCCCAAAAGCAGTTGCAGGCGATTTAAATAGCTCCTTAAGAGCACAGCGAACAAGAGTGGGAAAATAGGAGTGTGGCTTGGCAGAAGGGCAGGACTTAGCACTTTGTGAGAGCAATTCATGAAGGCAGGGTGTGCAGGGAGGGCACAGTCTCCGTTGGTGAGAGGGAGTCCAGCCATGGTGTCCATCTGGTGTGTGGCTGCATCTTCTGCACCTGCCAACAGGGATGCCTCAGTCCAGACCGAGCTCCCAGGAAAACACACAGTCATCCAGGTCTCAGGCCACAGGGAGTGCCCCTAGCTTGCACTGGAAACAGAGGGCAGCAGGGGTACAGCTGTGTGAGGTGTGAGCAGGTGGAAGATCTCCTCAGCCTGGTGCCAGAGCTGTGAGAGGAAGTAGAGAGGCCAAGGAGCATCAGGGAGTCTGAGCAAGAGATAGACTGGTGGAATCACATCCTGAGCTCCAGGATACAGGAATAGAGACAGCCACCAGAAAAAGGCCCTGATCAAAGGGATTTGGTATCCTCCCTCCACCAGGATGTAGGCAAGGACTTAAAGGGATGTAGCGAGTGGAAGCAAGTTCACCAACAGGGCAGAAAACGACCCCCTCCTTGCCCATGCCTCCCCGATGCCTCTGCAAAACAGATACAGAGCTCTAGCTGTGGAAGACTGACCAGAGGACAATGTGGGTGATGACTCATCTACATCAGAGGAGGGGCCAAGACCAGAATGACACACACACCCCTGTATTACTGCAACTGCCACATGGAGGAAAAGGTGAGTCATAGTTGTAGAACACTCCCTACTGAGGGGAACAGAGGGTCCAATATGTCAAGCAGACTCTACTCACAGGGAAGTCTACTGCCTCCCAGGAGCCTGGGTTAGGGATATTGCTAGGAAACACTGTGGATGGTGTCACTGTAATAACTTTGGGTTTTTTGACAATGGGGTGACCTACACAGCACTAGGTTTACAGGTATCAGATGGGAGCCACCTTTCGCAGAGGAGGAGTGTCTTATCTCAGGATCTTTCAGGGCTCATTGACGGAGCTTTGAACTGGATGTGAAGGGAAGGGGGATAATATTAGGCTTGTCTATGACAAGCTGCGGGAGGACACACAATGGTTGGAGAGATGGGGTGCTGGTATGGGCCCTCCACCTGCTGCCCTGGAGCATGCTGGGGATGCCCATGGCACAGTTGATGTCCTGTGGAGATGAGTGGGAGGATCCTGAGGTAGTAGGTGCCAGGAAGGAAACAAAATGCCCCAAAACACCTTATAGGAAATAAGGGGTCTTCCACTAAGGAGGCAATGCAACCAACAGCCCAGCTGAAGTGCCTCTATACAAACTCACGAAGCTTGGGCAACAAACAGGAGGAGCTGGAAGCTACTGTGCTACTAGAAAGCTATGGTCTGGTTGATGTCACTGAAACTTGGTAGGACGAATCCCATGACTGGAGTGTGTCTATTGATTGCTACAGGCTGTTCAAAAGGGACAGACCAGGAAGGAGGGGTGGGAGTATTGCCCTCTATATCAAGAAAAATGGATAGAATGTGAAGATCTGTTGTTGAAGAGTAGCCACAAACAGGTTGAAATCTTGTGAGTCAGAATAAAAGACCAAGGAACCAACAGGAACCTTGTGGTTGGTGTATACTACAGGCCACCTGATTAAGGAGAGCCTACCAATGAAGCCTTCTTCCTCCAGCTACAGGAGGTTTCACACTCACAAGCTCTCATCCTACTGGGGGACTTCAACCACCCTGACATCTGCTGGAAAAGTAGCATGGTAAGCTGTAGGCAAACCAAGAGACTCCTAGAGTGCATCAAAGATAACATTTTAATGCAGATAACAGATCCCCTACCCGAGGTGATGCAATACTGGACCTGATGGTCACCAATACAAGTGAGCTCATCAGTGACAGCAAGATGGGAGGCAACCTCAGCTGCAGTGATCACTTTCTGGTGGAGTTCAAGGCCCAGAGGGATGGGGGACAAGCAAGAAGTATAGTCAGGACCCTAAACTGGAAGGAAAGGAGACTTCCAGCTCTTCAAGGAGTTACTCAGTAGGACCCCCTGGGACACGGCCCTCGGGAACAAGGGAGCAGAACAGAACTGGCAAATATTTAAGGATGCTTTCTGTAAAGCGCAAGAGTGCTCAGTACCTATGTGTAGTAAATCAGGCAGGAAAGGGAAGAGACCAGTGTGGCTGAGTCAAGACCTGGGGGGATTAAATGCGTGGACTTCAATCTGATGGATCGAAGACATTTTATTGAGTTAGCTGTTTCTTTATAAACCCTTTTTAGTTATATAATTGGGTGCCCACGAGGGTATCTACAGTGTGTTATTGGCTTAAAGGGAACAAGAGGGAACTGCACAGGCAGTGCAAGAAGGGAAAAGGAACCTGGGAAGAGTATAGGGATGCTGCCCGATTGTGTATCTGTGGCTAACTAGCAATGCATGAGCATAACACTCATAAACACCATAATGTAGCCATATACAACTCAGTGAAGATATGGACCAGTGATTACAAGTGATTAAATTACCTTTTAATTGAGCTACATTAACTGATCATCTGCGCATTCCTTACCTGTAGCAACTATGTACTTTCATGAAGGCAGTATAAACAAATGAGTTTTATTTTGCCATTGCCATGGCAAATTGTCCATAAAGCTATTACTAACATATTATTGGCTAAACTGCCGTGCATGCTAAGAAACCAAGTTACACTAAAATTAACTATGTTGATAGTTCTCTTCCATTGTTTTTCTTTCAGTTAGTACTGGTTCCCACCAAACTAGCTCTTGTATTCCTTTCAGCTGGCCTTTGCTTATCAGAAGGCTGTCTTTTCTCCTCACCAAACCGGCCTTTGTTTATCTTTCAGTTCTCTATTTCAAGGCCTTGTTAGAATTGCTCAATATCAATCCGTCCCACAGCATCCAGGCCACCTTCTCTGTAAAATGTCTCCACAAAGACCTGCTGATCAAACTGAAGAACAAGAGGGAACTGCACAGGCAGTGCAAGAAGGGAAAAGGAACCTGGGAAGAGTATAGGGATACTGCCCAATTGTGTATCTGTGGCTAACTAGCAATGCGTGAGCATAACACTCATAAACACCATAATGTAGCCGTATACAACTCAGTGAAGATATGGACCAGTGATTACAAGTGATTAAATTACCTTTTAATTGAGCTACATTAACTGATCATCTGCGCATTCCTTACCTGTAGCAACTATGTACTTTCATGAAGGCAGTATAAACAAATGAGTTTTATTTTGCCATTGCCATAGGCAAGGAACTAGGGAGTACAGTCAGTTAATGTGACCCAACTAACAAGAGGAAACATTAATTTCTGCTCATTCAATCACTTGCAAGTGTCTGTCATAGCTGTCAGATTTTGGAACTCAGCACAAGGGGAAGAAGCATATTTGACTTCTTTCTTCTCTTCTCATCCACGTGCCACTACCTGAAGAATTGCCTTTTTTGAAAGAGTAAGCTACTGGGGATATTAACCTTCCAGTGTTTTCTCTAAATGGTTACTCCCTGTGAACAAATCAGGGTAAGGGAAAGCCATGCTCTTTTCAGAAGAGGCAGTAGTTTGATCCAGAAGTCCTAGCAATCCTTCTAAATCTGCATAGATTGAATACAAGCCCCTCGACATGGCAGCCTGATGGAGGTTGACACGCCATGCCTACTGCCTTATGGCACTATAGATAGTGTATGTCTCTTTCTGAATTAGTTCCATGCGACAGAGATGCAGAGCACAATCTAAAGTGATTTTTTCACTAAATTAGCATAAGGCAGATTTACCACTCCCAAGGAAGTTAGAGGAGAATTGAAAAGAACATGTGTCATCTTGACTCAAGCACTTCTTATTACATGTGTAAATGCCTGAACTGGCAAACTAGCTCAGACCTTTTCTGCATAGTACAAAGAAGATCTATGAAGTATAGAAGTAAAATAGTTATCACTTCACAGGCCTTTGCAGGCCTCACTAGTTAAAAATACTTCAGCATGACCCAACAGCCTCATTGAGTGAGCACAAGTTGATTTAATTAACAGAGGAGTTAATTGTTTGGGGTATTAAAAAAGAGGTACTGTTTAGAGCTCCCTTATCTGATGATCTAAAGCCTCCTTATATGAAGTTACTTGCTCTTTGTTGCAATTTACTGTAGTCCTGCATATCTGACAAGGTTTGGTGAAGAACGAGTTGTATAACTTAAAGGTATATAAACTCTGTAACTGCTCCATTTAGACAGAGTTCATACCAGCAGAGACTGTCACTCTGTTGCTCTGTATTCTCTCCTATAGTTATAGTAATAAACTGATTCTGTTCTGACCTGATCCAAGTACAGTTTAGACAAGATTGCCTAGCACCCTGTCCAGTCAAATCTTAAGTGTCCAATGTTGGGGGGAAATTGTGGAATGTTGGGGAAAATCTAGTCTGTTTAGGTTGCATGTTTCCATTACATGTTTGCACATTGCTTGGTATTGAGCAACTTCCAATTTCTTTGGCTTCGCTACTTGGTCTTGTGATATAAATTATGCTACACTATTATTTTTATTATTATGTCAGAAGCTTTAGGATTTAGCTTTGTTTTCCTGTTTATGAAAATATTGGTTTACCAATCTCACTAGAGGTCATGGACTATTCTATTGGGCACTATAAAAGCAGGCTTTGCTGCAATATGCTGCTATGAAACCAGATGCTATTAATGACAATGTTGAGGTGAGCAGCTCCAGTACCGGCATGATCTGCAGTGGAGCGCTGTAGCATACTGCACAAGGGGTTTTTCCTGAACCAGGGAAACCTCAGGAGGAACCGAGAGACCTGCCAGGAGCCTACAGCTCCTGCCACAGCAGCTGACGAGACCTGGGCCAGGAGCAACAGCGGCCGTGCCTTGCCCACACTCCTACCTCCATATAAAAGAAGCCCCTTAGGGAGCGCTAGTGACCATGAGTGCCATGACCAGGATGGGCAATAAGAGCATGGTGCATCAGCAAGGTCATGGTAATTTGTATGGCAGTTTGCACAGAGGACGGTGCTGAAGCTCTGCCAGCTCAACCAGGGAGCAATGGTATCCACCTGACAGAAAGCCAAGGCCTCTCTAAACTCTGCAGCCACCATGACTGATGCAGCTTCCTAGAAAGAACTCTGATGAGAACATGCTGCTGCCCAGGGGTCAGGCTGCGCTCTACTTTTATGCCGGTACTGGATGGCAGCAGTGAGTACACCTGTGGGAGGTGTGCCCAAGTAGAGGAACTCCTCAGCTTAGTGGCAGAGCTCCAGGAGGAGGTCAGTAGTTTGAGGAGCATTAGGGAGTATGAGAAATAGACTACTGGAACTGCACCCTACCTTCCCTGGGACACAACCTGTCAGGCAGACAGGACACATGACATGGAGAGTGTCCTTCTTAGCCACCTGGGCACACTGCTGGCTCATGTTCAGCTGGCTGTCGACTAGCATCCCCAAGTCTTTTTCCACCGGACAGCTTTTCAGTCACTCTTCCCCAAACCTGTAGCATTGCATGGGGTTGTTGTGACACAAGTGCAGTACCTGCCTTGTTGAATCTCATACAACCGGCCTCAGCCCATTAGTCCAGCCTGTCCGGGTCCCTCTGCAGAACCTTCCTTCCCTCAAGCAGATTGACACTCCCTCCCAACTTGGTGTTGACTGCAAATTTAATGAGGGTGCACTCAATCCCCTCATCCAGATCATTGATAAGATATTAAACAAGACTGGCCCCGACACTGAGCCCTGGGGAATGCCACTTGTGACTGGCGGCCATTGGAATTTATCTCCATTCACCACAACTCTCTGGGCTCAGCCATCCAGCCAGCTTTTTATCTAGAGAACAGTATGCCTGTCTAAGCCATGAGCCACCAGCTTCTCTAGGAGAACGCTGTGGGAAACAGTGTCAAAGTTGTTACTTAAGTCCAAGTAGATAACATCCCCAGCCTTTTCCTCATCCACTAGGTGGGTCACCTGGTCGTAGAAGGAGATCAGGTTGGTTAAACAGGATCTGCCCTTTATGAACCTGTGCTGGCCGGACCTGATCCCCTGTTTGGCCTGCGCTTGCTTGGTGAGCACATTCAAGATGAACCACTCCATAATCTTTCCTGGTATCGAGGTCAGGCTGACAGGTCAGTAGTTCCTTGGAACACCTTTCTCCCCCTTCCTGTAGATGGGCATCACATTGGCAAGCCTCCAGTCAACTGGGACCTTCCCTGTCGACCAGGACTTCTGATAAATGATGGGGAGTGGTTTGGCAAGTTCCTTTGCCAACCCCCTCAGTACTATTGGGTGGATCCCATCCTGTCCCATAGGCTTGTGAGAGTGCAGGTGGTGCAGCAGGTCATTGACTAATTCTTTCTGGATAATGGGAGGATTAACTTGCTCTCCATCCCTGGCTTTCAACTCAGGAGGCTGAATACCCTGGGAATAACTGGTCTGACTATTAAAGCCTGAGGTGAAGAAGGCATTAAGCACCTCAGCCTTTTTCCTTATTCTCAGTAGCAATGTTCCCCTCCATATCCAGTAAACGATGGAGATCCTCCTCGGTTCTCTTTTTGTAGTTCATGTATTTGTAAAAAATTTTTTTTTGTTGTCTCTTACAACAGTGGCCAGATTGAATTCCAGTTGGACTTTTGCCTTTCTAATTTTCTCCCTAATTTTCTTCTAATGAGATCACTGTGATGTGCGGGCATAAATGTTCGTTAGAAAAACTGCAGAAATGTTAGGTAAACTTAGACAGCTTAGCTTACTGAAATACGCACTGTCTGCTGGCAAAGGCCTTGAAGACCTTGGATGCTGATAAGAGAGAAGCTGGAATGCGGAAAACAACTGCAGCTCGACCAGGATGAGACTGCGCCTGCGCACGGTTTGAATTCAGGGGCAGTTCTTGAGGAAGATGAAGATGGCTTCAGCCCTGAGTCCCAGACCACAACATCGCGCCTGCGCAAGTATAGAAGAAGCTTCTTGAATCTAATTATAATAAGAGTCATGAATATGTAATAGGCACTTATGAATAGTCATGTCCTCACACTATAACTATCTGCTTGTTAGATTGTTCAGTGTGCGAGCTTTTGGAGGAGGACCCCCTCGCATCCGCCGGCGAATAAACGCATACCTGCTTTATAACCCTTATCGGAGTTATAGAGTTTGATTCCGCAAAACAATTTGGTGACCCAGGTGGGACCCCCTCTCTGTCCGGCAGCAGGATCGGTGGGGAGTGGGACATTCTAGGCGCCGCTGGACTATTTCTCCAGAGAATCTCCCATCCTCATCCGATCACTGCGGGGAGAGAGACGGACCATCAGTGGGCGGACAAGGTATGTGACTTGGGGATATGGATGCTTGGTAATTGGAAAGAGGGGATGAGTCTGTAAGTCGTGTATGGGACACGCGATGACGAGGAGCTAGAGTGCTCCCCCCTGAGATTTGGAAGGAGGGGCAGAGTCTGTAAGTCATGATGGGACGCCTCACGCGATGACGAGAAGCTGTAATGCTCGCCCCTGGGAACTGGTGGGCCCAAAGGGACACGTAGTGAGGAAGGCTGTAGGGAGGGATTATCTATACCTTGCCAAGACCTTGTAAGGCATCTGGACGCGTAGTGAGGTAGCTGTAGGCAGGGATTCCCTAAGCTTGCCAAGTCCTTATAAGGCGTCCAAGGTTAGGGACAGCTAACAGAAAAAAAAAAAAAAAAGAAAAAAAACCAAAAAAAAAAGCAAAAAAAACAAACCAAAAAATCCCAAAAACAACAAAAAAACCAAAGCAAAAACCAACATCGTATTTCAAGTGTTGTATGTGCCCGGTACCGTGTTTGGTTCAGATATCCATAACATCGGAAATTGTGAATCTAATCTGACTGGTCGTAACTAACACTGTGTGAGTTGGGCTGGCCCTGAAACGAATGGCTGTGTGTTTGAGATGCAGCATCGCTGCAAAGCGAGTGAGGAGTTCTGATTGTTGTGAGTTGTTAATTTGTTCTGTGTTTCATGAATTTTTAATGTATAATAGAGTGCTGGAGTTTGGCAAGAATTTAAAACTTTGGATACTGGTGGGGAGAGAAGCGGGTACGCTGGGGTGGGTTCAAGTAGCCGACCTGTGCCACCAAGGAGTTTCAAGTACTGTGCTGGTAAAACTAGGCAGGACAGCTTGCTCACTCTGAAAATATATAGCAAAAGGGAAAAGAAAAAAAAAATGGAAAAACCCAGCCTTGCGGCTGTGTGTGTGTATGGGTGCCCCCACCCCCCGCTTCTTTGCTGAGTCTGTGGGAGTTAAACATGTTTTCTCTGTAGGGAGATACTGGGTTATGAACTATTCTGTTTGCATAAGAATAATGAGCAAACCGGCTATTATAGGGATTCCTAAACAGGCTTTGTTAGGAGATGGGAGAAATTATCCTTAAAATTTTAAGAGTACCAACTATTGATTTATCCAAAATTTGTTGTGTGATTATTTCTGTGGACAGTTTTATTTTCTATAATTGGGGAACAATACATTCAGGTTTGGTATACTTGTGCATATATTATGTTTATCAGTAATGTAAGAAAGGATGAACTACTGCCTAATTGGCAAGGACGAAACTTAATGTAATTTAACAGAAAGTATGATCAGTAGTGCAAAAGAAAGTTTGATTCCAGAAATCCAGGACCTTGAGGAGAAAGACCGCGAATGGGTTAAAGAACAGTGTAAAGAAAGGTTTTAGTGAAAACCGAGAAAGAAGGAGGTGAAACTAAGGAAAAGGAAAACTAAAGAAACTAAAATTGGAAAATAAAAAGAGCCTTCTGGGGTGTGTATTAACACATTGGAAGCATGTTGTTTGGAACTGGGAACAATGAAAACAAAAAGATCCTTATTAAATATTGTAATCAGTGGTGGCTGCTTTACAAATGTGATGATTGGGCAAAATGGCCACTTAATTAGACAATAGATTATAACACCATCTTACAATTAATATTGGTTTTGAGGAGAGAAGGAAAGTCAGATGAAGTGTCTTACAAGGATATGTTTTTAACCCTCCATAACAATCTGGAGTGATAAAGGAACTGCGGAATTGTGTCCCCCAACAGGAGCCTCTGGCACTTGCCCTTGAGCAAGAAAATAACAAGGAAGCTGGAGGTAAACTGAGGCAATTGTTGTTCAGTGTGCGGTATTGGACAAAAGTGCACAAAGTTAAACAAAACTCACTAGGCACCAGAACAGAATCTAACTGATCTTTTTAAGCCTCCCCCTCAATCACAGGAACAAGATGCCGACTCAGAAAGGACCCCCACTCCTCTGGAGAGCCCTGGATCCTTTCACATCAGAAAAAGTCTGCTCCAAGGGTCCTGCAGGCAGCTCTCTGGGAGGCAGTAGACTGTGGGGGATTTGGACAAAGATTACTATAAACGAGAAGGGGTGAACATTAAAGATTATTTCCCTCTTCAAGACCCAAAGTGGCATATAAATGGGAATGCACATAAAGAAAGGCTGCAAGCATATCAGAGGTGGATATAAGGGATGGAGAGAGCCATTCCAAAAACAATAAATTGGTCAGTATTATATGCAGTTAAGCAAGGTCCTTCCGAGTTACCATCTGAATTCCTGGATTGATGAAGGGATGCAATGTACCACAGCACACTGCTGGATCTTGGGTTGAAGGTAGAAATACAACAACTAGTTTCTTTGTTCTTGGGTCACTCAGCAGGGGATATCGGGCATAAATTTCAAAAGCTGTGTTCCATAGGAGATAGGAACCTGCAAGTATTGTTGAATGAGGAGAAAAAGAAATGAAAGAGAGAGGAGTAATCAGAAAGCACAAATAGTGGCCCATGTGAAGGAGGATTGATGGAGATCTAGGAAATCCACCCTAGCAGATTGTCTGGTTATAATGAATCTAGGGAAAGAGTAAAGTAAGGTAGAAGTTTAATTGATGCAAGGCCAACATATTCAGTTTTAAACCAAGCTTTGATACCCCTGGGAAATGACTACATGCTGGTAAAGGGAGCAACTGGCCAAAAAGAAAAGGCATATTTTGCAAACTTTTGAAATACAAATTGGGAAACAATGGGGTATACACCAATTCCTGCACATGCCCCACTTCCCCGAAGGCACTCCTGGGGAGAGATTTACTAGAACAATTAGGGGCTGTGGTTAATTTTGTAAAAGGAGAAATTACTCTGGAGGTAAATGATCAACTACACATACAAATAATGACCTTATCTATAGCTAGTGTGCCCACAGGAGGAAAGGGCGATGAGAAAATTACGAACCAGGTATATCCTGGGGTATGGGCCACTGATATGCCCAGAAAAGCAAAGAATGCTCCACCTGTTGATGTCAAATCAAAGAAGGGTGGCAGCCAGTAAGAATTAAATAAGATGCTCTGAAGAGAGAAGACAGGGACAAAATTCAGCCAATACCTGTCTGTAAGCCTGATGGATCATATCAAGTAGTCCAGGACTTATGACCTGTAAATAAAATAATAAAGACCTCTATCCAGTGGTGGCAAATCCATATACTCGATTGACTGTATTGACACCTGAACTAACTTAGTTTACCATTTTAGACCTGAAGGATGCCTTCTTTTGCCTCCCTCTCCATGAGGCCAGCCAGAAAATATTTGCATTTGAAGGGGAGAATCTCAAAAGTAGATGCAGAAATCAGCTTACTTGGACTGCAGAGTTCAAAACAGCCCTACTATATCTGGCAATCAACTTGCAAAAGATCTTGAGTCCTGAAAAGCCCTGTCTGAGGAAGAAAAACTGTTGCAGTATGTGAACGATGTCCTGATTGCCACCAGGACAAGGGACGCTTGCATGACCTGGATGGTGAGTTTATTGAATTTTCTAGGACTCCAGGGATATCGGGAATCCAAAAAGAAGGCCCAGATAATGCAGCACAAGATGATTTACCTGGGCTACAAAGTCAGCGCTGGGCAGAGGACTTTGGGACAAACCCAAAAAGAGGCAATATGCAAACTCCGAGACTGCAAACAGTGAGAGAGTTACAAATTTTCCTGGGAATGACTGGGTGGTGCTGACTGTGGATGGACTGCTTGTTAAACTCCTGTACACACTAACAACCACTGAAGAGAAACACCTTCAAATGAATAATGAAGCTATACAGGCCTCTGAACTACTGAAAAAGGCCCTGATGTCAGCTCTAGCCTTGAGACTCTCAGATGTGAGTAAGCTTTTTTTTTTTTTTCTCCCCTAATATTGGCACAGGATCCAGGCCCGTATCACCGAGCAGTAGCATATTTTTTCAAACAATTGGCTGCAACTGCAAAAGGTTGACTTGGATGCCTGCGAGTGGTTACAGCCGTAATACTAGATATCCAGGAAGCTCGAAAATTCACCCTGGGCCAGAGAATGATTATGTTGGTGTCCCATAAAATGTCTGCTGTATTGAAAGTGAAAGGTAGACACTGACTTTTCCTACAAAGGTTCTTGAAATACCAGATTGCCATGGTAGAAAACTGTAATTACTAACATTGTCAATCCATCCTCTTTTCTTAGCAGAAACACAGGGGAACCAGAACAGCATGACCGACTGGAATAAACTGAGGTGATACACTCGAGCCATCTGTATTTAAAGGACAGTCCTATGGGAAGTGCTGAAGATTGGTTCATGGATGGAAGCAGTTATGCCCTAAGCGGTAAAAGACATTCTGGATATGCCATTATCACTAGTCCAGACATAACAGAGTTAGGACCTTTACCTATGAATACCTCCGAACAAAAGGCAGAGATAATTGCTCTGACCCGTGCCTTGGAGTTTGCTAAAGGCAAAGCTCAAAATATCTATATAGATTCGAGGTGAGCATTCAGAGCTGTACATGTGCACAGAGCAATTCTGGAAAGAAAAAGAGTTATTGAACTCACAGGCTAAACATCAAATATGGAGATCCTGAAACTTCCCTGAGAAGGTAGCAACCATGCAAATCAAAGCATATCAGAAAGTGAATTCGGAACTGGAAAGAGAAAGTGAACTGGTGGACAGAGAGGTAAAACAGGCAGCCAAAGGAGAGGTAAAAACAGAAGGGGCTTTGACCCCTAATGGGTGAATTTCCCTGGAAGGAGAGTCCCAATATACCAAAGAAGATCAAAAGCTCACTGCAGCTTTGGAAGGGTCATATAATGAGGAGGGATGAGTTCTCACCCCACAAGGTAAATTAATCATATGGGTTTTAGTAAAAGAGGGGCATAGAAAAAAACACTGGGGAGCAGAGGCCCTGTAGAAATGCCTGATGAGAGAAATTGTTGCAAGAAATGTATACATTGCTGTGAGACAAGTGATTCAGCAGTGTGATATTTGCCTCCAGGCTAATCCAAAATACCCCCACACTGGAAATGGGCCAAATGGGGAAAGGTAATGGGCCTGGATGACAATGGCAAATTGATTATTTTAGAGCTTCCAAGAAAAGGGGGGGGTATTGATATTTGTGAGTACTAACCGATACCTTTTCAGGTTGACCAGAGGCATTCCCTACCAGAACAGCCAAGGCTCAGAGGTAACCAGAACATTAATACAAGAGAGAATACACCATTTTGGAGTTCCAGTGACTTATCTGTCACTTTGGGATTCATTCGGACACTAATCAGAAGACTGTACTCGTATATATTGGCCTAGGTTGTATATGTTTAAGAACTGCTTGCATTTCTATAGTAATAGATGAGACCATTCTAGATAGCAAGAATCATTCTAATCTTTGCATTTGTAATTTTCTTAAGATTGTTTGGTGTGACTTTTCATACTTGGCACCAGTCGTATCCTACCAATTGATAAAGTCTAATTATATTATGTATCACAAATTATCACCTGTACCTATTGGAATGAATCTTATATTGGTAAAACAATTAATGAGACATTGGGACCGGGATTTGATCAAGATCTTGGATGAAGTCCAAGAAAGTGGGAGAGAGACCCTGAAAAGAGTCCACCATGACACGGAGGAAATAAACAGGGTCCTGAAAAGGGTAAAGGAAAATGCAAACCATCATTAGTGGGACATGCTATTTGGATGGTCCCCCACTGGGACTGGCATTCTAAATAAGCTTTGTCACCCCATTATTATCCTTTTGATGTTAGTTTTAGTTAGCTTTGTTTTCTCTACTGTGTTGTTTGTTTGAAATTGGAGAATGCTACAACGACTAACAATGTTGACATCTATCTATGTCTAGTGCTCGTGAGAATGCATTGAAAGGTATTTTTCAAGCAAAATAGTATCCAGTTCCTCTTTCAAAAGTAGATCATGTGTGAGGCAAATGAATTTGCCTAAGTTTAAAAGACAGGGGGGAATTGATGTGCGGGCATAAATGTTCGTTAGAAAAACTGCAGAAATGTTAGGTAAACTTAGACAGCTTAGCTTACTGAAATATGCACTGTCTGCTGGCAAAGGCCTTGAAGACCTTGGATGCTGATAAGAGAGAAGCTGGAATGCGGAAAACAACTGCAGCTCGACCAGGATGAGACTGCGCCTGCGCACGGTTTGAATTCAGGGGCAGTTCTTGAGGAAGATGAAGATGGCTTCAGCCCTGAGTCCCAGACCACAACATCGCACCTGTGCAAGTATAGAAGAAGCTTCTTGAATCTAATTATAATAAGGAGCGGGGAAGGTCACGAATATGTAATAGGCGCTTATGAATAGGCATGTCTTAACACTATAACAATCTGCTTCTTAAACTGTTTGGTGTGCAAGTTAGGAGGATTACCCACTCACACCCGCCAGCGAATAAACGCATACCTGCTTTATAACCCTTAACGGAGTTAAAGAGTTTGATTTCGCAAAACAGGCCAAGACCAAGGAGGGCAATTGACTTAATGAAAGACCTGGGTTTGCAGTTCACTAACATAAGTTCTTAAGCAATTTAAGTCCCTCTCACTATCAGAGGCTAATGGTGCTTTCAACACTTCTGACTTCAAAGGCCATTCTGCATTGGCTTTTTGTTGGGGGAAGGGCAATCATTAGTGGTGTTAGTTTTCTTTCCCATGCAAGTAAGTTTATTCTTTTGTGTTTTACTCTCAGTATTCTCTGTCTGAGAGATGATCTAAGGAGGAGCTGTCTTAATTCACACCGGAAGGACAGGGTGTCATCCACAGGGACCTGGACAGGCTGGAGAAGTGGGCCTGTGAGAACCTCATGAGGTTAAACAAGGCCAAGTGCAGGGTCCTACACCTGGATCGGGGCAATCTCCATTTTCAGTACACGATGGGGGATGACGTGACTGAGAGCTGCTCTGCAGAGAAGGGCTTGGGGGTGCCGGTCGATGAAAAGCTCGACACGAGCCAGCAATGTTCACTTACAGCCCAGAAGGCCAACCGCATCCTGGGCTGCATCAAAACAAGCATTGCTAGCAGGTCGATGGAGGTGATTCTGCCCCTTTTTACCTCTCTTGTGAGATGCCATCTGGACTACTGTGTCCAGTTCTGGAATCCTCAACATAAGGATATGGAACTGTTGGAATGGGTCCAGAGGAGGGCTACAAAGATGATCAGAAGGCTGGAGCGCCTCCCATATGAGGACAGGCTGAGACAGTTGGGTTTGTTCAACTTGGACAAGAGAAGGCTCCGAGGAGATCTTATGGCAACCTTCCAATACCTGAAGGAATACCTTTGCTGCAAGGGCATGTTTTCGGCTCACATTCAACTTGGTTCCACCCAGAGAGCCCCCCGCAAACTTGTGTGCCAAGCTGCTTTCCAGACGGTTGGGCTCCAGCGCATACCAGTGCACGGGGTCATTCCTCCCCAGGGGCAGAACTTTGCACTTCCCCTTGTTGAACTGCACGTGGTTGCCACCTGCCCATTTCTCCAGCCTGTTGAGTCTCCTCTAGACGGCGGCGCAACCCTCTGGTCTGAAATCGTTCAGAGTTATAATATTGTGCGATTTAGTATGCTGTTTGCTTAGCGTTTGTGGCATCGTTAGCTAGACTTGCTCTGAAGCGCTAGGCCGCAAGCTCGGAATGTCCACTTAAAACTTTCCCAATGCCTACTGAAGGAAGAAATGATTTGATATAAATTGCTGACCTATTACACATTTGAATATTATGTATTGTTTTTGTGATTTTTAGAACTAAATCACAGGATTAGCTTGAAAAATAACTTTTACCTAGCCTGTGGCTTTATACTTATGCTTAAATAAGGAATTTTAACAAGGCTGCCGTTAGAAAGAATGGGAAAGAATGTGACTGTATCTAATGAAGCCAGATAACAAGGACTAGCACAACGATAACAGAAAGAAGAACCAGCTAGTTCCAGATGCAACCTTGAAGAGGTGTCTAAGAGCATGCACAAGAAGGAGAGTTGAAAAGTTCAAACGTGAGAAAGACCTACAGCCTTCATCCAGAGCCCCCTGCAGAAGGCCCCCAGAGGGTACAGCGCGTGTGCCAAGGGGAGGGAAATTCCGTAACTAAATTCCGAGAACTGATTATAACAGAGTCATAGAATCACCAGGAGGGAAAGGACCCGCTGGATCATCGAGTCCAAAGATTCCTATCAATCACTAAACCATGCTCCTCAGCACCTCATCCACCCGTCCCTTAAACACCTCCAGGGAAGGTGACTCAACCACCTCCCTGGGCAGCCTCTCTTGCAGTGCCCAATGACACTTTCTGTGAAAAATTTTCTCCTCCTATCCAGCCTGAACCTCCCCTGGCGGAGTTTGAGGCGATTCCCCCTTGTCCTGTCCCCTGTCACTTGGGAGAAGAGGCCAGCTCCCTCCTCTCCACAACTTCCTTTCAGGTAGCTGTAGATAGCAGTGAGGTCTCCCCTCAGCCTCCTTTTCTCCAGGCTAAACAACCCCAGCTCTCTCAGCCGCTCCTCATAAGGCCTGTTCTCCAGCCCCTTCACCAGCTTTGTTGCTCTTCTCTGGACTCGCTCCAGAGCCTCAACATCCTTCTTGTGGTGAGGGGCCCAGAACTAAACAAAGGATTCAAGGAGCGAGGATTCATGCCGCTTCTGATACAAGCCAAGATGCCATTGGCCTTCTTGGTCACCAGGGCCACGGCTGGCTCATGTTCAGTCGGCTGTCGACCAACACCTACAGGCCCTTCTCCTCCTGGCAGCTCTCCAGCCAGACTTCTAGTCTGTAGCTCTGCATAGGGTTGTTGTGCCCCAAGTGCAAGACCCGGCACTTGGCCTTGTAAAACCTCATGCCATTGGCCTCAGCCCAGCGGTCCAGCTTGTTCAGATCCCTTTGCAGAGCTTCCCTACCCTCCAGCAGATCCACGCTTCCGCCCAGCTTAGTGTCATCCGCAAACTTGCTAAGAGTACACTCTATGCCTTCATCCAGCTCATTGATAAAGACATTGAACAGGGATGGACCCAGCACTGAGCTCTGGGGAGCCCCAATTGTCACTGGCCTCAAGCTGGACTTAACGCCATTTACCACCACTCTCTGGGCCTGGCCATCCAACCAGTTTTCCACCCAGGAGAGTGTGCACCTGTCCAGGCCAAAGGCTGACAGTCTCTGAAGTAGAATGCTGTGAGAAACTGTGTCAAAGGCTTTACTGTAGTCGAGGAAGACCACATCCACAGCCTTTCCCTCGTCCAGTAGGTGAGTCACTTTGTCAAGGAAGGCGATCAGGTTAGTATGGCAAGACCTGCCTTTCATGAACCCATGTTGACTGGGCCTGATCACCCGGTTCTCTTGCATGTGCTTCGTGATAGCACTCAAGAGCACCTGTTCCATGGCTTTCCCTGGCACTGCCGTCAGACTGATAGGCCTGTAGTTCCCTGGATCCTCTGGCCCCATAGTCTTGTGGGTGTCTAGCTGGGCAAGCAAGTCTCTACCTACCTCCTCTTGGATCATGGGAGCCTCATCCTGCTCCTCTAACTCCTGGGTACGTACACAGAGGGAACAACCTCCCTTACTATTAGAGACTGAGGCAAAGAAGGCATTAAGTACCTCAGCCTTGTCCTCATCCCCTGTCACTGTTATTCCTTCTGCACCCAAAAGGGACTCAGTATTCTCCCTAGTCCTCCTTTTATTGTTAATGTATTTAAAGAAAGATTTTTTGTTATCTTTCACAGACTTACCCAATCTGATTTCTAGTTGGCCCTCCTGATTTTTTCTCTGCACGATCTCACTTCCTCCGTGTAGTTCACCCAACACGCCTGTCCCTTCTTCCAAAGCTCATAGACATTCCTCTTCTTTTTGATGCCCCTCAAGATCTCCCTACTCAACCAAGCAGGTTTTTTACCCCGCTGGCTACTTTTTCGGAACATGGGGAGGGTTTGCTCCTGTGCTGCTAGGAATTCCTTTCTGAAGAGCGCCCAGCCCTCGTGGGCTCCCTTACTCTTAAGGACTGTCTCCCATGGGAATTTGCCAACCAGCCTTCTGAAGAGTCCAAAGTCTGCCCTCTGGAAGTTTAATGTGACTGTTCTACTAATTCTTCTCCTCACCTAGAACTGAAAAACCTATCATCTTGTGATCGCTTTGTCCCAGGCGTCCTCCAATCGTCACATCCCCCATCCGTCACATTCTCCATTCACAAACAGCAGGTCCAGGAGAGCGACTTCCCTTGTTGGTTCACTCACCAGTTGTGTGAGGAAGTTTTCTTCCATGTGCTCCAGGAACCTCCTAGATTGCTTCCTCTCTGCTGTATTGTACTTCCAGCAGATATCCGGAAGATTGAATTCCCCCACGAGGAAAAGAGGTAGCGATCTTGAGACTATCCCAGTTGTTTATAGAAGAGCTCATCAGTTGCTTCTTCTGGGCTGGGTGGTCTGTAACAGACTCCCATCACAATATCTGCCTTCTTGTGGGCTCCTCTGATTTTAAGCCACAGGCACTCAGCTCCATCCTCACCATAATCAAGCTTGAGGGAATCAAAGCTCTCTGTAACATAGAGGGCTGTCCCGCCTGAAGAGTTTATACCCCACCATAGCTGCACTCCAGTAACATGAGTCATCCCACCACGTTTCCGTGATGGCAATGGCATCATAGCCTCCTTGCCCTACAACAGCTTCCAACTCCTCCTTCTTATTGCCCATACTGCGTGCATTGGTGTAAGTGCACTTCAGCTGAGCCTGCGATCCTTCAGCCCTCATAAAGGGAATAGTGTTCATTCCCAATTGACTCGCCCTTGGAATAACTAACCCCTCAGTGCCAGTTCCATCCTTTCCGTCACCAGATATACTTGCCCCCGCTTGCTCTGGGGTGACATACCGGCGGTCCTTGTCAGCACACTGTTTTGCGGAATCAAAACTCTATAATTCCGTTAAGGGTTATAAAGTAGGTATGCGTTTATTTGCCGGCGGGTGCAAGGGGGTAATCCTCCCAATCCGCGCACCGTATGGCCTAACAAGCAGATAGTTATAGCATAAAGACATGCCTATTTTTAAACGCCTATTACATATTCATGACCTTTCCCCGTTCCTTATTATAATTAGATTCGAAAAGCTTCTCCCATACTTGCGCAGGTGCTGTTTCGGTCTGGGGCTCAGGGCTGAAGTAGCCTTCATCCTCCTCATGAATCGTCCCTGAATCCAATCTGTGCGCAGGCGCGATCTCAGCCTGGTTGAGTTGCAGTCAGCTGCAGGTGCAGTCAGCTTTCTACTGTTGTGCGCATTCCAGCTTTCCCTTATCAGTGAATGTCTGTGGATGAGCTCCTCTCTTATCAACATCCAGGGTCCTCAAGGCCTTTACTAGCAGAAAGCGCGTATTTCAGTGAGCTAAGCCTTCTAAGTTTTCTTAACTTTTCCACAGTTTTTCTAATTGTATCATATGCCCACACATCAATTCCCCCCTGTCTTTTAAACTTAGGCAAATTTGTTTTCTTCACACATGATCTACTTTTGAAGGGGAACTGGATAGTATTTTGCTTGAAAATTACTTTTCAATGCATGTTCATGGGCATTAGATATAGTAGTCAACATTGTTAATCGTTGTAGCGTTCTCCAATTCCAAACAAACAACACAGTAGAGAAAACAAAGCTAACCAAAACTAACATCAAAAGGATAATAATGGGGTGACAAAGCTTATTTAGAATGGCAGATGCAGTGGGGGACCATCCAAATAGCATGTCCCACTAATGACGGTTCGTTCACATCTTCTCTTACCCTTTTCAGGACGCTGTTCATTTCCTCCGTGTCATGGTGGACAGTTATCAGAGTCTTTTTCCCCCTTTCTTGGACTTCATCCAAGATCTTGATCAGATCCTGACGTTTCATTAATTGCTTTACCAATATAAGATTCATTCCAATAGGTACAGGTGATAATTTGTGATACATAGTGGGATTAGACATTATCAATTGGTAGAATACGACTGGTGCTAAGTAAGAAAAGTCACACCCGACAATCTTAACAAAATTACAAATGCAAAAATTAGAATGATTCCTGCTATCTAGAATTGCCTCATCTATTACTATAGAAATACAAGCAGTTCTCAAACATACACAACCTTGGCCAATATATATAAGTACAGTCTTCTGATCAGTGTCCGGATGGATCTCAAAGTGACAAATGCTTTGTTCAGTGTCGAGGCAGATGTCCTGGGCATTGATTGTTATTTTCACAGATGAATACCTGTTGTTTTCGTGAAATGCAAGACTCTAAATTGACAGTTAGCCATTTCTCGTTTACTCTTCATGCCCGTGACCTACGTTCAAAAAGATAGATCACAGTTTTGTCATGGTTTAATCCTAATGCAATAATGGGGTGGATTACATATATTGAAGCGTTGTGTATGGTCAGCACAAAGGCTGTGACCATATTAATGGTGGGTTCATAGGTAAAGTTTACTAGAGTCCACCACGATTGGAGCTCCCTCTCTAAGTCGGTGGCATTGTCCCAAACAACCTTTCGGATTTCAGCGGGGAAAGTGCCTTCACCACCTTCTCTTATAACTAAGGCGGCCACTGACTGCATCCATAATTGTGCTCGCATACAACTGAGGGCCAAAGAAATGTTATTTTGGACCACACCGAGCGCATTCACTATCAATTCATGATCATACTCTGCAGTTGCCACGGAGAGGGAAGCTATGGACAAGCAATATGATTGATAAACATGCTCCAATTTATTAGCAGGTTCGGCTGGGGTATATAGTTTCTTAACAAGACGTAGCAGGGGTGTTTGTTTAATAACAGACTTCTAATTGGCTACTTCCTTAAAGGTTATGATTACATAGCTCTTCTATTTGCAGTTACAGCTGTAGCGAAGTTTTCTCATTTCCCAGGCTCAGTATTTCTTGTTTTGCATCCTGCTCCTGTACAATTCGTGCTTCAAGGGCATCTTGCCCTTTTGCATGTATTGAGATACAAAATTGCTACACAGGGGAGTTATTGATTAACTGTTCCAGGGAGCCGTGGCCTTGTTCATGTAGCCATTCCCCTACAATGCTCCTCCACCTTTTCCCACTTCGGTAATACTTTTGATAAAAGCCACTGGTTAGTTCCTAATGATAATAGGGAGGATTGTAGAGGTTGTTGTAATCTTGTCAGATCATTAGTTGCAGCGGGCAACCCATTAATCAATATTTCTGAGTCAATTTCATTTAGGACTCCCAATCCTGTCCCTAACACGCTAGTTAGGTCTCTCTCTGTCCGGTCCCTAAAGGGGACTCGTTTCTGCAGCCAAGATGTCCAGCCTTCAAAGGATGTTTTTAGGAAAGGAGAACAGGCCGGCTGAATGTTAGAGACATTAATTTGCATCAACATCTCAACACGTTTGAGAGACCATTCTGGATTGAACAACATTTGTTGTTGACCTATATTTTTGATCGCTTATGGTCCAATTTAATAAATTCTGGGTGTGAGCTTGGGTGCTGGCGTGGGTTGTGTGGCAGGCATGACTGTTGTATGTGTGCCTGTCATAACAGGCTTAGGTATGGCACTTATTTTAAATTTGTATGAGAGTCCAACAGGACCATCGGCCCAGAGACAAACCACCATAGTAGTTTGCATCAATGTAAAGTCATGCCAACAATCTAATTCACCAGAAGTACAGATTTTTGCACTTTGGTTTGTGGGAATGGTTGAGATAGTTATCTGGGTTACTCTTTTGTAGCTGGTCCCATCAATTAGTCAGCATCCTATTTTGATTTCATCTCCTATAGTCCCTAGAAGTTCACGGACTCTATCCTTTTGATCATAATGGTTCCATTCCTCCCGGGTGTACACCTGATCTCTGTGCATAACCACAGTTGCTAGTTTATAGCCTTTTAGATCTGAAGATTTTCCCATAGACCCAGTAGACCCAATATAGGCCTGAGACCGAGGCCACTCTATATCATTTTGACTAGCTCATCCCTTGACTACGATTGTGATCGTGAGAAGAATAACTTTCCTGGTTGGACTTGTGTGACCTTCCAGGGAGATCTGGGTGCTTTTTCACTCTGTATGTGTCGTTAATAGAACCTGGAAAGGTCCTTCCCACCTCGGCTCCAAGGATGAGTCTGAAAGAGATCTGACATATACATAATCACCTGGTTCTATATCATGTATTGGTACATCCAGGCCACGAGCACGGGTTCCCGAGACTAATTTCTCTATTTTGCTAAGTTGTTTTTGTAAGCTTATTACGTAGTCATTTAACACTTCAGTACCAACTTGTGTTGATGTTCCTGCTTGAACCACATATGGTCTTCCATACAATATCTCTTAAGGGCTCAATCCTTCCTTAACCCTTGGTTTGGTTCTGGTTCTTAACAAGGCTAGGGGTAGTGACTGGGGCCAAGCTAATCCAGCTTCTTGACCCAATTTTACAATCTGTACCTTAAGGAGGTGGTTCATCTTTTCCACCTGGCCACTTGCCTGAGGCCGATAGGGAGTATGCAATTGCCAGTCTACTCCCAGAAGTCTACTGGTTTGTTGCGTGATTTTGGCCACAAAATGAGGGCCTCTGTCTGAGGATATTACTGCTAGAACCCCAAACCTTGGTATTATTTCCTGTAGCAGAGCCTTAGTCACTTCTCTAGCCTTGTTTGTTCGGCAAGGAAACGCTTCTGGCCATCCTGAAAAGGTATCGGTTAATACAAGCAAATAACGAAACCCCCCTTTTCTCGGAAGTTCTGAGAAGTCAATTTGCCACCACTGTCCAGGGAGATTACCCTTCCCTATTTGCCCTAACTCCACCTTCCTGCTTACTTGAGGATTATTTTGCAAACAAATGTCACATTGTTGTGTCACTTGTTTGATGGTTGTGTACAAATTACGGGCAACAATGCGTTTACTTAGGTACTTATATAGGGCTTCAGCTCCCCAATGAGTCTTTCCTGTCTTTTCTAGTCTTTCCTATCTTCTAACCTCAAGGGATATTGCCTCACTTTCACTGGTTTGGTTCCTGATTTGATTTTGACAATTATAGGTAAGGGTGTTTTTGCTCTGCCAGGCATTTCAGCGGCCCACACCCCAGGAAATACTTGGTCCTGCGCTTCCTTTGGCACTCTCATCTCTTCGCAGGGACTTATCAAGGCCAAACTTAAAAGTTCTAGTAACTGGTCACCTCCCACCTTAAATTCTATTCCCTCTTTTCCAAATTTTACTTCTGCTTCCAACTTTTCCAATAAATCTCACCCCAATAGAAGTTTTGGTGAGTTTGGCATATAGGGAAACTTATGAATTCCCAACTGTTTTCCTAGTTCAAATTTCAGAGGTTGGAGAAAGTATGCCTTTTCACTCTGGCCAGTAGCTCCCTTCACCGTTACAAAGTCATTATCCATAGGCGTCAAAGCTTGATTCAATACCGAAAATGCTGCACCGGTGTCCACTAAAAATTGAACTCCCCGTCATTGTTCCCCTAGCTTTAGCATAACCAGTGGATCCGCTAGGGTAGATTCCCCAGGTCCCCATCAGTCATCCTGATCCACTGGGGCTTGGATTCTGGGGGCCCTCATATTACCCCCGTATCCCTGCTTCCCCAGGGGACAATCTTTCTTCCAATGACCAGTGCGTTTACACCACGCACATTGGTTAACCCCTAGAGGGGGCCTCCCAAGACCTTTATTTCTGGAGACCCCTGTTTCTCTTTTTACTGGGGCTCCACTCTGTTGTAAAGTTCTTCCACTACTGTTCTACGGTCCCTTTTTTTCTCTTCCAGTTCCCTATTGCTAAATAGAAGCTTTTCTGAATTTCATCCTTCAGGCATTCCCAGCTTTTGTAACTTCTTTCGTATATCCCGGGCAGACTGCCCGATGAAAAGCGAAACTAATTGTTGTACTCCTATTTCTGAATCAGGATCTAAAGGAGTCTGGCGTCTCATCGCATCTCTCAGTTGCTCGAGAAATTCTGACGGGAATTCATTTGGCTCTTGCCGGATCACATACAATGCTGACCAATTTACCGTTTTAGGGATAGCTCTCTCTATTCCTTTTGCTATCCAATCTCGATATTGCTCCAACAGCTCCATATGTGCTGACCTGTTAGGATCCCACTGGGGATTCTGCAAGGGAAAATATTCTTTTATATCCTCCCCTGATCGTTTAAGATGGTCTTCAGCTAACTCTCGAGCCCTTTTTAATATTAGCTGCTTCTCGGTTTCAGTGAAATTGTCTAGCATTAACTGAATATCCTTCCAATCAGGGTTATGCTGTCTGACCAAATATCTGAAATGCTTCACTACCCCCATGGGGCCCTGCCTATAACTTTTCGCTTTCAGTTGCCATGATTCTAAATCCAATGAAGTATATGGTACTCTAATCAGTACAGCATTTCCCTCCGGTCCCACTGCTTCCCATAGAGGCGCCCCTTTTCACCCCTCCTTTTGCTCTTGTGCAGGAAGCTACGGGGGTTCCCCGGGCACTATCAACACTCGGGGTACTTTCGGGTTCTTCAGAGCTTTCCTGTGGCCTTACTGGGGGCGGTCTTTCATGCTCTGGCAACCCTTTATTTTGTGCTCTCCGAACCTTATCAGGATTTATACACCTCTGTCCTATACTACATGTAGAACAGCGCCTCTTCAACTTGCCATTCCCTTCTCCCCTTTCCTTCTCTAAGGCCAACACCATAGGATCTTGTGGTAGGTTAAGCCCACAATCCTGCCGATACTCTGGATGATTTCTAAGAGTGAAGAAAAGGTCAGCATATGAATATTCTTCCCATTTCCTTTCCCTCCTTAAGAATAAAGTCAATTGCAAAAGGGTGTTTTAATTCAGGGTGCCATTTACTGGCCACTTCTCCTGGTCATCTAATATATAGAGGGGCCACCACTGATTGCAAAACATCGTTAGCTCCTTCCTGCTCATTGTACTTCCTGGCCCCCCGCCAATTCCTTCCAGTGTTTCAATATGCATCCTAAGGGGTTTGCTCGAGGAATTTCCTTACTTGGTTTTGACCCCATTATATTATTTTCTGCTTCATCTGCCCCCGCAGTTACAGAATCCTGAGACCCTGTCTGCGAAAGAACAACAGGGACAGGGCGCTCCTCACCCACCAACCCCACCCCCCCATCCCCCCCGCCCGCCCCGCGCCTTCTTTTCAAAGTGGGCAGATCTTAGTTTTATCCGCGCAGTACTTGAAGTCACCTGGTGGCGCAATCGGTCAGCGCAACCTGCCGTCTCTCCAAGGGCCGGCAGCCCGAACTCCCCCCGACCCCGGCGCGCCCACTTCTCTCCCCACTAGTATCTAAAGTTTCAATTTCTGCCAAACTCCAGCACTCTATCACACAGTATACAATTCACAGAGCACAGAACTAATTAACAACACACAGCAACCAGAACTCCTCACTCACATCGCGGCAATGCTGCATCTCAAACACACAGCCATTCGTTTCAGGGCCAGCCCAACTCACACAGCGTTAGTTACGACCAGTCGAATTAGATCCACAATTTCCAATGTTATGGATGTCTAAACCACACACAGTACCGGGCACATACAACACCTAACATACAATGATAGCTATCCCCAGCCTCAGACGACTTACAAGGTCTTGGCAAGCTATAGGGACAGAATCACAGAACAACCAGGTTGGAAGGGACCCATCGGATCTTCTAGTCCAACCATTCCCATCTAACACTAAACCAAGTCCCTCAAGACCTCATCCACCCGTGCCTTAAACACCTCCAGGGAAGGTGAATCAACCACCTCCCTGGGCAGCCTATTCCAATGCCCAATGACCCTCTGTGTGAAAAACCTCCTCCTAATCTCCAGCCTAAATCTACCCTGGCGGAGTTTGAGGCCATTCCCTCTCGTCCTGTCCCCTGTCACTTGCGAGAAGAGGCCAGCACCCTCCTCTCTACAACCTCCTTTCAGGTACTTGTAGAGAGCAATGAGGTCTCTCCTCAGCCTCCTCTTCTCCAGGCTAAACAACCCCAGCTCTCTCAGCCGCTCCTCATAGGGTCTGTTCTCCAGCCCCTTCACCAGCCTCATTGCTCTTCTCTGGACTTGCTCCAGAGCCTCAACATCCTTCTTGTGGTAAGGGGCCCAGAACTGGACACAATATTCAAGGAGCGGCCTCACCAGTGCTGAATACAGAAGGAGAATCACCTCCCTGGACCTGCTGGCCACACCGTTTCTGATACAAGCCAGGATGCCATTGGCCTTCTTGGCCACCTGGGCACACTGCTGGCTCATGTTCAGTCGGCTGTCGACCAACACCCCCAGGTCCCTCTCCTCCTGGCAGTTTTCCAGCCAGGCTTCTCCCAGTCTGTAGTTCTGCATAGGGTTGTTGTGCCCCAAGTGCAGGACCCGGCATTCGGACGTGTTACACCTCATGCCGTTGGACACTGCCCAGCGGTCCAGCCTGTCCAGGTCCCTTTGCAAAGCCTCCCTACCCTCCAGCAGATCGACACTTGCACACAGCTTTGTGTCATCTGCAAACTTGCCAAGGGTACCCTCAATGCCCTCATCCAGGTCATTGATGAAGACATTGAACAGGACTGGACCTAGCACTGAGCCCTGGGGAACATCACTTGTCACTGGCCTCCAGCTGGACTTAACACCATTTACCACCACTCTCTGGGCCTGGCCATCCAGCCAGTTTTCTACCCAGGAGAGTGTGCGTCTGTCCAGGCCAGAGGCTGACAGTTTCCGTAGCAGAATGCTGTGAGAAACTGTGTCAAAGGCTTTACTGAAGTCCAGAAAGACCACATCCACAACCTTTCCTCATCCAGCAGCTGAGTGACTTTGTCATAGAAGGCGATCAGGTTGGTTTGGCAGGACCTGCCTCTGGTAAACCCATGTTGACTGGGCCTGATCACCTGGTTCTCTTGCAAGTGCTTCATGATAGCACTCAAGATCACCTGTTCCATGACTTTCCCTGGCACTGAGGTCCTGGACTGACTGGCCTGTAGTTCCCCGGATCCTCCCTGCTACCCTTCTTGTAAATGGAAACTACATCAGTAGGCCTCCAGTCCAGAGGTACCTCCCCAGTCTTCCAGGACTGCTGGAAGATGATGGAAAGGGGTTTGGCCAATACATCCGCCAGCTCCCTCAAAACCCTAGGACCCACAGCTCACCTCACTACGCGTCCCATTGGGCCCAACAATCCCAGGGGCGAGCAATCTAGCTCCTCGTCATCGCGTGTGGCGTCCCATGCACGACTTACAGACTCATCCCCTTTTTCCAATTCCCAGGGGCAAGCAATCTAGCTCCTCGTCTTTGCGCGTCCTGTACACGACTTACAGACTCATCCACTACCTCCCCTGCAGTTATCCATATCCCCAAGTCAGATACCTTGCCTGCCCACTGATGGGCCATCTCTCTCCCCACAGCGATCGGATGAGGATGGGAGATTCTCCGGAGAAACACTCCAGCGGCACCTCGAATGTCCCACTCCCCACCGGTCCTGCAGCCGGACAGAGAGGGCGTCCCATCTGGGGTGCCAAATTGTTTTGCAGAATCAAAACTCTATAACTCCGTTAACGGTTATAAAGCAGGAATGCATTTATTTGCTGGCAGGTGCGAGTGGACAATCCTCCCAATTCGCACACCTGGAGGTCCTTGCCCATACACCATCTCTCAGGCACTGGAGTTCCACTTCCAGGCTCACTCCTGACTAGCCTGGTCTCGTTCCCCTTCACATCTCGTTTAAAGCTCTATTTATGAGCCTAGCTAGGTTCTTAGTAAGGACTTCAGTACCCCTAGGCAACAAGCCTGCCCCATCCCTACTAAGGAAGCCTGGGGGCGCGTGGGCCACTCCATGACCAAAGAACCCAAAGCCCCTCTCCTCACACCAGGCTCAGAGCCAGGTATTCATCAAGTGCTTCTTTTTGACCTCTTGCTCCTCATTCCTTAGTGTTGGAATGGAGCTAAACACTACTTGGGCCCCAGAGCCCTCCATCATTCTTCCCAGAGCCCTGAAGTCTCTCTTAATGGCTTTCTGCACTGTGTGTCATCATTGCCGATTTTAAATACTACTGGGGGTAATAATCTGTCTCTTTCACCAAAGAAGGAAGCTTTCTAGTTACATCCATCACTGACGCCCCAGGTAAGCAGCAGACCTCCCTGTGGAGCAGGTCCGGGCTGCAGATGGGTCCCTCTGTTCCTTTTAGGAGGGAATCCCCTAAGACAATCACTCTACTCTTCTTTTTTACGGAGGATGGTTTGATGGTTGTTTGAGGATGGCACAGCCTAGGGAATGTTTCCAGGCTGTGTGTGGGAGCCATCTTCTTAATCCTTGGGGATGGATTCCACCTGCAGCGCTTCATATTTGATCTTCAGGGGTATCTGGGGGTTAATAATAGACACACCTGTTCAAGGAAAAGCAATGAATATGCATGCTCTGACTGTATACAGCCTTTGTGAATTGCACTGGGCGTTGCACGCATGTTAGGTGGAGCTATCCCCGGCACACCTGACGTCTCATTAAAGAATAACTTACTTAATAATCAAATCGCATTGATTATTGAGTCTGGCTTTTCACGGCATCACTACAACCTATTTAGGCCACACAGGGCCTCCAGCGTCAACAAAACCCGGGGAGACGCAGAGGCTCCGAGGATGCAGACCATCAAGATAATGACCCGCCTGAAAGACAGTGAACAAATCCAGGGAGGAACGAGAAAACACCAGACCCAGATATTACTACCGGACAAAACCATCGTGTGAGGGGCGGGCAAATAGCCTGCAAGAGTACAACTACACGGGGATTTCTTCACTGGTGTCGGCCCTCTCTCCGGAGAGTCGAACATGCTGCCGTACCATTCTATCAAGTGACTGATTTTACAAAATCCGATGCCCGAGAGCCTGCTTCGTGAGACCTCGCGTTCGAACTCCGGAGCGAATTGACGCCAGACGCCCAGGCGGAAGGTAAGCAGAGTGGGAAAGCACGATACAACTTGGAAAGCTCAGCTGAGTGCCATGGAGAAGCGGGTGCGCACATATAACCCTCTGAATCTCTTGGCCATAACCCCTCGATCGAGCCTGGGATTAGGCTCAGATGCAGCCACACCTAGACTCCTCTCCGAGGAGTTTAGAAAGAAAGGGGGGGGGAGGAGGGGGTGTGCGGACATTCTGAACCTCGCGACTCGATGGGAGGGTCTCCCTTACCTTTTTGCATCGCCAGTCCCCGTGCAAATCACTCCAAAACATCGACTGTGACCCAATATTCACTCTCCACGTTTCATCCACTTAGCAAGTAATGGGGGGACCTTGCCATCGAATGCTGTTAAGTTGCACTTTTAGCTAAAACACGGATTTTAGCTAAAAGCAACAAGCCTAGCCTTTGCTTCCTGCAAGACGCAGGAGACTGCCAAGCGGTGCCAGCGCCACGCTTCAGATGACTGGGCAAGTCACTGTCTATCTACAGAACGCTGTTAACAGTCTGAAACGTTCCACGCACTTACACTGCAAGGAGACACCGTTTTCACTTGCAGAACTACCTCCCCCAGTAAGACACACGAGACAGAGGTGATATCCCCATGCTAAATCTTTATTGTGCAACTGCCGCTCAACGCTTTTATGGCCTTCCACAGACACACCTCACAAAGAAATTAGACGTCGACAGCGGCTAGACTGACGGGCAACAGGCAAAATCCATTCAGTGGCGATCTTAGCCAGGCGGCCAGCCCAACTGACAGCCACCCAAAATGCGTAGACGTACGTGACAGACGGACTGCCCACCCTCAGGCCCGTCATCCACAGACAACCGGAATCCATCGGCCGGGCCCGGGCAAGCAGCACGCTTCTCGCAAACAGTCATTGGATGCCAAAGAAGCTGGAGAAGGAAGAACAAACCTACAAATAACGAAAACAGAAAGACACACTCACACCGAGGCGGGAGGGCGGGAACGGAAGGGAGCAGAGAACCACCCGGAGAGACCAGTTCGCCAATTCCTAGCAATTCAACCAGCGCCCTTCCACGTACTCAATTGCTGCCTGTCCGCCTGCAACTGACATTTTCCAAGCAGAGTTACAAAGACCGATTATGCACAGGAAGGGGGGTGGGGGGGTGGTTTAAGAGAAAAGAGCTGTGCAAGTTTTTTGGTTTCAAGCTAGGCAGTAACGGATTACAAAACAGCCACAGAAGCTCAGTTTGCCTCTGGGCTAAAGCCCCCATTATACCGTCAGGCAACATGAGCAATTCCGGTGGGAAACAAACTTTAGGCTGCCTTTGGCGTGGGCTCACAAAGTCTTCCAGTTTGACTCTTGTAGCGAGAAGTGAAGCATCCAGCACCTCGCAACCAGCCTTGCCCTTCCTCGACCCTGGCCTGCCCAAAACCCCAAGCTCCTCCCTCTTCTCCATATTAGAAGAAGTACTGCTACTCTTACTCTAGAGCACGACAGATAGGCATCAGGCTGCGCTCCAAAACAACACCGCGTTTTGCACCAGAGGCTCACACCCAGGGACGGGCATTGCTTTATATCCCTACTCTTAGTCAAAAAGCTCGGTTCCGTTACAAGCTAGAGGCAAAAGACTAAAGCGCCAGAAAACCCCAAATAGCCTACTGTGCCCTATCAAGGGGGAAAGGGGGAAAGGGGGAAAGGGGGAAAGGGGGAAAGGGGGAAAGGGGGAAAGGGGGAAAGGGGGAAAGGGGGAAAGGGGGAAAGGGGGAAAGGGGGAAAGGGGGAAAGGGACTTAGTAAATTAGGAACTAATTACAGGTACAGCTTAACATGCAGAAAGCTTCCACAGTACTTACAGACTCACCAGAATCTTCTGCTTCAGAGAGCCTGACAATTGGCTCCTTCGGCACGACCGGGAAAAGCATCGGAGCTTGGGTCGAAAGATCGGGGAACGCAAGGCCCTGGAGGAAGAGTAAACAGCCAAAACGTAATTGGCTTCCGAGAAAGGCAACGGCTTTGGCAAATCAATACGCCCCACCAAACTCCTACGGAAGCAGATTACCGGGTACCCCAAACACAAGCCAAAATGTTGATTTTTATTACGTGGTATTAATACTTTCCACACACAAAACACAACATGTCTGCAGAGCCCCCTCCAGAAGCGGGGTTCAGCATGCAAGACGATGGGGGCAAGGAGACGGGCCAGTACTTCAGACCAGCGACCCCCAGTACGCTTTTATTTGGGCTGCTCATTTGCTAAGCGGCTTTTCTGTTCGATGTGGTCCACGCAGAGGCAGGAGACAAACGGCTTAACTGAGTCGGCAAAGAACTTCTAGTGAGGTGGAAGACCAGCGGCCATTCGTTTTCCACGGTAGAGGGAGCTCAAGTATCGAACCACGGGAGGCCTGCAAGTGCAGAGTAGGAGCCCGCCTCGTCTGTTGCACGCAAACCCTACCTTCGCAAGCAGAAGGCATCCCTAACTGTTAGCCTTCAGCGTTTTAATAAAGAAACTGTACGGGATACTAACTTAGAGTTAGCATCGCGTAGGCAACGGCTACATTTTTTTCCCTGCCGGCTAAGCAGCTCGCTCTCGGTTCCTGGGGAGCTTTTGCGGCCTGCGGGACGACCGGTTTTGGAGTTGGGGTGGTTTGTTTGTAAGAAAAAGAAGAAAAGCTGTTAAGTCTTGGCTTTAATAATCCAGCCTGGGGGTTCAGAACCAAAGCCTAGCACAGCAGAGCTGTGAAGTCTCTAGAACGCTGCTACGAGGCACGCCAAGGCCTGCACTTCTCTTCTGCAGAGCTAACTCATCACGGTCGCTACTCCGACGTTCGCCGTTTCCATCCATCCATCCATCGACCTGGAATCCCCGAGGCGACTGGCCGCGCGTCCTTAATCTAAGGTTTCAAGACTATCACCCTACACGAGGTAGGGCCACTCCCATCCCTCGGCAGCAAACTTTGCACGACCGGCAGTGCCAAAGGGATATCACGCGGCAAACGTCTGCGGCTGCCACCAAGTGCGTTACCGTCAGGGGCCCTCCTCTACGCGCGCGCGCGCGCGACACGATGGGGCTGCGAACCGAGGCGAGCCGGACAGCACCAGCGACACGGTACGCGCGCCGCGGCAGCCGAGGGGGGAGGCACCGAACAAGCGCGACGTTTTAGGGATGGTGCAGTAGAGAGCGCCACGAGCCACAGAGGCCCCATCCGCACCCCGTCCCTCCCTCCACCCGCCCTGCCGCGCTCCCGGGCACCGCGTCCTCGGCTCAGGGCGCCTGCGAGCGCGGGGGAAGGGAAGAGGAACCGCGCACAGAGCAAAGCCGCGGCTACCTCCTCGTCCTCGTCGATGACGTTGGCGGGGAAGCGCCTTCCGCTGACCTTTCCGAAGACGGTAATGGCGCCGCCGGACCGGGTGGCCCCCACTCCAGTATCTCGTCAGCCACGACAACGCCCGTTGCCGCCCCCGCGCTTCCTCCGCTCGGCCAGGCCCTCCGCGGCGCCCATTGGGCCGCCGGATCGCCGCCGGCCGATCGCGCGTCTCGATTGGCGGTCTCGCCCGTCGTTTCCGCTTCTTCCCGCCCCCTCGGCGGGTCCGCCCTCGGCGGCCTGGCGCTTACCGGGGCTCAGGGAGTTTGCGTGCCCTCGGGGCGCGGAGGGATCCGACCTGGGGCGAGTCCGCGGAGGGATCTGCGTCGCGTAGCGCTGCGAACCTGCGGCCGGGAAACGAGGTCTCAGAAGAGGCTGTTGTAGCTACAAGTGCCGTTTATTGCTATTTCTTACCGCGTCAAGTCCACCTCAAGCGTGCTTGGGGCTTTTCGGTGCTGCTCCCTCCAGTCGAGTGACCGCTTTTGCCAGGGCAGGGCAGGCCTTAACTTTGCACAACATTTTGCGAAACCAACGGAAGCCGCTCTAAAGTGTTCCCTGAAAGCCCCGCTTCAATTGCAGAAGAATTGTTTCTAAGCTGCACGCCTCCCGGGAGAAAATAAAATACAAAGCCCGTGTTCAGCACCGGTGGCTTGAGGGCTCGAGGGCAGATCGAGAGAGGCTTTGCGCGCTACGCTGGGTAGGAGGCTTTTGGGAAAACAGGCAGTGTCCCCAAAGCTGCCCAAGCATGGTCTGTGGTGCCCTGCGCCCCCGGGGATCGTGAGCAATTGGACTGGTCGACGCAGCTGTATCGCAGCATGTATAAACCCCGCTTTCCTCTATATCGGGCTACGGATAGCCTCGGCCGCCTTTGCGGCAAGGGCACGTTGTCGGCTCACGTTCAACTTGGTGTCCACTCGGACCCCCCGGCATCCTTTTGTGTCAAGCTGCTTTCCAGACGGTCGGGCTCCAGCATATACTGGTGCACGGGATCGTTCCTCCCCAGGAGGGAGGAGACTGCCAAGCGGTGCCAACGCCACGCTTCAAATGACTGGGCAAGTCACTGTCTGTCTACAGAATGCTGTTAACAGGCAGAAACATTCCACACACTTATGCTCCGGGGAGACACCATTTTAACTTGCAGAACTACTAATTGCAGGTACAGTTTAACATGCAGAAAGCTTCCATAGTACTTACAGATTCACCAGAATCTTCTGCTTCAGAGAGCCTGACAATTGGCTCCTTCGGCATGACCAGGAAAAGCGTTGGAGCTTGGGGCGAAAGATTGTGGAACGCAAGGCCCTGGCGGGAAGAGTGAACGGCCAAAACATAATTGGCTTCTGAGATAATTGTTCAAATCCAAAGCCGTATCTGCCAGCGGATGGCTACATTGGATGTTAAGGGTATGTTTTTTATGATTCCTCTGCGAGAAGAGGATAAAGCTCGTTTTGCATTTACGTGGAAAGGAGTTCAGTATTCCTTTAACAAACTTCCTCGAGGGTATAAACATTCCCCAACTATCGCTCACAACACGCTAGCAAAAGTATTACGGGAACTTAGCTACCCTGAGGGTATAGAGGTGTATCAATATATTGATGACATTCTAATAGCTGGAAGCAATGAACAGCAGGTGTCAGTGGCAATGCAAACAATAGTGGATAAGTTAGAATCTTTAGGGCTAGACATTCGTCCTTCAAAAAGACAGGATCCAAGTGGAGAAGTTAAGTTCTTGGGAGTGTGGTGGATTAAGGGAATGGTTACAATCCCTTCAGATACCTTGCAACAGATAGAGGGAGGCCAGACTCCCACATCTAGGAAGGATTTGCAACAACTGTTGGGAACCTTAGGGTACTGGAGGAAGCACATACCTGGCTTTTCTATCATTGCTCGACCGTTATATAATCTTTTAAGGAAAACAAGGAAATGGGAGTGGACTGCTGTCCACCAACATGCCCTGGACTTGTTGGTAGAGGAACTTAAGGTTCTTCAACAGTTAGGTCCTATACATCCAACAGAGCCTATACAGTTGGAGTGGGGATACAGTGAACGTGGATCTCACTGCAACCTATGGCAGAAGGGACCAGATGGACCTCACCGGCCTGTGGCTTTTTATTCTCAATCTTTTAATGATACCGGGACTCATTATATGCGGGCAAGAAAGATTTCACTGTGGCGTGTATGCTGGGACAAGCGGCCGATGCCTTGGCATACCCATGATATTAGCAGCAAGCACAGAGCAAACGGCCGGGGTTCTCATGCTTGCTAGCTTGTCGAGACTTTGGAATCTTTACTAAGACCCGTGAGTTAATAAGAAAAAAATCCAATTGTTTGGAGAAGTAGGCTACAGACCTTTTATAGGGGCCTAGCTGCTTTGTCAGCACCCCCAGGGCCATCCCCTGTCTTTCATGGGAAAATAACCAGAATGGGTTTGAAACGTCGGGAAGGCCTAAAGCTGGGGCCTTCATCAATTCCTTCTTTAATTGCTCAAATGCCCTTCTTGCCTCCCCAGTCCAAGCCAATTATGATGATCCCATTGGATATTCTTTCAGTGGTTCATACAACGTTTTCATAGAACCATAGAATCACCAGGTTGGAAGAGACCCACCGGATCATCGAGTCCAACCATTCCCACCAATCTCTAAACCATGCCCCTCAGTACCTCATCCACCTGCACTTTAAACACCTCCAGGGAAGGCGAGTCAACCACCTCCCTGGACAGACCGTTCCGGTGCCCAATGACCCTTTCTGTGAAAATTTTTTTCCTAATGTCCAGCCTAAATCTCCCATAGCGGAGCTTGAGGCTCCCTCTTGTCCTGTCCCCTGTCACTTGGGAGAAGAGGCCAGCTCCCTCCTCTCCACAACCTCCTGTCAGGTAGTTGTAGAGAGCAATGAGGTCTCCCCTCAGCCTCCTCTTCTCCAGGCTGAACACAGGATTCAAGGAGTGGTCTCACCAGTGCCAAGTACAGAGGGAGAATAACCTCCCTGGACCGGCTGGTCATGCCATTTCTGATACAGACCAAGATACCATTGGCCTTCTTGGCCACCTGGGCACACTGCTGGCTCATGTTCAGTCGGCTGTCAGCCAACACCCCCAGGTCCCTCTCCTCCGGGCAGCTCTCCAGCCAGACTTCTCCTAGTCTGTAGCACTACACAGGGTTGTTGTGTCCCAAGTGCAGGAACCGGCACTTGGTCTTGTTAAAGCTCATGCCATTGGTCTCACCCCAGCGGCCCAGCCTGTTCAGATCCCTTTGCAGAGCCTCCCTACCCTCCAGCAGATCAACACTTCCACCCAGTTTAGCGTCATCTGCAAACTTGCTAAGGGTACACTCAATGCCTTCATCCAGCTCATTGATAAAGACATTGAACAGGGCTGGACCCAGCACTGAGCCCTGGGGAGCCCCAATTGTCACTGGCCTCAAGCCAGAGTAAACTCCATTTACCACCACTCTCTGCGCCTGGCCATCCAACCAGTTTTCCACCCAGGAGAGTGTGAGCCTGTCCAGGCCAAAGGCTGACAGTTTCTGAAGCAGAATGCTGTGAGAAACTGTGTCAAAGGCTTTACTGAAGTCCAGAAAGACCACATCCACAGTCTTTCCCTCATCCAGCAGTCGAGTCCCTTTGTCATAGAAGGCGAACAGGTTGGTTTAGCAAGACCTGCCTTTTGTGAACCCATGTTGACTGGGCCTGATCACCCGGTTCTCTTGCATGCGCTTCATGATAGCACTCAAGATCACCTGTTCCATGACTTTCCCTGGCACTGAGGTCAGACTGACAGGCCTGGAGTTCCCTGGATCCTCCCTGCGACCCTTCTCGTAGATGGGCATAACATCAGCCAGCCTCCAGTCCAGTGGAACTTGCCCGGTCTTCCAGGACTGCTGGAAGATTATGTAAAGGGGTTTGGTACGCACATCCGCCAGCTCCTTCAATACCCTTGGGGTCCAGGAAGGAGGAACTGAACTGAACCAGCGAAGGCCTTGCTGTGTAGCTGGTGCCACAGAGCGAGCGTGCCCTCAGCAAGTTTGCTGATGATCCAAAACCGGGAGGAGTGGCTGATAGACCAGAGGGTTGCGCCGCCGTCCAGAGGAGCCTCGACAGGCTGGAGAAATGGGCAGGCAGGGGCCTCATGCAGTTCAACAAGGGGAAGTGCAGAGATCCGCCCCTGGGGAGGAACAACTTGTGCACCAGTATATGCCGGAACCCGACCGGCTGGAAAGCAGGTTGGTACAAAAGGACATGGTGGGGCTCCGGTTGGATAATATTTGCCTGCCCCTCATGCGATGGTTCTGTCCGGTTGTAATATCTGTGTGCTATAATTGATTGATTAGGCCCTGTGAATTGCAAAATAAGCTTGTTTTTTGTCAAAAAGAGCAGCCTGCAATGGACAACTGCATCTGGTAAAACAGATCTATTGGGAGGTGGCTTGACATTCATATCAGCTAAATGACACCTGGGGTGGGGCGGAGGTCTCACAGACTGGTGTTACTTCAGATTAGAAACATAGACACCCCTAAAAGCATGGACTGAGCTCCCTGCCTCGAAGGCATGGTGAATGGCTGAGTCCCTGCTTCTGAGGACACAAGTGGCCTTCCCAAGGGCCAGTCCACCTGTACTGATTGACTTACCCATGCCCTGCCAAGAGGTGCTGAAAGGTTTTCAAAAGGTATAAAATTGATACCCAACCGCCCTTTTCTTTGGGGGAAGAAAAACTGACCACCTTACCTGACGGGTGGGTTGACAGGCCTGGACCTGTCTTCTTCTGCTAAGGAGAAATGTTTTGGGAAGAACTGTGCCTCTGACTCTGTCAGATGTGTCCCTGGGAAAATAACTACTAACTCGAATTTTTTATTGTTACTTGTTATATATATATATATATATATATATATATATATATATGCTTAGTGTTAACCGGTTATAAGTGTTTAAGTGTGATTATGAAGGCAATCTCAAAGTTGTTTTAAACTGTCACTTGAATTGAACTACCTACTGCATTGTAAAATTGCAGGTGCTGGCATATTGTTTGGGCTGCGAACCACACCTATTAACCCTGTGAGTACCAGTCTCTAAGGAGACTCTCACAGGTAACTGGATTCTGACTTGTGGTAAAAACATGTATAGGCACACACACACACACATAATCTTTTAGTTATAAACCGTCGACCACATCTGTGGTTTTTAATCTTGTGACTCAATGGGAGGTCTCCTTAGCCACCTGTCAGAATCTCACCTGTTTAATGTGACAAGGGGTAATGTTTTTTAAGCTGAAGGAGGGGAGACTTAGATTAGATATTAGGAAGAAACTTGTTCCTGTGAGGGTGGTGAGGCCCTGGCCTGGGTTGCCCAGAGGAGTAGCGGCTGCCCCATCCCCAGAGGTGTTCAAGGCCAGGTTGGATGGGGCTTTGAGCAACCTGACCTAGTGGAAGGTGTCCCTGCCAAGGACAGGGGAGTTGGAACTGGATGATTTTTAAAGTCCCTTCCAACTCAAACCATTCTATGATTCTATGATGAGTATATTGCTCTTAGCGATTTCCGTGGTCCCTAAATATTTAGTAAGCAGAAATTGCAAACTACTTGGAGAGGGCTAATAAAATTTTCAGCTAATATTGCAGGCAGTCTGACATACTTCTACTAGAAATGGCTATACAGCCTAAAATTAAGAAAAAATTGTAAAAAAGCGGCAGTCAGATGTGATTCTTTTATAAAATACACTAAAGCACTTCCACAATACTTAGATACTACAGCAGTTTACAGTCCTGAGGTCAGCTCTTTCAAAATAAATATACTGAACGTTTATAACAAATGCCTTAGAAATACAAGTTTTATCTTTATTATTTCATGACCAGTTGGATAAAACTTAAAATAAAGCCCTAACTCTGAAGCAGCTAACATACAAATCCTTTTTCAGAAACAGGTATGACATATGCTGCAGCTAAATTTTTCACCAGCAACATTATCATCAGTCTGCAGTAAGCAATTAAATTTTTTTCCAGCACCAAACAGGCCACCATACGAATCAACTTGACTTAACCCATGTGTGCCCCGACATTGTTTACTAAAACCATTCCTGCTTAATAATCGAATTGGTATTGATTGATTGGCTTCTCACATCATCACCACAAAAATAACAAACACACAACAACATTAACTTATTCACTTCGAAACGATATATAGAGACCACATATTCACTTCAAAGGACATACAGAGACCAAATATTCACTTCAAAGCGACATACAGAGACCACACATTGACTTCAGAACGACATATAGTGCCATAGTTTCAGTTCCTGTGATTAATGTCACTCTACAACCAAGACCTCCTGACCACACGGACAAAAATCAGGAACCAGGTTTTAGTTAATACTCCTGTTACAACCAAGACCTCCTGAGAAATATACTCCTGTTACAACCAAGACCTCCGCAACTTCAATGTATGCCTATAAAACGCTAGCAGTCCGGCATACACTCAACTCAGCGTTATGCAGTAACGACTTATGAGGAGCCAAAATGGACTGATCCTCAAACTCAAGGAAAAAAATGTCAAGTGTACCTTTTTATCTGATGGTCCTTGTCTGTCCTCGCAGAGATCCACTTGAGAAGAGGAGTCTCTCCGGGGAAATCCCGGGGAGTACCCAAGAGAGTCCCGATCTCAAAAGGGTCTTGCAGCTGAGCAGAGAGTGTCCCATCTGGGGTGCCAAATCTGAAACAAAGAAACTTAGGCTTAACAGTTTAATTTAAGCATTAAGGCAGGTACACTTTATTCAGCGCTGGAGAAGACTCAGGATTTGTCCTCAGAGTGCTTCTGCTGAGCCGTAATTTCACAGAAAATTTATACACAGGATTGTTTTCAAATTCATACCTTTCCCCCAAATGACAATTATACTTGTTCCCAGAACCTCATTGCATATCCAGGGCGAATGAAATCAGATCAGCTCTGAGTCGTCAAGGTGTGGCCATATCTGAGTCAATCTTAACGACTCTGGAGACAAGAAGATAATGGTCGTTGTAGTTATCTTAGTTCTTAATGTTGTTTCTAACACATTACAGGTGATATTCCATCCCACCATTTACAAATCACCATTTCAGTACCCAGATAGTTGTGGGATGTGCCTCATGTCGATTGAGATTAACACAGGATCACCCTGCAAAAGCTCCGCATTAATGGTTTGGTCAAGAAATATGCCAAAATAACTGAGGTGAATTGGGACCTCCGTGTATCCAAAGCAGTATTTCTGATCATTAACAGATGGACTGGCGGTGCGAGTTCAAAAATGAAAGCCTTTTTGTCGTCGACACTAACCCTAGTACCCGTAGATAGCAGGAAATCAGGCCAATATTCTGATAAATATCTTTCTGGACAACCAGTCGTGGTAAAGCTGCCTCATATTGGCAACGTCCCAATGATATTGACCAAACCCAAAAATGTTTATACGTGGGAGTCCCAGGATTACTCTGGGAAAACACATCGAATCTTAACCAGATGGATCTTCCCGTCCTTTTAATAGGACAGAGAAAGTTTTCCTTTGTTTTCACAGGCAATGAATTGCACCTAGCACAAAGGACTTGACTGGATCGACATTGACTGTCCAGCAGGACAACTTCTGGCTGCATTACTCATAGCTATCACCTTAATTGTAATTGTAGTGTTAAACCCCAAGTTTTAACCTGTTAAGAACAACAGACATTGTTTATACATATGATTTTGTTAAAGGAAAACGGTGTATGTGGGTTACTGAATTATTCTGTTGATGAGTGTTGTATTGCAACAACGACGAGGAAACACCTAAAGACTTTATCACTGAACTCTGTACAGGCCATATACTCCTCCTTCAAACCTTTATAGGAGGCTAATATTGGTCTAGACTTAAGCTGATATGCTTGACTTAGAATTGTAACATTATAGGTAATAAACTAAATGTTTAAATACAGTTCTGGGTCCTGCTCTGTCTACCTCGGAGTGTGACAATTGCCTTCTGAGAAATGCAACAGCTTCAGCAAATCAATATGCCCCATCAAAGTCCTGCAGTAGCAGATTACCAGGTAATCAACCTCTAATACTAATCCCAAATGTTGGTACTCATTTTTCAGAAGAAAACAATGCTATTTTGTCCTCAGAGGATAAGGAATTAGTAGAAGACCTTATAATTACAAAGTGGCAGCTTAACAGTCAAAGATTTACACGTGAAATGCTGTTTTTTGTTTCTTCATTTGTAATACTTTTCTTAGACCTCACCATCTTTGAATAACTTTGCACTGCCTTGAGAAATTGGAGCAGTGCAATTGTGGCACAAACATATCCTTTTTGGGGTGTGATAAAGGTTTTTGGTTAATCATACCCACATATGATAGCAAGTGATCTTGATGGCACAGTCCCATAATTTGATTTGCAGTAAATGAGGAGTTTTTCGCCCCTGTGCCTACATAGGTCAAATAATTTTCCCATGGCATTGTTGCCAGCACTGGCTGGTGCGCACAGCATTCCGAATATTATTAAGAACAAGATCCTCAGCATAGGTATAATTTAGAGAGGTAACATTGTGTACGTCAAATTCTGTACCAATGAGAAACTGCTTTGCTGCATGTCCAATTTGTAATTCCTGCAAATCTTTGCAATAGTTGAAGGCAGGTTTTCCTACATCATTGCTGACGTTCTTTTACCTTTGTGGTCATATTCTTTTTGGAATATATATATATATATTTTAAGGTTTTAACTAATGTAGATTTTGCATATGATAAAGTTGCACACACCATTCTGTAACACAAACAAAATAACTGCACAAAAATACATTAGTAATGCTTTGTAAGGTTCTTCCCTGTCAATCAGGCAAATATTTTCTTTAAGTATTTTTTGGATATCCTGGAATGATCCATGAACGTACTGATGCCTAGCGCTTTATTAAAATTTCAGAGAGTTACCCCTCTATATTTTAATGAAGCGCATTTGAGTCATCCCTGGTAATCACTGGTGTGCTCATCCAGTCTCTGTCTTATCTTCTGGCTCAAATATGTTCCTTCTGCAACTCAGTAAAAGTTGAACTGAACCCCATTTTCTCAGCCCTGTATTTTCCATATTTTGGGATCTGAATTTATCTGACCAAGACCATGGAGGGCAATTGACTTAATGAAAGACCTGGGTTTGCAGTTCACTAACATAAGTTCTTAAGCAATTAAAGTCCCTCTCACTTTCAGAGGCTAATGGTGCTTTCAACACTTTTGACTTCATAGGCCATTCTGCACTGGCTTTTTGTTGGGGGAAGGGCAATCATTAGTGGTGTTAGTTTTCTTTCCCATGCAAGTAAGTTTACTCTTTTGTGTTTTACTCTCAGTATTCTCTGTCTGAGAGATGATCTAAGGAGAAGCTGTCTTAATTCACACCGGAAGGACAGGGTGTCATCCAGAGGGACCTGGACAGGCTGGAGAAGTGGGCCTGTGAGAACCTCATGAGGTTCAACAAGGCCAAGTGCAGGGTCCTACACCTGGATCGGGGCAATCTCCATTTTCAGTACACGATGGGGGATGACGTGACTGAGAGCTGCTCTGCAGAGAAGGGCTTGGGGGTGCTGGTCGATGAAAAACTCGACATGAGCCAGCTACAGATTCAGTGGAATAAATCATTCAGAGTTATAATATTGTGCAATTTAGTATGCTGTTTGCTTAGCATTTGTGGCATCGTTAGCTAGACTTGCTCTGAAGCGCTAGGCCGCAAGCTTGGAATGTCCACTTAAAACTTTCCCAACGCCTACTGAAGGAAGAAATGATTTGATATAAATTGCTGACCTATTCCACATTTGAATATTATGTATAGTTCTTGGAATTTTAGAACTACATCACAGGATTAGCTTGAAAAATAACTTTTACCTAGCCTGTGGCTTTATACTTATGCTTAAATAAGGAATTTTAACAAGGCTGCAGTTAGAAAGAATTGGAAAGAATGTGACTGTATCTAATGAAGCCAGATAACAAGGACTAGCACAATGATAACAGAAAGAAGAACCAGCTAGGAATAGATGCAACCTTGAAGAGGTGCCCAAGGATTCTAAGAGCATGCGCAAGAAGGAGAGATGAAAAGTTCAAACGTGAGAAAGACCTACAGCCTTCATCCAGAGCCCCCTGCAGAAGGCCCCCAGAGGGTACAGCGCGTGTGCCAAGGGGAGGAAAATTCCGTAACTAAATTCTGGGAACTGATTATAACAGAGTCATAGAATCACCAGGAGGGAAAGGACCTGCTGGATCATCGAGTCCAACCATTCCTATCAAACACTAAACCATGCCCCTCAGCACCTCATCTACCCATGCCTTAAACACCTCCAGGGAAGGTGACTCAACCACCTCCCTGGGCAGCCTATTCCAATGCCCAATGACCATTTCCGTGAAAAACTTCCTCCTGATGTCCAGCCTAAATCTCTCCTGGCGGAGCTTGAGGCCATTCCCTCTTGTCCTGTCCCCTGTCACTTGGGAGAAGAGGCCAGCTCCCTCCTCTCTACAACCTCCCTTCAGGTAGTTGTAGAGAGCAATAAGGTCTCCCCTCAGCCTGCTCCTCTCCAGGCTAAACAACCCCAGCTCTCTCAGTCGCTCCTCATAAGGCCTGTTCTCCAGACCCTTCACCAGCTTTGTCGCTCTTCTCTGGACTCGCTCCAGAGCCTCAACATCCTTCTTGTGGTGAGGGGCCCAGAAGTGAACACAGGATTCAAGGAGCGGCCTCACCAGTGCTGAGTACAGAGGGAGAATAACCTCCCTGGAACTGCTGGACAGGCCGTTTCTGATACAAGCCAAGATGCCATTGGCCTTCTTGGCCACCAGGGCACACTGCTGGCTCATGTTCAGACGGCTGTCAACCAACACCCCCAGGTCCCTCTCCTCCAGGCAACTCTCCAGCCAGATTTTCTCCTAGTCTGCAGCACTGCATAGGGTTGTTGTGCCCCAAGTGCAAGACCCGGCATTTGGCCTTGTTAAACCTCATGCCATTGGCCTCAGCCCAGCGGTCCAGCCTGTTCAGACCCCTTTGCAGAGCCTCCCTACCCTCCAGCAGATCAACACTTCCACCCAGTTTAGCGTCATCTGCAAACTTGCTAAGGGTACACTCAATGCCTTCATCCAGCTCATGGATAAAGACACTGAACGGGGCTGGACCCAGCACTGAGCACTGGGGAGCCCCAATTGTCACTGGCCTCAAGCCAGAGTAAACTCCATTTACCACCATTCTCTGGGCCCGGTCATCCAACCAGTTTTCAATCCAGGAGAGTGTGCGCCTGTTGTAAATCAGATGCAGAGATCAATCTGATCAGTCAGCAAGCACCTTTATTCAGCTTAGCTGTCTTTCTATATACCCCATTCGGTTACATAACTGTGTGCCCACGAGGGTGACTACAGTGTACCATTGGCTAAAGGTAGCTGTCCATAAGGCTGTTAACAACATATTATTGGCTAAGCTAGCATGCATGCCAATAAACCAAGTTATACTAAAGTTAGCTATGTTGACAGTTCATGTCCATTGTTTTCCTTTCAGGTGGTACTCATTCCCACCAAACTAGCTGCTGGGTTCCTCCCAGCTGGCCTGTGTTTATCTTTCAGCTCTCTGCTTCAAGGTCTCGTTAGAGTTGTTCAGTATCAAGCAGTCTCACAGCATCCAGGCCTTGTTCTCTGTAAAATCTTCCCACAATTCCCCCTTTTTGTTTTTTGATGACAAAAGCGTTCAGGTGAAACGTATGATCGACTTGGTATTGTATACACTGTAACACACAGGATAATTGTTAAAGCAATCGACACCATTAAAAATAACAGTCCTTCTTGTTCCTGTCGACTGCTTTCATGGCTGAGGCTTTAACCGCTGTCACGCAGCAACATGGGCTTGATCCATCTCACTGGTGCCCAAAAGTGGTGCTGTATCTGTTAAAACACAAGCATAACCTCCTCCCCGTGTTAGTAGCTTAAACAGACCATAGTAACTGATTTTTAAACTCTCTCTAATTTAAATGATATTCAAGTGCCTTAGCATTGGTACAATCTAGTCATCTCCTGTGAAAATTCATTTAATATTGAACCATTAATCTCTTTTGTGATTCCCCTGATTCCTCCCTCTTTTTTTTTTCTTTTTTTTTTTTTTTCAAGTGTCAGCTCAATCATCCCAAGAACGTTGAGCAGTAGGACCCAGCAGCCGCTGACTGCTGGAATGCAGGCATTCCCCTAGAGAGATAATACAGTTAACTCCTTTGGTCCTCTGGACTTCTGCAAAGCTGAAAGAAAAATAGAACTTAGAGGGGGTTGGGGTGGGGGGTGGGTTAGTCACATGCATGCAACTTCAAGGCTAAACTTTTGCCTTTTTCTTCTGAAGCCTTTCACTTCAAAGATCCCAGGTAAATCTACCTGTTTGCCGGCTTAGTGGACATTTGAGATTGAAAGGTCCCAGAGATATGTTTTCAAGATTAATCAAAATTAATTTGTAAGTCTTACAAACGTTTGAAGTACTTCAAACACATACACACACGACCACTCATTTCAAGGCTAGCCAAATAGTCATACAATGTTGGTTATTGCTAGTGGATCCACAATTTTCAATGCTACGAATGGTCTTCCTTTTTCCAAGGGCAAACCCATTTTGTAGGAATCCAACAAACACCTTCCTCTGTAAGTAAGCATGTGTATCCTCTGTCTGTTAGTTGCACCTCTGCTGGAAAACCTTTAACAATGCCATAAAATTTCAAACTGTTGGTTTTGCCGCGAAAACATCAGCAAAGCCATAGAATTTCAGGCTGCAGCTTTTTGCCGGGAAAACATCAGCAAAGCTATGAAACTTCAAACTGCAGCTTTTTGCCGGGAAAACATCAGCAAAGCTAGAGAATGTCAGCCTGCAGTTTTTGCCAGGAAAACATCAGCAAAGCTATGAAACTTCAAATTGCAGCTTTTTGCCGGGAAAACATCAAACCATCATCAGGAATAAGTCTCCTATCTCTGCTCCATTTCAATAGTTCAATTAGACAATTTTCTGTCATATTTAATTCCTCTCTTGGAGAGAATGTAATGTAGGAGATTTACCACCGATTGCTTGTCCTTAGAAAGCATGGAGCCCATGCCCTATAGAGTCAGCTTGGAACACAGCTGCTTTGAACAAAATTAAATACATTATCTGGCTATTCTTTGGTATTAATACTAGTGGAAATGGTGTTCACAACATTAGTGAGACAGCATCCATACCCTTGCTTGAATGATTCCAGTACAGTCTGCATCAATGACCTCAGGTAAAACAAAAATTCCCAACCGAATTATTGATAACCATTCTAATTACAAGGTATTAAAGTCAACCCCAGTCATCCTTTTACATTTCATGGTATTGTGTGAAGTGCGGACGTTTGTAGCACTACGGCGATCACATCTATCTCGGTGCTATCTCCGGTTCTCGCTCTGAGGTGAGAGCTGGTGCTTGCCGTGGAGGCATCTGTGTTGGGACAAGCCTTTGAACCATGCTTTGCTCCTGGTTTCCTGACAATACTGTCCCATTCTTGTCCCATTTTTATACACACCAACTGGTAAAATGTTTACCCTTTCCACACCAAGGGCAGATTTTAGGCCCTCTATCCTGGTGTTGCATGTGGCAGTCTCTTAAAATGTATCTCCTTGCCGCGATTCTAACAGAATGTATTTCTGTCTCAGATTACAGTCAGGGCAGCAGCTACCAGCTGAGCTTGATAGGGATAGGTAAAAGATCCCAGCTGTTGTTGTAGGAGTTTTCAGACTGCACTATATCTTTCTATATTTGCTATTAGGATTTATTGTTGTGGATTGCAAAATTAAGGCTTCTGTAACTGTTCAGTTGTCTGCCTGCTTGTCGAGCACATCCCCCCATATATATGTCATGTCTTTTTTCAGCTTCCCAATGTCCAGTATCTTTAAAAGTGTTTGATAAAACAAAAAACACATTTGTTGTAAAATTGCATTATTTAAGCTGCCTTGATTCTTGAACTGCTACCAACGTTGCTTAATTGAGCAGTTTCTTATCATATCTGTTAATAATCCCTTCTGTAATGCGAAACTGTCTGGGTTTAGCAGCAGCAGCTGTAGCAGCAGTGACGATGAGCAGCACCCATCTCAGTGAGCCGCTCCATGGGAGCTGGACGGGTGGGGGGGTGGGGAATGGGGGCGGAAGCCCTCAGCCAGGCAGCTTGGCTCTGGAGGAGTTAATACGTTCTCTTTTGCAGCCTTTGGAATCTCTTCTATTGCTTTGTAACTAATTAGTTCCCAGCACAGACTGCCGTGCTGCACACAGATCAAAACTTGCAATATTTCAACTTCTCCCCGCTGCTGTGCCTCCCTCCTAGTTTGTGCCTGTTGGTCTGAGGGATGGGGGGGCAATGAATAAGGCTTCTTCTCGCGGTCTCTTGGACCCGGATCAAAGGGTTTATCGGCTTCCCTGTCGGGAGGTGCAGAGGCCAGTACAGCCAGTTTACAGGTGTGGGAGGTTAGTGCACTCGGCTTAGAGTGATTGCTTTGCTTTTTAGAGCTGACGTGCGCCTTTAACACTTCAAAAACTTTCTGCCAGGGACCAAGCAACTTAGTAGCTGATTTCAATAGTTCAGTTAGACAAGTCTTGCCATATTTCATCTCTCTCTTAGAGAGGATATATACTAGGGGGGCTTTATCACTGCTAGCTCGTTCTGCGAAAGCGTGCAAACCCATCCTCCCCGCATTGACCGCCACTTGCCTTATAGCAGATCCAAGACTCCGGGAGTCTTCTTAAAGTAGATGCGTGTCTCGTTCCAATCTATATTCGTTCAGAGAAGCTCCAGCAGGTAATTCGAATGCCCCACACTCGGGCGCCATTTGTAGTAAAGCAGATGCAGAGATCAATCTGATCAGTCAGCAAGCACCTTTATTCAGCTTAGCTGTCTTTCTATATACCCCATTCGGTTACATAACTGTGTGCCCACGAGGGTGACTACAGTGTACCATTGGCTAAAGGTAGCTGTCCATAAGGCTGTTAACAACATATTATTGGCTAAGCTAGCATGCATGCCAATAAACCAAGTTATACTAAAGTTAGCTATGTTGACAGTTCATGTCCATTATTTTCCTTTCAGGTGGTACTCGTTCCCACCAAACTAGCTGCTGGGTTCCTCCCAGCTGGCCTGTGTTTATCTTTCAGCTCTCTGCTTCAAGGTCTCGTTAGAGTTGTTCAGTATGAGGCAGTCTCACAGCATCCAGGCCTTGTTCTCTGTAAAATCTTCCCACATACGCCTGTCCAGGCCAAAGGTTGACAGTCTCTGAAGCAGAATGCTGTGAGAAACTGTGTCAAAGGCTTTACTGAAGTCCAGGAAGACCACATCCACAACCTTTCCCTCGTCCAGCAGCCGAGTCATTTTGTCACATAATGCGATCAGGTTAGTTGGGCAAGACCTGCCTTTCATGAACCCATGTTGACTGGGCCTGATCACCCGGTTCTCTTGCATGTGCTTCGTGAGAGCACTCAAGAGCACCTGTTCCATGGCTTTCCCTGGCACTGAGGTCAGGCTGACAGGCCTGTAGCTCCCTGGATCCTCCAGCCCCATAGACTTGCGGGTGTCTAGCTGGGCAAGCAAGTCTCTACCTACGTCCTCTTGGATCATGGGAGCCTCATACTGCTCCTCTAACTCCTGGGTACGCACACAGAGGGAACAACTTCCCTTACTATTAGAGACTGAGGCAAAGAAGGTATTAAGTACCTCAGCCCTGTCCTCATCCCCTGTCATCCGTGTTCTTTCAGCATCCAATAGGGACTGAAAAGTCTCCCTAGTCCTCCTTTTATTGTTAATGTATTTAAAGAAAGATTTTTTGTTATCTTTCGCAGACTTACCCAATCTGATTTCTAGTTGGCCCTCCTGATTTTTTCTCTGCACGATCTCACTTCCTCCCTGTAGTTCACCCTACACGCCTGTCCCTTCTTCCAAAGCTCATAGACATCCCTCTTCTTTTTGATGCCCCTCAAGATCTCCCTACTCAACCAAGCAGGTTTTTTACCCCGCTGGCTACTTTTTCGGAACATGGGGAGGGTTTGCTCCTGTGCTGCTAGGAATTCCTTTCTGAAGAGCGCCCAGCCCTCGTGGGCTCCCTTACTCTTAAGGACTGTCTCCCATGGAACTTGGCCAACCAGCCTTCTGAACAGTCCAAAGTCTGCCCTCTGGAAGTTTAATGTGACTGTTCTACTAAGCCCCCTCTTCACCTCACCTAGAACTGAAAAACCTATCATCTCACGATCGCTTTGTCCCAGGCGTCCTCCAATCGTCACTTTCCCAACAAGGCATTCTCCGTTCACAAACAGCAGGTCCAGGAGAGCGACTTCCCTTGTCGGTTCACTCACCAGTTGTGTGAGGAAGTTTTCTTCCATGCGCTCCAGGAACCTCCTAGATTGCTTCCTCTCTGCTGTATTGTACTTCCAGCAGATATCCGGAAGATTGAATTCTCCCACGAGGAAAAGAGGCAGCGATCTTGAGACTACCCCCAGTTGTTTATAGAAGAGCTCATCAGTTGCTTCTTCCAGGCTGGGTGGTCTGTAACAGACTCCCATCACAATATCTGCCTTCTTGTGGGCTCCTCTGATTTTAAGCCACAGGCACTCAGCTCCATCCTCACCATAATCAAGCTTGAGGGAATCAAAGCACTCTGTAACATAGAGGGCTGTCCCGCCTGAAGAGTTTATACCCCACCATAGCTGCACTCCAGTAACATGAGTCATCCCACCACGTTTCCGTGATGGCAATGGCATCATAGCCTCCTTGCCCTACAACAGCTTCCAACTCCTCCTTCTTATTGCCCATGCTGCGTGCATTGGTGTAAGTGCACTTCAGCTGAGCCTGCGATCCTTCAGCCCTCATAAAGAGAATAGAGTTCATTCCCAATTGACTCGCCCTTGGAATAACTAACCCCTCAGTGCCAGTTCCATCCTCTCCGTCACCAGATATACTCGCCCCCGCTTGCTCTGGGGTGACATACTGGCGGTCCTTGCCCGTACACCATCTCTCCGGCACCGGAGTTCCACTTCCAGGCTCACTCCTGACTAGCCTGGTCTCGTTCCCCTTCACATCTTGTTTAAAGCTCTATTTATGAGCCTAGCTAGGTTCTTAGTAAGGACTTCAGTACCCCTAGGCAACAAGCCTGCCCCATCCCTACTAAGGAAGCCTGGGGGCGCGTGGGCCACTCCATGACCAAAGAACCCAAAGCCCCTCTCCTCACACCAGGCTCAGAGCCAGGTATTCATCAAGTGCTTCTTTTTGACCTCTTGCTCCTCATTCCTTAGTGTTGGAATGGAGCTAAACACTACTTGGGCCCCAGAGCCCTCCATCATTCTTCCCAGAGCCCTGAAGTCTCTCTTAATGGCTTTCTGCACTGTGTGTCATCATTGCCGATTTTAAATACTACTGGGGGTAATAATCTGTCTCTTTCACCAAAGAAGGAAGCTTTCTAGTTACATCCATCACTGACGCCCCAGGTAAGCAGCAGACCTCCCTGTGGAGCAGGTCCGGGCTGCAGATGGGTCCCTCTGTTCCTTTTAGGAGGGAATCCCCTAAGACAATCACTCTACTCTTCTTTTTTACGGAGGATGGTTTGATGGTTGTTTGAGGATGGCACAGCCTAGGGAACGTTTCCAGGCTGTGTGTGGGAGCCATCTTCTTAATCCTTGGGGATGGATTCCACCTGCAGCGCTTCATATTTGATCTTCAGGGGTATCTGGGGGTTAATAATAGACACACCTGTTCAAGGAAAAGCAATGAATATGCATGCTCTGACTGTATACAGCCTTTGTGAATTGCACTGGGCGTTGCACGCATGTTAGGTGGAGCTATCCCCGGCACACCTGACGTCTCATTAAAGAATAACTTACTTAATAATCAAATCGCATTGATTATTGAGTCTGGCTTTTCACGGCATCACTACAACCTATTTAGGCCACACAGGGCCTCCAGCGTCAACAAAACCCGGGGAGACGCAGAGGCTCTGAGGATGCAGACCATCAAGATAATGACCCGCCTGAAAGACAGCGAACGAATCCAGGGAGGAACGAGAAAACACCAGACCCAGATATTACTACCGGACAAAACCATCGTGTGAGGGGCGGGCAAATAGCCTGCAAGAGTACAACTACACGGGGATTTCTTCACTGGTGTCGGCCCTCTCTCCGGAGAGTCGAACATGCTGCCGTACCATTCTATCAAGTGACTGATTTTACAAAATCCGATGCCCGAGAGCCTGCTTCGTGAGACCTCGCGTTCGAACTCCGGAGCGTATTGACGCCGGACGCCCAGGTGGAAGGTAAGCAGAGTGGGGAAGCACGATGCAACTTGGAAAGCTCATTTGAGTGCCATGGAGAAGCGGGTGTGCACGTATAACCCTCTGAATCTCTTGACCATAACCCCTCGATCGAGCCTGGGATTAGGCTCAGATGCAGCCACACCTACACTCCTCTCCGAGGAGTTTAGAAAGAAAGGGGGGGGGAGGAGGGGGTGTGCGGACATTCTGAACCTCGCGACTCGATGGGAGGGTCTCCCTTACCTTTTTGCATCGCCAGTCCCCGTGCAAATCACTCCAAAACATCGACTGCGACCCAATATTCACTCTCCACGTTTCATCCACTTAGCAAGTAATGGGGGGACCTTGCCATCGAATGCTGTTAAGTTGCACTTCTGGCTAAAACACGGATTTTAGCTAAAAGCAACAAGCCTAGCCTTTGCTTCCTGCAAGACGCAGGAGACTGCCAAGCGGTGCCAGCGCCACGCTTCAGATGACTGGGCAAGTCACTGTCTATCTACAGAACGCTGTTAACAGTCTGAAACGTTCCACGCACTTACACTGCAAGGAGACACCGTTTTCACTTGCAGAACTACCTCCCCCAGTAAGACGCACGAGACAGAGGTGATATCCCCATGCTAAATCTTTATTGTGCAACTGCCGCTCAACGCTTTTATGGCCTTCCACAGACACACCTCACAAAGAAATTAGACGTCGACAGCGGCTAGACTGATGGGCAACAGGCAAAATCCATTCAGTGGCGATCTTAGCCAGGCGGCCAGCCCAACTGACAGCCACCCAAAATGCGTAGACGTACGTGACAGACGGACTGCCCACCCTCAGGCCCGTCATCCACAGACAACCGGAATCCATCGGCCGGGCCCGGGCAAGCAGCACGCTTCTCGCAAACAGTCATTGGATGCCAAAGAAGCTGGAGAAGGAAGAACAAACCTACAAATAACGAAAACAGAAAGACACACTCACACCGAGGCGGGAGGGCGGGAACGGAAGGGAGCAGAGAACCACCCGGAGAGACCAGTTCGCCAATTCCTAGCAATTCAACCAGCGCCCTTCCACGTACTCAATTGCTGCCTGTCCGCCTGCAACTGACATTTTCCAAGCAGAGCTACAAAGATCGATTATGCACAGGAAGGGGGGTGGGGGGGTGGTTTAAGAGAAAAGAGCTGTGCAAGTTTTTTGGTTTCAAGCTAGGCAGTAACGGATTACAAAACAGCCACAGAAGCTCAGTTTGCCTCTGGGCTAAAGCCCCCATTATACCGTCAGGCAACATGAGCAATTCCGGTGGGAAACAAACTTTAGGCTGCCTTTGGCGTGGGCTCACAAAGTCTTCCAGTTTGACTCTTGTAGCGAGAAGTGAAGCATCCAGCACCTCGCAACCAGCCTTGCCCTTCCTCGACCCTGGCCTGCCCAAAACCCCAAGCTCCTCCCTCTTCTCCATATTAGAAGAAGTACTGCTACTCTTACTCTAGAGCACGACAGATAGGCATCAGGCTGCGCTCCAAAACAACACCGCGTTTTGCACCAGAGGCTCACACCCAGGGACGGGCATTGCTTTATATCCCTACTCTTAGTCAAAAAGCTCGGTTCCGTTACAAGCTAGAGGCAAAAGACTAAAGCGCCAGAAAACCCCAAATAGCCTACTGTGCCCTATCAAGGGGGAAAGGGGGAAAGGGGGAAAGGGGGAAAGGGGGAAAGGGGGAAAGGGGGAAAGGGGGAAAGGGGGAAAGGGGGAAAGGGGGAAAGGGGGAAAGGGGGAAAGGGGGAAAGGGGGAAAGGGGGAAAGGGACTTAGTAAATTAGGAACTAATTACAGGTACAGCTTAACATGCAGAAAGCTTCCACAGTACTTACAGACTCACCAGAATCTTCTGCTTCAGAGAGCCTGACAATTGGCTCCTTCGGCACGACCGGGAAAAGCATCGGAGCTTGGGTCGAAAGATCGGGGAATGCAAGGCCCTGGAGGAAGAGTAAACAGCCAAAACGTAATTGGCTTCCGAGAAAGGCAACGGCTTTGGCAAATCAATACGCCCCACCAAACTCCTACGGAAGCAGATTACCGGGTACCCCAAACACAAGCCAAAATGTTGATTTTTATTACGTGGTATTAATACTTTCCACACACAAAACACAACATGTCTGCAGAGCCCCCTCCAGAAGCGGGGTTCAGCATGCAAGACGATGGGGGCAAGGAGACGGGCCAGTACTTCAGACCAGCGACCCCCAGTACGCTTTTATTTGGGCTGCTCATTTGCTAAGCGGCTTTTCTGTTCGATGTGGTCCACGCAGAGGCAGGAGACAAACGGCTTAACTGAGTCGGCAAAGAACTTCTAGTGAGGTGGAAGACCAGCGGCCATTCGTTTTCCACGGTAGAGGGAGCTCAAGTATCGAACCACGGGAGGCCTGCAAGTGCAGAGTAGGAGCCCGCCTCGTCTGTTGCACGCAAACCCTACCTTCGCAAGCAGAAGGCATCCCTAACTGTTAGCCTTCAGCGTTTTAATAAAGAAACTGTACGGGATACTAACTTAGAGTTAGCATCGCGTAGGCAACGGCTACATTTTTTTCCCTGCCGGCTAAGCAGCTCGCTCTCGGTTCCTGGGGAGCTTTTGCGGCCTGCGGGACGACCGGTTTTGGAGTTGGGGTGGTTTGTTTGTAAGAAAAAGAAGAAAAGCTGTTAAGTCTTGGCTTTAATAATCCAGCCTGGGGGTTCAGAACCAAAGCCTAGCACAGCAGAGCTGTGAAGTCTCTAGAACGCTGCTACGAGGCACGCCAAGGCCTGCACTTCTCTTCTGCAGAGCTAACTCATCACGGTCGCTACTCCGACGTTCGCCGTTTCCATCCATCCATCCATCGACCTGGAATCCCCGAGGCGACTGGCCGCGCGTCCTTAATCTAAGGTTTCAAGACTATCACCCTACACGAGGTAGGGCCACTCCCATCCCTCGGCAGCAAACTTTGCACGACCGGCAGTGCCAAAGGGATATCACGCGGCAAACGTCTGCGGCTGCCACCAAGTGCGTTACCGTCAGGGGCCCTCCTCTACGCGCGCGCGCGCGCGACACGATGGGGCTGCGAACCGAGGCGAGCCGGACAGCACCAGCGACACGGTACGCGCCGCGGCAGCCGAGGGGGGAGGCACCGAACAAGCGCGACGTTTTAGGGATGGTGCAGTAGAGAGCGCCACGAGCCACAGAGGCCCCATCCGCACCCCGTCCCTCCCTCCCACCCGCCCTGCCGCGCTCCCGGGCACCGCGTCCTCGGCTCAGGGCGCCTGCGAGCGCGGGGGAAGGGAAGAGGAACCGCGCACAGAGCAAAGCCGCGGCTACCTCCTCGTCCTCGTCGATGACGTTGGCGGGGAAGCGCCTTGCCGCTGACCTTTCCGAAGACGGTAATGGCGCCGCCGGACCGGGTGGCCCCCCACTCCAGTAATCTCGTCAGCCACGGACAACGCCCGTTGCCGCCCCCGCGCTTCCTCCGCTCGGCCAGGCCCTCCGCGGCGCCCATTGGGCCGCCGGATCGCCGCCGGCCGATCGCGCGTCTCGATTGGCGGTCTCGCCCGTCGTTTCCGCTTCTTCCCGCCCCCTCGGCGGGTCCGCCCTCGGCGGCCTGGCGCTTACCGGGGCTCAGGGAGTTTGCGTGCCCTCGGGGCGCGGAGGGATCCGACCTGGGGCGAGTCCGCGGAGGGATCTGCGTCGCGTAGCGCTGCGAACCTGCGGCCGGGAAACGAGGTCTCAGAAGAGGCTGTTGTAGCTACAAGTGCCGTTTATTGCTATTTCTTACCGCGTCAAGTCCACCTCAAGCGTGCTTGGGGCTTTTCGGTGCTGCTCCCTCCAGTCGAGTGACCGCTTTTGCCAGGGCAGGGCAGGCCTTAACTTTGCACAACATTTTGCGAAACCAACGGAAGCCGCTCTAAAGTGTTCCCTGAAAGCCCCGCTTCAATTGCAGAAGAATTGTTTCTAAGCTGCACGCCTCCCGGGAGAAAATAAAATACAAAGCCCGTGTTCAGCACCGGTGGCTTGAGGGCTCGAGGGCAGATCGAGAGAGGCTTTGCGCGCTACGCTGGGTAGGAGGCTTTTGGGAAAACAGGCAGTGTCCCCAAAGCTGCCCAAGCATGGTCTGTGGTGCCCTGCGCCCCCGGGGATCGTGAGCAATTGGACTGGTCGACGCAGCTGTATCGCAGCATGTATAAACCCCGCTTTCCTCTATATCGGGCTACGGATAGCCTCGGCCGCCTTTGCGGCAAGGGCACGTTGTCGGCTCACGTTCAACTTGGTGTCCACTCGGACCCCCCGGCATCCTTTTGTGTCAAGCTGCTTTCCAGACGGTCGGGCTCCAGCATATACTGGTGCACGGGATCGTTCCTCCCCAGGAGGGAGGAGACTGCCAAGCGGTGCCAACGCCACACTTCAAATGACTGGGCAAGTCACTGTCTGTCTACAGAATGCTGTTAACAGGCAGAAACATTCCACACACTTATGCTCCGGGGAGACACCATTTTAACTTGCAGAACTACTAATTGCAGGTACAGTTTAACATGCAGAAAGCTTCCATAGTACTTACAGATTCACCAGAATCTTCTGCTTCAGAGAGCCTGACAATTGGCTCCTTCGGCATGACCAGGAAAAGCGTTGGAGCTTGGGGCGAAAGATTGTGGAACGCAAGGCCCTGGCGGGAAGAGTGAACGGCCAAAACATAATTGGCTTCTGAGATAATTGTTCAAATCCAAAGCCGTATCTGCCAGCGGATGGCTACATTGGATGTTAAGGGTATGTTTTTTATGATTCCTCTGCGAGAAGAGGATAAAGCTCGTTTTGCATTTACGTGGAAAGGAGTTCAGTATTCCTTTAACAAACTTCCTCGAGGGTATAAACATTCCCCAACTATCGCTCACAACACGCTAGCAAAAGTATTACGGGAACTTAGCTACCCTGAGGGTATAGAGGTGTATCAATATATTGATGACATTCTAATAGCTGGAAGCAATGAACAGCAGGTGTCAGTGGCAATGCAAACAATAGTGGATAAGTTAGAATCTTTAGGGCTAGACATTCGTCCTTCAAAAAGACAGGATCCAAGTGGAGAAGTTAAGTTCTTGGGAGTGTGGTGGATTAAGGGAATGGTTACAATCCCTTCAGATACCTTGCAACAGATAGAGGGAGGCCAGACTCCCACATCTAGGAAGGATTTGCAACAACTGTTGGGAACCTTAGGGTACTGGAGGAAGCACATACCTGGCTTTTCTATCATTGCTCAACCGTTATATAATCTTTTAAGGAAAACAAGGAAATGGGAGTGGACTGCTGTCCACCAACATGCCCTGGACTTGTTGGTAGAGGAACTTAAGGTTCTTCAACAGTTAGGTCCTATACATCCAACAGAGCCTATACAGTTGGAGTGGGGATACAGTGAACGTGGATCTCACTGCAACCTATGGCAGAAGGGACCAGATGGACCTCACCGGCCTGTGGCTTTTTATTCTCAATCTTTTAATGATACCGGGACTCATTATATGCGGGCAAGAAAGATTTCACTGTGGCGTGTATGCTGGGACAAGCGGCCGATGCCTTGGCATACCCATGATATTAGCAGCAAGCACAGAGCAAACGGCCGGGGTTCTCATGCTTGCTAGCTTGTCGAGACTTTGGAATCTTTACTAAGACCCGTGAGTTAATAAGAAAAAAATCCAATTGTTTGGAGAAGTAGGCTACAGACCTTTTATAGGGGCCTAGCTGCTTTGTCAGCACCCCCAGGGCCATCCCCTGTCTTTCATGGGAAAATAACCAGAATGGGTTTGAAACGTCGGGAAGGCCTAAAGCTGGGGCCTTCATCAATTCCTTCTTTAATTGCTCAAATGCCCTTCTTGCCTCCCCAGTCCAAGCCAATTATGATGATCCCATTGGATATTCTTTCAGTGGTTCATACAACGTTTTCATAGAACCATAGAATCACCAGGTTGGAAGAGACCCACCGGATCATCGAGTCCAACCATTCCCACCAATCTCTAAACCATGCCCCTCAGTACCTCATCCACCTGCACTTTAAACACCTCCAGGGAAGGCGAGTCAACCACCTCCCTGGACAGACCGTTCCGGTGCCCAATGACCCTTTCTGTGAAAATTTTTTTCCTAATGTCCAGCCTAAATCTCCCATAGCGGAGCTTGAGGCTCCCTCTTGTCCTGTCCCCTGTCACTTGGGAGAAGAGGCCAGCTCCCTCCTCTCCACAACCTCCTGTCAGGTAGTTGTAGAGAGCAATGAGGTCTCCCCTCAGCCTCCTCTTCTCCAGGCTGAACACAGGATTCAAGGAGTGGTCTCACCAGTGCCAAGTACAGAGGGAGAATAACCTCCCTGGACCGGCTGGTCATGCCATTTCTGATACAGACCAAGATACCATTGGCCTTCTTGGCCACCTGGGCACACTGCTGGCTCATGTTCAGTCGGCTGTCAGCCAACACCCCCAGGTCCCTCTCCTCCGGGCAGCTCTCCAGCCAGACTTCTCCTAGTCTGTAGCACTACACAGGGTTGTTGTGTCCCAAGTGCAGGAACCGGCACTTGGTCTTGTTAAAGCTCATGCCATTGGTCTCACCCCAGCGGCCCAGCCTGTTCAGATCCCTTTGCAGAGCCTCCCTACCCTCCAGCAGATCAACACTTCCACCCAGTTTAGCGTCATCTGCAAACTTGCTAAGGGTACACTCAATGCCTTCATCCAGCTCATTGATAAAGACATTGAACAGGGCTGGACCCAGCACTGAGCCCTGGGGAGCCCCAATTGTCACTGGCCTCAAGCCAGAGTAAACTCCATTTACCACCACTCTCTGCGCCTGGCCATCCAACCAGTTTTCCACCCAGGAGAGTGTGAGCCTGTACAGGCCAAAGGCTGACAGTTTCTGAAGCAGAATGGTTTGAGAAACTGTGTCAAAGGCTTTACTGAAGTCCAGAAAGACCACATCCACAGTCTTTCCCTCATCCAGCAGTCGAGTCCCTTTGTCATAGAAGGCGAACAGGTTGGTTTAGCAAGACCTGCCTTTTGTGAACCCATGTTGACTGGGCCTGATCACCCGGTTCTCTTGCATGCGCTTCATGATAGCACTCAAGATCACCTGTTCCATGACTTTCCCTGGCACTGAGGTCAGACTGACAGGCCTGGAGTTCCCTGGATCCTCCCTGCGACCCTTCTCGTAGATGGGCATAACATCAGCCAGCCTCCAGTCCAGTGGAACTTGCCCAGTCTTCCAGGACTGCTGGAAGATTATGTAAAGGGGTTTGGTACGCACATCCGCCAGCTCCTTCAATACCCTTGGGGTCCAGGAAGGAGGAACTGAACTGAACCAGCGAAGGCCTTGCTGTGTAGCTGGTGCCACAGAGCGAGCGTGCCCTCAGCAAGTTTGCTGATGATCCAAAACCGGGAGGAGTGGCTGATAGACCAGAGGGTTGCGCCGCCGTCCAGAGGAGCCTCGACAGGCTGGAGAAATGGGCAGGCAGGGGCCTCATGCAGTTCAACAAGGGGAAGTGCAGAGATCCGCCCCTGGGGAGGAACAACTTGTGCACCAGTATATGCCGGAACCCGACCGGCTGGAAAGCAGGTTGGTACAAAAGGACATGGTGGGGCTCCGGTTGGATAATATTTGCCTGCCCCTCATGCGATGGTTCTGTCCGGTTGTAATATCTGTGTGCTATAATTGATTGATTAGGCCCTGTGAATTGCAAAATAAGCTTGTTTTTTGTCAAAAAGAGCCGCCTGCAATGGACAACTGCATCCGGTAAAACAGATCTATTGGGAGGTGGCTTGACATTCATATCAGCTAAATGACACCTGGGGTGGGGCGGAGGTCTCACAGACTGGTGTTACTTCAGATTAGAAACATAGACACCCCTAAAAGCATGGACTGAGCTCCCTGCCTCTAAGGCATGGTGAATGGCTGAGTCCCTGCTTCTGAGGACACAAGTGGCCTTCCCAAGGGCCAGTCCACCTGTACTGATTGACTTACCCATGCCCTGCCAAGAGGTGCTGAAAGGTTTTCAAAAGGTATAAAATTGATACCCAACCGCCCTTTTCTTTGGGGGAAGAAAAACTGACCACCTTACCTGACGGGTGGGTTGACAGGCCTGGACCTGTCTTCTTCTGCTAAGGAGAAATGTTTTGGGAAGAACTGTGCCTCTGACTCTGTCAGATGTGTCCCTGGGAAAATAACTACTAACTCGAATTTTTTATTGTTACTTGTTATATATATATATATATATATATATATATATATATATATATGCTTAGTGTTAACCGGTTATAAGTGTTTAAGTGTGATTATGAAGGCAATCTCAAAGTTGTTTTAAACTGTCACTTGAATTGAACTACCTACTGCATTGTAAAATTGCAGGTGCTGGCATATTGTTTGGGCTGTGAACCACACCTATTAACCCTGTGAGTACCAGTCTCTAAGGAGACTCTCACAGGTAACTGGATTCTGACTTGTGGTAAAAACATGTATAGGCACACACACACACACATAATCTTTTAGTTATAAACCGTCGACCACATCTGTGGTTTTTAATCTTGTGACTCAATGGGAGGTCTCCTTAGCCACCTGTCAGAATCTCACCTGTTTAATGTGACAAGGGGTAATGTTTTTTAAGCTGAAGGAGGGGAGACTTAGATTAGATATTAGGAAGAAACTTGTTCCTGTGAGGGTGGTGAGGCCCTGGCCTGGGTTGCCCAGAGGAGTAGCGGCTGCCCCATCCCCAGAGGTGTTCAAGGCCAGGTTGGATGGGGCTTTGAGCAACCTGACCTAGTGGAAGGTGTCCCTGCCAAGGACAGGGGAGTTGGAACTGGATGATTTTTAAAGTCCCTTCCAACTCAAACCATTCTATGATTCTATGATGATTATATTGCTCTTAGCGATTTCCGTGGTCCCTAAATATTTAGTAAGCAGAAATTGCAAACTACTTGGAGAGGGCTAATAAAATTTTCAGCTAGTATTGCAGGCAGTCTGACATACTTCTACTAGAAATGGCTATACAGCCTAAAATTAAGAAAAAATTGTAAAAAAGCGGCAGTCAGATGTGATTCTTTTATAAAATACACTAAAGCACTTCCACAATACTTAGATACTACAGCAGTTTACAGTCTTGAGGTCAGCTCTTTCAAAATAAATATACTGAACGTTTATAACAAATGCCTTAGAAATACAAGTTTTATCTTTATTATTTCATGACCAGTTGGATAAAACTTAAAATAAAGCCCTAACTCTGAAGCAGCTAACATACAAATCCTTTTTCAGAAACAGGTATGACATATGCTGCAGCTAAATTTTTCACCAGCAACATTATCATCAGTCTGCAGTAAGCAATTAAATTTTTTTCCAGCACCAAACAGGCCACCATACGAATCAACTTGACTTAACCCATGTGTGCCCCGACATTGTTTACTAAAACCATTCCTGCTTAATAATCGAATTGGTATTGATTGATTGGCTTCTCACATCATCACCACAAAAATAACAAACACACAACAACATTAACTTATTCACTTCGAAACGATATATAGAGACCACATATTCACTTCAAAGGACATACAGAGACCAAATATTCACTTCAAAGCGACATACAGAGACCACACATTGACTTCAGAACGACATATAGTGCCATAGTTTCAGTTCCTGTGATTAATGTCACTCTACAACCAAGACCTCCTGACCACACGGACAAAAATCAGGAACCAGGTTTTAGTTAATACTCCTGTTACAACCAAGACCTCCTGAGAAATATACTCCTGTTACAACCAAGACCTCCGCAACTTCAATGTATGCCTATAAAACGCTAGCAGTCCGGCATACACTCAACTCAGCGTTATGCAGTAACGACTTATGAGGAGCCAAAATGGACTGATCCTCAAACTCAAGGAAAAAAATTTCAAGTGTACCTTTTTATCTGATGGTCCTTGTCTGTCCTCGCAGAGATCCACTTGAGAAGAGGAGACTCTCCGGGGAAATCCCGGGGAGTACCCAAGAGAGTCCCGATCTCAAAAGGGTCCTGCAGCTGGGCAGAGAGTGTCCCATCTGGGGTGCCAAATCTGAAACAAAGAAACTTAGGCTTAACAGTTTAATTTAACCATTAAGGCAGGTACACTTTATTCAGCGCTGGAGAAGACTCAGGATTTGTCCTCAGAGTGCTTCTGCTGAGCTGTAATTTCACAGAAAATTTATACACAGAATTGTTTTCAAATTCATACCTTTCCCCCCAATGACAATTATACTTGTTCCCAGAACCTCATTGCATATCCAGGGCGAATGAAATCAGATCAGCTCAGAGTCGTCAAGGTGTGGCCATATCTGAGTCAATCTTAACGACTCTGGGGACAAGAAGATAAGGGTCATTGTAGTTATCTTAGTTCTTAATGTTGTTTCTAACACATTACAGGTGATATTCCATCCCACCATTTACAAATCACCATTTCAGTACCCAGATAGTTGCGGGATGTGCCTCATGTCGATTGAGATTAACACAGGATCACCCTGCAAAAGCTCCGCCTTTGCATATTCGTGATCGAAAGACACTGTGGCAAACTTGGCAGATAGATGATGTTGGACCATTTAGACCCTACTGTGGCAAGATAGATATATATATATATACATATATATATAAAGGTGGGTGTGGAAGTAATTTCAGGAATTACCATGGCTACACCTGTCCCAAAAGCGTCAAGTAATTACACAGCACGGACTCTCCAGGAATGGTTTGGAGTACTTCCCCTCCCGGAAGAGATACAGAGTGACAATGGCTCACATTTCACTGCCCAAGTGGTACAGGACTGGGCAAAAGAGGAGGGAGTGCATTGGATCTTTCATACTCCATACTACGCACAGGCCAATGGAATAGTAGAACGCATTAATGGTTTGGTCAAGAAATATGCCAAAATAACTGGGACCTCCGTGTATCCAAAGCAGTATTTCTGATCAATAACCGATGGCCTGGCAGTGGGAGTCCAAAAATGAAAGCCTTTTTGTCGTCGACACTAACCCTAGTACCCGTAGATAACAGGAAATCAGGCCAATATTCTGATAAATATCTTTCTGGACAACCAGTCTTGGAAAAGCTGCCTCATATTGGCAACGTCCCAATGATACTGACCAAACCCAAAAATGTTTATACGTGAGAGTCCCAGGATTACTCTGGGAAAACACATCGAATCTTAACCAGATGGATCTTCCCGTCCTTTTAATAGGGCAGAGAAAGTTTTCCTTTGTTTTCACAGGCAATGAATTGCACCTGGCACAAAGGACTTGACTGGATCCACATTGACTGTCCAGCAGGACAACTTCTGGCTACATTACTCATAGCTATCACCTTAATTGTAATTGTAGTGTTAAACCCCAAGTTTTAACCTGTTAAGAAAACCAGACATTGTTTATATATATGATTTTGTTAAAGGAAAACGGTGTATGTGGGTTACTGAATTATTCTGTTGATGAGTGTTGTATTGCTATACCAAATGTATCATCCACAGTGGAAGAAACTCAAAAGGCTTTAGCAACGATTGGAGCCCATACTAGCGAATTGTTCGTGAGAGCACAACCTGGAACCGACGACCCTATTGGATGGGTTGTGGGGTTGTTACAAAGATTTGGAATTACCATTCAAGGTTGGTTAGCTTCACTGGCAGAATATATTGTAGGATTGGTTATTATCATTGCGGTAATAATAATTGTGTTACCTGGTGTTAAGCAATTGTTTGTGAATCTAGTAGTCAAACGTGTGAATGCTTTGATGATCACTTCTGAATATGACATGATTCCCATTATCGAGGATAATTCTCATGGTGTTTGCTGTGACACTCCTCAATATTTTGACATGCTCTGACGAAATTAATTAGGCACACGAGTGACATAGCCATGGGGTGGAAATGACATATCCCTCCCCGCTTGAAGCTGCTGAAGAGGGCTGCTGCTTTGCTGAGAGGTGGGGTGGAGAGGGGCCAGATGGAGGTCAGGTGGCCACTCCACATCAGTGGCCATATCAAAGCCACACTGTGCAGCAAGGATAAGTAGGGGAGAATGAGCGATTATGTCTCTGCCACTTGTTTGCCTATCAAGGATGACCAAACTGGCCCCTGGTCACCCCTCTCCTCCCACATACCAATGCAGGTATGTGGAGGTACATCATAACTGCAAAACAAAAACAAAGACTCAGAGGTGATCCTCAAAACAAAAGTATTAATGAGATTTGTAAATAGAAGTCTACATATGTTATACTTGGCTATGAGGGGTTTTTTTTGTGATGGAAACATCCTGATCTACGACCCTGGAGTTCTCTGGATTCCTACACATTGGTGGGAGCTGCACCGCAATCCACCATCCCTTACCATCACCACCGACAAAAGGTAAAGGAGATGGGCCGACTGGTACCCCAGATGTTATCACTCCAGAATGACTATAAGAGAATGAGAGGAGTAAGCGCTAATCGGAGCTCCCTCTCAGCTGGTCTGAGATCCCCATCGACATCAACAGCCTACGAGCGAGCACCGGAGCATTTGCAGAAACTTCACTCGCAGCAGCTTCGAGGAAACACCTAAAGACTTTATCACTGAACTCTGTACAGGCCATATACTCCTCCTTCAAACCCTTATAGGATGCTAATATTGGTCTAGACTTAAGCTCATATGCTTGACTTAGAATTGTAACATTATAGGTAATATACTAAATGTTTAAATACAGTTCTGGGTCCTGCTCTGTCTACCTCGGAGTGTGACAATTGCCTTCTGAGAAATGCAACAGCTTCAGCAAATCAATATGCCCCATCAAAGTCCTGCAGTAGCAGATTACCAGGTAATCAACCTCTAATACTAATCTCAAATGTTGGTACTCATTTTTTAGAAGAAAACAATGCTATTTTGTCCTCAAAGGATAAGGAATTAGTAGAAGACCTTATAATTACAAAGTGGCAGCTTAACAGTCAAAGATTTACACGTGAAAAGGTGTTTTTTGTTTCTTCATTTGTAATACTTTTCTTAGACCTCACCATCTTTGAATAACCTTGCACTGCCTTAAGAAATTGGAGCAGTGCAATTGTGGCACAAACATATCCTTTTTGGGGTGTGATAAAGGTTTTTGGTTAATCATACCCACGTATGATAGCAAGTGATCTTGATGGCACAGTCCCATAATTTGATTGGCAGTAAATGAGGAGTTTTTCGCCCCTGTGCCTACATAGGTCAAATAATTTTCCCATGGCATTGTGGCCAGCACTGGCTGGTGCACACAGCATTCCGAATATTATTAAGAACAAGATCCTCAGCATAGGTATAATTTAGAGAGGTAAAATTGTGTACATCAAATTCCGTACCAATGAGAAATTGCTTTGCTGTATGTGAGAATTGGTTGACGGGTTTTGCTGCAGCTGGTTTGTATGCTTTTGTGATGTGGATCTGTCTTGCATCGGGAGATGTTGTGTGGACAACCTTCAGACAGAATAAGAGAATGACAGGAGTAAGCCCTAATCGGAGCTCCCTCTCAGCTGGTCTGAGATCCCCACTGTCATAAATTAATAACTCAGCCGAAACTCATTAATTGGTAAAAGGTAGTTAAATGTTTATTTTCCAATTTTAATAGCAAGCAGCGGTAAGCAAACAGCGCTGGTCGGCCGGGGAGTCTCCGCTCCACCAACGGCACGCACCTAAACAATTTTGTTCAGGTTTTATCAGGTCTGAGTTCATATCTGCGTCTCACATATTCTTTGTTGATCTGCGCAGACTCTAGGTGTTGTTAGTGGATGATTCATGATGACTCATCATCTTCCTCAGTGACCTTATCTACGAACCTCATGCTGCCGTAACATCTAGGGTTACCAAAGCTGCCGGGTGGGCCCGGTTTTTACACATTGAATCTCAAGATATTTGTCCTTTACTGTTGGTTTCCAATTAGTTGCCAATGTTTCACACCCCCAGTAAGCACAATAGTAATACCCAGGATGGTTACAATATGTTCTCCCAGGATTCGAGCTAGGACACAGATAGATGGCTTTGAGATTGATACTTGCATAAGGACTGTAAAGATGATCTTTGCGTATGCAATCCTCTATTGCTGGTTTGAGCAGGTCACAAACTGTGGCGTTAAAATGGGGTGCTCCTGTTGTCACTACTTTGTTAATAATATGTGAATCTTCCCATCTCATAAGAATCTATTTAAAAGGACGATGACCTGTTTCTCTGTGCCATATCGTTAACATAAACAGCATTACAGTGAGCCAAGAAGTATGGGGTCGCTGCCTTTGATTGACCATTATTGTCTTTGACTGCCCTCTTCTAGTAGGACGTTCTTGGGTGATCTCACCTTTTAGGTCAACATTGGGGCAGTTCAGCCAGGATCTCAACACGGTGCTACTCGTTTCTTTGTCTCCACTGTTTCGCACTCTTCTGCCTCGCTCGTTGACTCTGTTGTTTCGAGCCACGAGGTGTACCATCTTCTCGGCAGCAGGGGTGTTCTTCAGGAGACACCGAGGACCTTCTTTTAACACGCCGCTGTACGTATGCTGCCCAATTGTAATCTTTGACCAAGGGAGAATCACACCTTACCCTTTTTAGAGTCTTTCGACAACACCCTCTATTCATTTGAATTTTTTTTTTTTAATGGGGTAAGTTCATTAGAATGATAACAAAAATTTTCTGGTCTTATTCCATATACCAATATTTTCCACCAATTTTGGTCTCCAATTTGTATTTCCCCTTGAGACACTTTAGATTTCAAGGCCAGTTCAGTGATTTTTCTTTCTGTAATGTAACAATTATCACAAACTCTTCGGGGGATTATTTCATTTTGGCAATGAGACCACCACTTTTCTTGGCACACTATACACGTGAAACATACAAAGGGGTAACAATCACAATTTGGTTCACTACACTTAATCCTATAATCGCTGTTTACAGGGTATTTATATCCCGCTAGTTTCCCAAAGTTCGTTACTTGTACTACTTGCACTTGTAAGTTCATTTATTGTTTTTGGAGCTTAATCTTCATTGAGTCCTCTCCAGACACGACTCTCCATTCGCTGGTGGTCAGTGGTCCTTTTACTTGACTCGCGTGTGTCCACCCTTTCTCTGCCGTCCGGATAGTTGTTTCAGTAGTAAGTAAAACAATACAGGGTCCCTCCCAGTGAGGGCTTAAAGAAGATTCTTTCCAAGTTTTAATTAAAACTTTGTCTCCTGGTCACAGTTTATGTATCATTACATCTAAGGGAGGCCGCTGTACTGCCAAGCCCTTGGCTCGCAATTGTTCTCTTCGCTTTAATAATTGCATTACGTAGGATTTAATTTGAGAATCCTCAATTTCAGGATGATCGTGTGGGATCTCTAAGTCATATGGCATCCCATACAGCATTTCAAAAGGAGATATTCCTAAGTTTGTTCTGGGCTGTGTTCGTATGTTAAGTAAGGCTAAGGGTAAACACTTTATCTATGACATTTTTGTTTCTGTTATCAATTTGGTAAGTTGTTTCTTTATTTCTCCATTCATTCTTTCAACCTTCCCTGAACTTTGTGGATGCCAAGGAGTATGATATTGCCATTGCGTGCCCAGGGCTTGAAATATTCCTTTAACCACCATGGATATAAAGTGGGAACCTCTATCTGAATCTATTGCTTCTATCAATCCATATCTAGGTACTATTTCTTCTAAAAGTATTTTTACTACAGTTCGAGCTGTGGATCTAGCTGTTGGAAATACTTCAACATATCGGGTTAGATGGTCAACTATTACCAAGAGATAACGATATCAACCCACTTTTGGTAGTTCAGTAAAATCTATTTGTATTTTGGCAAATGGTCTATGTGCTAATTCCCTTCCTCCTGGGGTACTTTCACGCAATTGTTGTTTGTTTACCTTTTGGCAGATTAAACATCCTCCCACTATCTTTTTGGCAATATTATACACTCCAATACTCGCATATTTTGTGGCAAAGTGATCTACTAATGCTTGGGTTCCCCAATGTGTAATTTCATGGAACCTCTGCATTACTTTAAAGGCCATTGCCTTTGGTATTACCTCCCTCTTGCCTTGCACCTAACTCTGTCAATTTCTCTCTTTCTTGCACTGTAAATGAAAGAAGTGGATATACTTGTCCATGGTGAAAACAGTTTCTGTATTTAGGGTGTTTTTTTTGTTTTTTTTTTACAGGCAAGATGGGAGTATTGAAAGGGAACATGTAAGGTTCGAGTAGACCCTGCTCAATTAGTCGTTCAATTTCAGGTTTCAGCCCCCTCCTCCCTTCTTCAGATAATGGGTATTGTTTGATGTGTACTGGTAATTCTGGGTTAGTTATTGCTACTATAAAAGGTTCTATGTTCAGTTTCCCCACTAACTCCGGGGTGTACCACACTTCTGGATTAATTTGTGCCTCATACTCAGTCCTCAGGAGGGCACAACTTTATTTTGATTTCCTTGTTCATCACTTCTAAATTTATTCTTAGTTCAATTATTAAATCCCGTCTCAGTAGATTATAGTCCGCTTCCGGGATTAAAAGTAACGTTCCAATGCCTGTTTTAGATGTTGTTTTTAATAATACATCTTTAATCACTGGTGCCCTAAATGGCTCTCCTTTTGCCCCAATAACTTGTACCTTATCAGATGAAATTTTGCACCCCAGGGGTAAACTCTGTACAGTTGATCTCTCCGCACCCGAGTCCACTAAAAATTCTATTTCCTGCTGCTGGGGACACACTTTTAATTTTATCAAGGGCTCAGCTGTCTCTCGAGTCCCCGACAGAAAGAGCCCCTGACACACCTATTCCACTTTGAACATTTTATCATCCATCATTTTCTTTCTGCAATTTTTCTTCATGTGTCCATTCTGACCACAATAAAAACACGTTGGAGTTATTCCCTTTTCATTTCTCACTAACGGATCTTTCCCACCGGGTCTTTGATGCCTTACATCTGTTCTACGTTCTGCCGGTCTTTGTAGCTGCACCTGTGCAGCTGTACGGTTGATCTCTCCGCACCCGTGTTTTGCGGAATCAAACTCTATAACTCCGATAAGGGTTATAAAGCAGGTATGTGTTTATTCGCCGGCGGGTGCGAGGGGGTCCTCCTCCAAAAACTCGCACACCAAACAATCTAACAAGCAGATAGTTATAGTGTGAGGACATGACTATTCATAAGTGCCTATTACATATTCATGAGTCTTATTATAATTAGATTCGAGAAGCTTCTTCTATAGTTGCGCAGGCGCGATGTTTTGGTCTGGGACTCAGGGCTGAAGCCATCTTCATCTTCCTCAAGAACTGCCCCTGAATTCAAACCGTGCGAAGGCGCAGTCCCATCCTGATCGAGCTGCAGTTGTTTTCCGCATTCCAGCTTCTCTCTTATCAGCATCCAAGGTCTTCAAGGCCTTTGCCAGCAGACAGTGCGTATTTCAGTAAGCTAAGCCGTCTAAGTTGACCTAACATTTCTGCAGTTTTTCTAACGAACATTTATGCCCGCACATCAATTCCCCCCTGTCTTTTAAACTTAGGCAAATTCATTTGCCTCACACATGATCTACTTTTGAAAGAGGAACTGGATAGTATTTTGCTTGAAAAATACCTTTCAATGCATTCTCACGAGCACTAGACATAGATAGATGTCAACATTGTTAGTCGTTGTAGCATTCTCCAATTTCAAACAAACAACACAGTAGAGAAAACAAAGCTAACTAAAACTAACATCAAAAGGATAATAATGGGGTGACAAAGCTTATTTAGAATGCCAGTCCCAGTGGGGGACCATCCAAATAGCATGTCCCACTAATGATGGTTTGCATTTTCCTTTACCCTTTTCAGGACCCTGTTTATTTCCTCCGTGTCATGGTGGACTGTTTTCAGGGTCTCTCTCCCACTTTCTTGGACTTCATCCGAGATCTTGATCAAATCCCAGTCCCAATGTCTCATTAATTGTTTTACCAATATAAGATTCATTCCAATAGGTACAGGTGATAATTTGTGATACATAATGTAATTAGACTTTATCAATTGGTAGGATACGACTGGTGCCAAGTAAGAAAAGTCACACCCAACAATCTTAAGAAAATTACAAATGCAAAGATTAGAATGATTCTTGCTATCTAGAATGGTCTCATCTATTACTATAGAAATGCAAGCAGTTCTTAAACATATACAACCTAGGCCAATATATATAAGTACAGTCTTCTGATTAGTGTCCGAATGAATCCCAAAGTGACAGATAAGTCACTGGAACTCCAAAATGGTGTATTCTCTCTTGTATTAATGTTCTGGTTACCTCTGAGCCTTGGCTGTTCTGGTAGGGAATGCCTCTGGTCAACCTGAAAAGGTATCGGTTAGTACTCACAAATATCAATACCCCCCCCTTTTCTTGGAAGCTCTAAAATAATCAATTTGCCATTGTCATCCAGGCCCATTACCTTTCCCCATTTGGCCCATTTCCAGTGTGGGGGTATTTTGGATTAGCCTGGAGGCAAATATCACACTGCTGAATCACTTGTCTCACAGCAATGTATACATTTCTTGCAACAATTTCTCTCATCAGGCATTTCTACAGGGCCTCTGCTCCCCAGTGTTTTTTTCTATGCCCCTCTTTTACTAAAACCCATATGATTAATTTACCTTGTGGGGTGAGAACTCATCCCTCCTCATTATATGACCCTTCCAAAGCTGCAGTGAGCTTTTGATCTTCTTTGGTATATTGGGACTCTCCTTCCAGGGAAATTCACCCATTAGGGGTCAAAGCCCCTTCTGTTTTTACCTCTCCTTTGGCTGCCTGTTTTACCTCTCTGTCCACCAGTTCACTTTCTCTTTCCAGTTCCGAATTCACTTTCTGATATGCTTTGATTTGCATGGTTGCTACCTTCTCAGGGAAGTTTCAGGATCTCCATATTTGATGTTTAGCCTGTGAGTTCAATAACTCTTTTTCTTTCCAGAATTGCTCTGTGCACATGTACAGCTCTGAATGCTCACCTCGAATCTATATAGATATTTTGAGCTTTGCCTTTAGCAAACTCCAAGGCACGGGTCAGAGCAATTATCTCTGCCTTTTGTTCGGAGGTATTCATAGGTAAAGGTCCTAACTCTGTTATGTCTGGACTAGTGATAATGGCATATCCAGAATGTCTTTTACCGCTTAGGGCATAACTGCTTCCATCCATGAACCAATCTTCAGCACTTCCCATAGGACTGTCCTTTAAATACAGATGGCTCGAGTGTATCACCTCAGTTTATTCCAGTCGGTCATGCTGTTCTGGTTCCCCTGTGTTTCTGCTAAGAAAAGAGGATGGATTGACAATGTTAGTAATTACAGTTTTCTACCATGGCAATCTGGTATTTCAAGAACCTTTGTAGGAAAAGTCAGTGTCTACCTTTCACTTTCAATACAGCAGACATTTTATGGGACACCAACATAATCATTCTCTGGCCCAGGGTGAATTTTCGAGCTTCCTGGATATCTAGTATTACGGCTGTAACCACTCGCAGGCATCCAAGTCAACCTTTTGCAGTTGCAGCCAATTGTTTGAAAAAATATGCTACTGCTCGGTGATACGGGCCTGGATCCTGTGCCAATATTAGGGGAGAAAAAAAAAAAAAAAAGCTTACTCACATCTGAGAGTCTCAAGGCTAGAGCTGACATCAGGGCCTTTTTCAGTAGTTCAGAGGCCTGTATAGCTTCATTATTCATTTGAAGGTGTTTCTCTTCAGTGGTTGTTAGTGTGTACAGGAGTTTAACAAGCAGTCCATCCACAGTCAGCACCACCCAGTCATTCCCAGGAAAATTTGTAACTCTCTCACTGTTTGCAGTCTCGGAGTTTGCATATTGCCTCTTTTTGGGTTTGTCCCAAAGTCCTCTGCCCAGCGCTGACTTTGTAGCCCAGGTAAATCATCTTGTGCTGCATTATCTGGGCCTTCTTTTTGGATTCCCGATATCCCTGGAGTCCTAGAAAATTCAATAAACTCACCATCCAGGTCATGCAAGCGTCCCTTGTCCTGTTGGCAATCAGGACATCGTTCACATACTGCAACAGTTTTTCTTCCTCAGACAGGGCTTTTCAGGACTCAAGATCTTTTGCAAGTTGATTGCCAGATATAGTAGGGCTGTTTTGAACTCTGCAGTCCAAGTAAGCTGATTTCTGCATCTACTTTTGAGATTCTCCCCTTCAAATGCAAATATTTTCTGGCTGGCCTCATGGAGAGGGAGGCAAAAGAAGGCATCCTTCAGGTCTAAAATGGTAAACTAAGTTAGTTCAGGTGTCAATACAGTCAATCGAGTATATGGATTTGCCACCACTGGATAGAGGTCTTTATTATTTTATTTACAGGTCATAAGTCCTGGACTACTTGATATGATCCATCAGGCTTACAGACAGGTATTGGCTGAATTTTGTCCCTGTCTTCTCTCTTCAGAGCATCTTATTTAATTCTTACTGGCTGCCACCCTTCTTTGATTTGACATCAACAGGTGGAGCATTCTTTGCTTTTCTGGGCATATCAGTGGCCCATACCCCAGGATATACCTGGTTCGTAATTTTCTCATCGCCCTTTCCTCCTGTGGGCACACTAGCTATAGATAAGGTCATTATTTGTATGTGTAGTTGATCATTTACCTCCAGAGTAATTTCTCCTTTTACAAAATTAACCACAGCCCCTAATTGTTCTAGTAAATCTCTCCCCAGGAGTGCCTTCGGGGAAGTGGGGCATGTGCAGGAATTGGTGTATACCCCATTGTTTCCCAATTTGTATTTCAAAAGTTTGCAAAATATGCCTTTTCTTTTTGGCCAGTTGCTCCCTTTACCAGCATGTAGTCATTTCCCAGGGGTATCAAAGCTTGGTTTAAAACTGAATATGTTGGCCTTGCATCAATTAAACTTCCAAATCTCAGGGGGGAGCACTCTAGCTCCTCGTCATCGCGTGTCCCATACATGACTTACAGACTCATCCCCTCTTTCCAATTACCAAGCATCCATATCTCCAAGTCACATACCTTGTCCGCCCACTGATGGTCCGTCTCTCTCCCCGCAGTGATCGGATGAGGATGGGAGATTCTCTGGAGAAATAGTCCAGCGGCGCCTAGAATGTCCCACTCCCCACCGGTCCTGCTGCCGGACAGAGAGGGGGTCCCACCTGGGTCACCAAATTGTTTTGCAGAATCAAACTCTATAACTCCGATAAGGGTTATAAAGCAGGTATGCGATTATTCGCCGGCGGATGCGAGGGGGTCCTCCTCCAAAAGCTCGCACACTGAACAATCTAACAAGCAGATAGTTATAGTGTGAGGACATGACTATTCATAAGTGCCTATTACATATTCATGACTCTTATTATAATTAGATTCAAGAAGCTTCTTCTATACTTGCGCAGGTGCGATGTTGTGGTCTGGGACTCAGGGCTGAAGCCATCTTCATCTTCCTCAAGAACTGCCCCTGAATTCAAACCGTGCGCAGGCGCAGTCTCATCCTGGTCGAGCTGCAGTTGTTTTCCGCATTCCAGCTTCTCTTTTATCAGCATCCAAGGTCTTCAAGGCCTTTGCCAGCAGACAGTGCGTATTTCAGTAAGCTAAGCCGTCTAAGTTTACCTAACATTTCTGCTGTTTTTCTAACGAACATTTATGCCCGCACATCGTTTACTGGATATGGAGGGGAACATTGCTACTGAGAATAAGGAAAAAGGCTGAGGTGCTTAATGCCTTCTTCACCTCAGGCTTTAATAGTCAGACCAGTTATTCCCAGGGTATTCAGCCTCCTGAGTTGAAAGCCAGGGATGGAGAGCAAGTTAATCCTCCCATTATCCAGAAAAAATTAGTCAATGACCTGCTGCACCACCTGCACTCTCACAAGCCTATGGGACAGGATGGGATCCACCCAATAGTACTGAGGGGGTTGGCAAAGGAACTTGCCAAACCACTCCCCATCATTTATCAGAAGTCCTGGTCGACAGGGAAGGTCCCAGTTGACTGGAGGCTTGCCAATGTGATGCCCATCTACAGGAAGGGGGAGAAAGGTGTTCCAAGGAACTACTGACCTGTCAGCCTGACCTCGATACCAGGAAAGATTATGGAGTGGTTCATCTTGAATGTGCTCACCAAGCAAGCGCAGGCCAAACAGGGGATCAGGTCCGGCCAGCACAGGTTCATAAAGGGCAGATCCTGTTTAACCAACCTGATCTCCTTCTACGACCAGGTGACCCACCTAGTGGATGCGGAAAAGGCTGGGGATGTTATCTACTTGGACTTAAGTAACAACTTTGACACTGTTTCCCACAGCGTTCTCCTAGAGAAGCTGGTGGCTCATGGCTTAGACAGGCATACTGTTCTCTAGATAAAAAGCTGGCTGGATGGCTGAGCCCAGAGAGTTGTGGTGAATGGAGATAAATTCCAATGGCCGCCAGTCACAAGTGGCATTCCCCAGGGCTCAGTGTCGGGGCCAGTCTTGTTTAATATCTTATCAATGATCTGGATGAGGGGATTGAGTGCACCCTCATTAAATTTGCAGTCAACACCAAGTTGGGAGGGAGTGTCAATCTGCTTGAGGGAAGGAAGGTTCTGCAGAGGGACCCGGACAGGCTGGACTAATGGGCTGAGGCCGGTTGTATGAGATTCAACAAGGCAGGTACTGCACTTGTGTCACAACAACCCCATGCAATGCTACAGGTTTGGGGAAGAGTGACTGAAAAGCTGTCCGGTGGAAAAAGACTTGGGGATGCTAGTCGACAGCCAGCTGAACATGAGCCAGCAGTGTGCCCAGGTGGCTAAGAAGGACACTCTCCATGTCATGTGTCCTGTCTGCCTGACAGGTTGTGTCCCAGGGAAGGTAGGGTGCAGTTCCAGTAGTCTATTTCTCATACTCCCTAATGCTCCTCAAACTACTGACCTCCTCCTGGAGCTCTGCCACTAAGCTGAGGAGTTCCTCTACTTGGGCACACCTCCCACAGGTGTACTCACTGCTGCCATCCAGTACCGGCATAAAAGTAGAGCGCAGCCTGACCCCTGGGCAGCAGCATGTTCTCATCAGAGTTCTTTCTAGGAAGCTGCATCAGTCATGGTGGCTGCAGAGTTTAGAGAGGCCTTGGCTTTCTGTCAGGTGGATACCATTGCTCCCTGGTTGAGCTGGCAGAGCTTCAGCACCGTCCTCTGTGCAAACTGCCATACAAATTACCATGACCTTGCTGATGCACCATGCTCTTATTGCCCATCCTGGTCATGGCACTCATGGTCACTAGCGCTCCCTAAGGGGCTTCTTTTATATGGAGGTAGGAGTGTGGGCAAGGCACGGCCGCTGTTGCTCCTGGCCCAGGTCTCGTCAGCTGCTGTGGCAGGAGCTGTAGGCTCCTGGCAGGTCTCTCGGTTCCTCCTGAGGTTTCCCTGGTTCAGGAAAAACCCCTTGTGCAGTATGCTACAGCGCTCCACTGCAGATCATGCCGGTACTGGAGCTGCTCACCTCAACATTGTCATTAATAGCATCTGGTTTCATAGCAGCATATTGCAGCAAAGCCTGCTTTTATAGTGCCCAATAGAATAGTCCATGACCTCTAGTGAGATTGGTAAACCAATATTTTCATAAACAGGAAAACAAAGCTAAATCCTAAAGCTTCTGACATAATAATAAAAATAATAGTGTAGCATAATTTATATCACAAGACCAAGTAGCGAAGCCAAAGAAATTGGAAGTTGCTCAATACCAAGCAATGTGCAAACATGTAATGGAAACATGCAACCTAAACAGACTAGATTTTCCCCAACATTCCACAATTTCCCCCCAACATTGGACACTTAAGATTTGACTGGACAGGGTGCTAGGCAATCTTGTCTAAACTGTACTTGGATCAGGTCAGAACAGAATCAGTTTATTACTATAACTATAGGAGAGAATACAGAGCAACAGAGTGACAGTCTCTGCTGGTATGAACTCTGTCTAAATGGAGCAGTTACAGAGTTTATATACCTTTAAGTTATACAACTCGTTCTTCACCAAACCTTGTCAGATATGCAGGACTACAGTAAATTGCAACAAAGAGCAAGTAACTTCATATAAGGAGGCTTTAGATCATCAGATAAGGGAGCTCTAAACAGTACCTCTTTTTTAATACCCCAAACAATTAACTCCTCTGTTAATTAAATCAACTTGTGCTCACTCAATGAGGCTGTTGGGTCATGCTGAAGTATTTTTAACTAGTGAGGCCTGCAAAGGCCTGTGAAGTGATAACTATTTTACTTCTATACTTCATAGATCTTCTTTGTACTATGCAGAAAAGGTCTGAGCTAGTTTGCCAGTTCAGGCATTTACACATGTAATAAGAAGTGCTTGAGTCAAGATGACACATGTTCTTTTCAATTCTCCTCTAACTTCCTTGGGGAGTGGTAAATCTGCCTTATGCTAATTTAGTGAAAAAATCACTTTAGATTGTGCTCTGCATCTCTGTCGCATGGAACTAATTCAGAAAGAGACATACACTATCTATAGTGCCATAAGGCAGTAGGCATGGCGTGTCAACCTCCATCAGGCTGCCATGTCGAGGGGCTTGTATTCAATCTATGCAGATTTAGAAGGATTGCTAGGACTTCTGGATCAAACTACTGCCTCTTCTGAAAAGAGCATGGCTTTCCCTTACCCTGATTTGTTCACAGGGAGTAACCATTTAGAGAAAACACTGGAAGGTTAATATCCCCAGTAGCTTACTCTTTCAAAAAAGGCAATTCTTCAGGTAGTGGCACGTGGATGAGAAGAGAAGAAAGAAGTCAAATATGCTTCTTCCCCTTGTGCTGAGTTCCAAAATCTGACAGCTATGACAGACACTTGCAAGTGATTGAATGAGCAGAAATTAATGTTTCCTCTTGTTAGTTGGGTCACATTAACTGACTGTACTCCCTAGTTCCTTGCCTATGGCAATGGCAAAATAAAACTCATTTGTTTATACTGCCTTCATGAAAGTACATAGTTGCTACAGGTAAGGAATGCGCAGATGATCAGTTAATGTAGCTCAATTAAAAGGTAATTTAATCACTTGTAATCACTGGTCCATATCTTCACTGAGTTGTATACGGCTACATTATGGTGTTTATGAGTGTTATGCTCACGCATTGCTAGTTAGCCACAGATAACAAGCTTGTTTTATTGTTCATTTACCAAAAAAACCCACCAAAACACAAAAAACCTTTGGATTATTAATCCAGGAATTATAAAACATTTTTCCAGTTTTAAAAAATATTTCATTCATACATATCAAAGTCAGTAAATTATGTGTTTCTATTTGATATATTTAGTATGCTAAGAAGTACTCTGGCACACAGGGTGGGAAGAATGTCATTTACCATCAAAGGTTCATATAAATATTGAATTAATTCTGTTTGACCATTTTGCATGCTTAGGTAAGGCCCCAAGCACAGCAGTAAAAGAAGTGTTTCAAAAATAAAATTATTGCCTATTATTAACTTCGGATATGGAAGAAGTATTTAGTATAAGTAATCGGTAACGTAAGTAAGTGTTACTGGGGAAAGAAATCAGGAGAATGGTAATTTTTTAGTCAGGAGGACACTAAACCATAGAATCATTGAATAGTTTGAGTTGGAAGGAACCTTTAAGATCATGCAGTTCCAACCCCCTTGCAATGGGCAGGGACACTTCCCACTAGACCAGGCTGCTCAAGGCCTCATCCAACCTGGCCTTGAACATGTCCAGGGATGGGGCATCCACAACTTGCCTAGGCAACCTGTTCCAGTGCCTCACCAACCTCATTGTGAAGAATTTCCTCCTAATGTCTAGCCTAAATTTTCCCATCTCCAATTTGTAGCCATCCCCCCTAGTCCTATCACTACATGCCCTTGTGCAAAGTTCCTCCCCAGCTTTCTTGTAGGCACCCTTCAGGTACTGGAAGGCTGCTATAAGGTCTCCTCGGAGCCTTCTCCTCTTCAGGCTGAGCAATCCCAACTCTCTCAGCCTGTCATTGTTTGGGAGGTGCTTCAGCACTTTGATCATCTTTGGACCCGTTCCAACAGTTCCATGTCCTTCTTTTGTTGAGGATTCCAGAACTGGACACAGTACTCAAGATGAGGTCTCACAAGAGAGGAATAGAGGGGCAGGATCACTTCCCTTGACCTGCTGGCCTCGCTTCATTTGATGTAGCCCAGGATACGGTTGGCCTTCTGGGCTGAAAGGAGTTTGGTGGTGCCTATTGATTTGCCGAAGCTGTTGCCTTTCTCAGAAGCCAATTACGTTTTGGCTTTTTACTCTTCCTCCAGGGCCTTGCGTTCCACAACGCACTGGAAAGGTCTGTCCAGGGAGGTGGTTGACTAGCCTTCCCTGGAGGTGTTTAAAGTGCAGTTCCTAATATCTAATCTAAGTCTCCCCTCCTTCAGCTTAAAAAACATTACCCCTTGTCACATTAAACAGGTGAGATTCTGACAGGTGGCTAAGGAGACCTCCCATTGAGTCACAAGATTAAAAACCACAGATGTGGTCGACAGTTTATAACTAAAAGATTGTGTGTGTGTGTGTGCCTATACATGTTTTTACCACAAGTCAGAATCCGGTTACCTGTGAGAGTCTCCTTAGAGACTGGTACTCACAGGGTTAATAGGTGTGGTTCACAGCCCAAACAATATGCCACCACCTGCAATTTTACAATGCAGTAGGTAGTTCAATTCAAGTGACAGTTTAAAACAACTTTGAGATTGCCTTCATAATCACACTTAAACACTTATAACCGGTTAACACTAAGCATATATATATATAAAACAAGTAACAATAAAAAGTTCGAGTCAGTAGTTATTTTCCCAGGGACACATCTGACAGAGTCAGAGGCACAGTTCTTCCCAAAACATTTCTCCTTAGCAGAAGAAGACAGGTCCAGGCCTGTCAACCCACCCGTCAGGTAAGGTGGTCAGTTTTTCTTCCCCCAAAGAAAAGGGCGGTTGGGTATCAATTTTATACCTTTTGAAAACCTTTCAGCACCTCTTGGCAGGGCATGGGTAAGTCAATCAGTACAGGTGGACTGGCCCTTGGGAAGGCCACTTGTGTCCTCAGAAGCAGGGACTCAGCCATTCACCATGCCTTCGAGGCAGGGAGCTCAGTCCATGCTTTTAGGGGTGTCTATGTTTCTAATCTGAAGTAACACCAGTCTGTGAGACCTCCGCCCCACCCCAGGTGTCATTTAGCTGATATGAATGTCAAGCCACCTCCCAATAGATCTGTTTTACCAGATGCAGTTGTCCATTGCAGGCGGCTCTTTTTGACAAAAAACAAGCTTATTTTGCAATTCACAGGGCCTAATCAATCAATTATAGCACACAGATATTACAACCGGACAGAACCATCGCATGAGGGGCAGGCAAATACTATCCACCTGGTCCAGGGAAGTTATTCTCCCTCTGTACATGGCACTGGTGAGACCACTCCTTGAATCCTGTGTTCAGCCTGGAGAAGAGGAGGCTGAGGGGAGACCTCATTGCTCTCTACAACTACCTGACAGGAGGTTGTGGAGAGGAGGGAGATGGCCTCTTCTCCCAAGTGACAGGGGACAGGACAAGAGGGAGCCTCAAGCTCCGCTATGGGAGATTTAGGCTGGACATTAGGAAAAAAATTTTCACAGAAAGGGTCATTGGGCACCGGAACGGTCTGTCCAGGGAGGTGGTTGACTCGCCTTCCCTGGAGGTGTTTAAAGTGCAGGTGGATGAGGTACTGAGGGGCATGGTTTAGAGATTGGTGGGAATGGTTGGACTCGATGATCCGGTGGGTCTCTTCCAACCTGGTGATTCTATGGTTCTATGAAAACGTTGTATGAACCACTGAAAGAATATCCAATGGGATCATCATAATTGGCTTGGACTGGGGAGGCAAGAAGGGCATTTGAGCAATTAAAGAAGGAATTGATGAAGGCCCCAGCTTTAGGCCTTCCCGACGTTTCAAACCCATTCTGGTTATTTTCCCATGAAAGACAGGGGATGGCCCTGGGGGTGCTGACAAAGCAGCTAGGCCCCTATAAAAGGTCTGTAGCCTACTTCTCCAAACAATTGGATTTTTTTCTTATTAACTCACGGGTCTTAGTAAAGATTCCAAAGTCTCGACAAGCTAGCAAGCATGAGAACCCCGGCCGTTTGCTCTGTGCTTGCTGCTAATATCATGGGTATGCCAAGGCATCGGCCGCTTGTCCCAGCATACACGCCACAGTGAAATCTTTCTTGCCCGCATATAATGAGTCCCGGTATCATTAAAAGATTGAGAATAAAAAGCCACAGGCCGGTGAGGTCCATCTGGTCCCTTCTGCCATAGGTTGCAGTGAGATCCACGTTCACTGTATCCCCACTCCAACTGTATAGGCTCTGTTGGATGTATAGGACCTAACTGTTGAAGAACCTTAAGTTCCTCTACCAACAAGTCCAGGGCATGTTGGTGGACAGCAGTCCACTCCCATTTCCTTGTTTTCCTTAAAAGATTATATAACGGTTGAGCAATGATAGAAAAGCCAGGTATGTGCTTCCTCCAGTACCCTAAGGTTCCCAACAGTTGTTGCAAATCCTTCCTAGATGTGGGAGTCTGGCCTCCCTCTATCTGTTGCAAGGTATCTGAAGGGATTGTAACCATTCCCTTAATCCACCACACTCCCAAGAACTTAACTTCTCCACTTGGATCCTGTCTTTTTGAAGGACGAATGTCTAGCCCTAAAGATTCTAACTTATCCACTATTGTTTGCATTGCCACTGACACCTGCTGTTCATTGCTTCCAGCTATTAGAATGTCATCAATATATTGATACACCTCTATACCCTCAGGGTAGCTAAGTTCCCGTAATACTTTTGCTAGCGTGTTGTGAGCGATAGTTGGGGAATGTTTATACCCTCGAGGAAGTTTGTTAAAGGAATACTGAACTCCTTTCCACGTAAATGCAAAACGAGCTTTATCCTCTTCTCGCAGAGGAATCATAAAAAACATACCCTTAACATCCAATGTAGCCATCCGCTGGCAGATACGGCTTTGGATTTGAACAATTATCTCAGAAGCCAATTATGTTTTGGCCGTTCACTCTTCCCGCCAGGGCCTTGCGTTCCACAATCTTTCGCCCCAAGCTCCAACGCTTTTCCTGGTCATGCCGAAGGAGCCAATTGTCAGGCTCTCTGAAGCAGAAGATTCTGGTGAATCTGTAAGTACTATGGAAGCTTTCTGCATGTTAAACTGTACCTGCAATTAGTAGTTCTGCAAGTTAAAATGGTGTCTCCCCGGAGCATAAGTGTGTGGAATGTTTCTGCCTGTTAACAGCATTCTGTAGACAGACAGTGACTTGCCCAGTCATTTGAAGCGTGGCGTTGGCACCGCTTGGCAGTCTCCTCCCTCCTGGGGAGGAACGATCCCGTGCACCAGTATATGCTGGAGCCCGACCGTCTGGAAAGCAGCTTGACACAAAAGGATGCCGGGGGGTCCGAGTGGACACCAAGTTGAACGTGAGCCGACAACGTGCCCTTGCCGCAAAGGCGGCCGAGGCTATCCGTAGCCCGATATAGAGGAAAGCGGGGTTTATACATGCTGCGATACAGCTGCGTCGACCAGTCCAATTGCTCACGATCCCCGGGGGCGCAGGGCACCACAGACCATGCTTGGGCAGCTTTGGGGACACTGCCTGTTTTCCCAAAAGCCTCCTACCCAGCGTAGCGCGCAAAGCCTCTCTCGATCTGCCCTCGAGCCCTCAAGCCACCGGTGCTGAACACGGGCTTTGTATTTTATTTTCTCCCGGGAGGCGTGCAGCTTAGAAACAATTCTTCTGCAATTGAAGCGGGGCTTTCAGGGAACACTTTAGAGCGGCTTCCGTTGGTTTCGCAAAATGTTGTGCAAAGTTAAGGCCTGCCCTGCCCTGGCAAAAGCGGTCACTCGACTGGAGGGAGCAGCACCGAAAAGCCCCAAGCACGCTTGAGGTGGACTTGACGCGGTAAGAAATAGCAATAAACGGCACTTGTAGCTACAACAGCCTCTTCTGAGACCTCGTTTCCCGGCCGCAGGTTCGCAGCGCTACGCGACGCAGATCCCTCCGCGGACTCGCCCCAGGTCGGATCCCTCCGCGCCCCGAGGGCACGCAAACTCCCTGAGCCCCGGTAAGCGCCAGGCCGCCGAGGGCGGACCCGCCGAGGGGGCGGGAAGAAGCGGAAACGACGGGCGAGACCGCCAATCGAGACGCGCGATCGGCCGGCGGCCCAATGGGCGCCGCGGAGGGCCTGGCCGAGCGGAGGAAGCGCGGGGGCGGCAACGGGCGTTGTCGTGGCTGACGAGATTACTGGAGTGGGGGCCACCCGGTCCGGCGGCGCCATTACCGTCTTCGGAAAGGTCAGCGGCAAGGCGCTTCCCCGCCAACGTCATCGACGAGGACGAGGAGGTAGCCGCGGCTTTGCTCTGTGCGCGGTTCCTCTTCCCTTCCCCCGCGCTCGCAGGCGCCCTGAGCCGAGGACGCGGTGCCCGGGAGCGCGGCAGGGCGGGTGGGAGGGAGGGACGGGGTGCGGATGGGGCCTCTGTGGCTCGTGGCGCTCTCTACTGCACCATCCCTAAAACGTCGCGCTTGTTCGGTGCCTCCCCCCTCGGCTGCCGCGGCGCGTACCGTGTCGCTGGTGCTGTCCGGCTCGCCTCGGTTCGCAGCCCCATCGTGTCGCGCGCGCGCGCGCGTAGAGGAGGGCCCCTGACGGTAACGCACTTGGTGGCAGCCGCAGACGTTTGCCGCGTGATATCCCTTTGGCACTGCCGGTCGTGCAAAGTTTGCTGCCGAGGGATGGGAGTGGCCCTACCTCGTGTAGGGTGATAGTCTTGAAACCTTAGATTAAGGACGCGCGGCCAGTCGCCTCGGGGATTCCAGGTCGATGGATGGATGGATGGAAACGGCGAACGTCGGAGTAGCGACCGTGATGAGTTAGCTCTGCAGAAGAGAAGTGCAGGCCTTGGCGTGCCTCGTAGCAGCGTTCTAGAGACTTCACAGCTCTGCTGTGCTAGGCTTTGGTTCTGAACCCCCAGGCTGGATTATTAAAGCCAAGACTTAACAGCTTTTCTTCTTTTTCTTACAAACAAACCACCCCAACTCCAAAACCGGTCGTCCCGCAGGCCGCAAAAGCTCCCCAGGAACCGAGAGCGAGCTGCTTAGCCGGCAGGGAAAAAAATGTAGCCGTTGCCTACGCGATGCTAACTCTAAGTTAGTATCCCGTACAGTTTCTTTATTAAAACGCTGAAGGCTAACAGTTAGGGATGCCTTCTGCTTGCGAAGGTAGGGTTTGCGTGCAACAGACGAGGCGGGCTCCTACTCTGCACTTGCAGGCCTCCCGTGGTTCGATACTTGAGCTCCCTCTACCGTGGAAAACGAATGGCCGCTGGTCTTCCACCTCACTAGAAGTTCTTTGCCGACTCAGTTAAGCCGTTTGTCTCCTGCCTCTGCGTGGACCACATCGAACAGAAAAGCCGCTTAGCAAATGAGCAGCCCAAATAAAAGCGTACTGGGGGTCGCTGGTCTGAAGTACTGGCCCGTCTCCTTGCCCCCATCGTCTTGCATGCTGAACCCCGCTTCTGGAGGGGGCTCTGCAGACATGTTGTGTTTTGTGTGTGGAAAGTATTAATACCACGTAATAAAAATCAACATTTTGGCTTGTGTTTGGGGTACCCGGTAATCTGCTTCCGTAGGAGTTTGGTGGGGCGTATTGATTTGCCAAAGCCGTTGCCTTTCTCGGAAGCCAATTACGTTTTGGCTGTTTACTCTTCCTCCAGGGCCTTGCGTTCCCCGATCTTTCGACCCAAGCTCCGATGCTTTTCCCGGTCGTGCCGAAGGAGCCAATTGTCAGGCTCTCTGAAGCAGAAGATTCTGGTGAGTCTGTAAGTACTGTGGAAGCTTTCTGCATGTTAAGCTGTACCTGCAATTAGTTCCTAATTTGCGAAGTCCCTTTCCCCCTTGATAGGGCACAGTAGGCTATTTGGGGTTTTCTGGCGCTTTAGTCTTTTGCCTCTAGCTTGTAACGGAACCGAGCTTTTTGACTAAGAGTAGGGATATAAAGCAATGCCCGTCCCTGGGTGTGAGCCTCTGGTGCAAAACGCGGTGTTGTTTTGGAGCGCAGCCTGATGCCTATCTGTCGTGCTCTAGAGTAAGAGTAGCAGTACTTCTTCTAATATGGAGAAGAGGGAGGGGCTTGGGGTTTTGGGCAGGCCAGGGTCGAGGAAGGGCAAGGCTGGTTGCAAGGTGCTGGATGCTTCACTTCTCGCTACAAGAGTCAAACTGGAAGACTTTGTGAGCCCACGCCAAAGGCAGCCTAAAGTTTGTTTCCCACCGGAATTGCTCATGTTGCCTGACGGTATAATGGGGGCTTTAGCCCGGAGGCAAACTGAGCTTCTGTGGCTGTTTTGTAATCCGTTACTGCCTAGCTTGAAACCAAAAAACTTGCACAGCTCTTTTCTCTTAAACCACCCCCCCCACCCCCCTTCCTGTGCATAATCGGTCTTTGTAACTCTGCTTGGAAAATGTCAGTTGCAGGCGGACAGGCAGCAATTGAGTACGTGGAAGGGCGCTGGTTGAATTGCTAGGAATTGGCGAACTGGTCTCTCCGGGTGGTTCTCTGCTCCCTTCCGTTCCCACCCTCCCGCCTCGGTGTGCGTGTGTCTTTCTGTTTTCGTTATTTGTAGGTTTGTTCTTCCTTCTCCAGCTTCTTTGGCATCCAATGACTGTTTGCGAGAAGCGTGCTGCTTGCCCGGGCCCGGCCGATGGATTCCGGTTGTCTGTGGATGAAGGGCCTGAGGGTGGGCAGTCCGTCTGTCACGTACGTCTACGCATTTTGGGTGGCTGTCAGTTGGGCTGGCCGCCTGGCTAAGATCGCCACTGAATGGATTTTGCCTGTTGCCCGTCAGTCTAGCCGCTGTCGACGTCTAATTTCTTTGTGAGGTGCGTCTGTGGAAGGCCATAAAAACGTTGAGCGGCAGTTGCACAATAAAGATTTAGCATGGGGATATCACCTCTGTCTCGTGCGTCTTACTGGGGGAGGTAGTTCTGCAAGTGAAAACGGTGTCTCCTTGCAGTGTAAGTGCGTGGAACGTTTCAGACTGTTAACAGCGTTCTGTAGATAGACAGTGACTTGCCCAGTCATCTGAAGCGTGGCGCTGGCACCGCTTGGCAGTCTCCTGCGTCTTGCAGGAAGCAAAGGCTAGGCTTGTTGCTTTTAGCTAAAATCCGTGTTTTAGCTAAAAGTGCAACTTAACAGCATTCGATGGCAAGGTCCCCCCATTACTTGCTAAGTGGATGAAACGTGGAGAGTGAATATTGGGTCGCAGTCGATGTTTTGGAGTGATTTGCACGGGGACTGGCGATGCAAAAAGGTAAGGGAGACCCTCCCATCGAGTCGCGAGGTTCAGAATGTCCGCACACCCCCTCCTCCCCCCCCCTTTCTTTCTAAACTCCTCGGAGAGGAGTCTAGGTGTGGCTGCATCTGAGCCTAATCCCAGGCTCGATCGAGGGGTTATGGCCAAGAGATTCAGAGGGTTATACGTGCGCACCCGCTTCTCCATGGCACTCAGCTGAGCTTTCCAAGTTGTATCGTGCTTCCCCACTCTGCTTACCTTCTGCCTGGGCGTCTGGCGTCAATTCTCTCCGGAGTTCGAACGTGAGGTCTCACGAAGCAGGCTCTCGGGCATCGGATTTTGTAAAATCAGTCACTTGATAGAATGGTACGGCAGCATGTTCGACTCTCCGGAGAGAGGGCCGACACCAGTGAAGAAATCCCCATGTAGTTGAACTCTTGCAGGCTATTTCAACTCTCCTCCTTGCGCATGCTCTTAGACTTCTTAGGCACCTCTTCAAGGTTGCATCTGGTCCTAGCTGGTTCTTCTTTCTGTTATCATTGTGCTAGTCCTTGTGATGTGCGGGCATGAATGTTCGTTAGAAAAACTGCAGAAATGTTAGGTCAACTTAGACGGCTTAGCTTACTGAAATACGCACTGTCTGCTGGCAAAGGCCTTGAAGACCTTGGATGCTGATAAGAGAGAAGCTGGAATGCAGAAAACAACTGCAGCTCGATCAGGATGGGACTGCGCCTGTGCACGGTTTGAATTCAGGGGCAGTTCTTGAGGAAGATGAAGATGGCTTCAGCCCTGAGTCCCAGACCACAACATCGCACCTGCGCAAGTATAGAAGAAGCTTCTCGAATCTAATTATAATAAGACTCATGAATATGTAATAGGCACTTATGAATAGTCATGTCCTCACACTATAACTATCTGCTTGTTAGATTGTTCGGGGTGCGAGTTTTTGGAGGAGGACCCCCTCGCACCCGCCGGCGAATAAACACATACCTGCTTTATAACCCTTAATGGAGTTATAGAGTTTGATTCCGCAAAACAATTTGGTGACCCAGGTGGGACCCCCTCTCTGTCCGGCTGCAGGACCGGTGGGGAGTGGGACATTCTAGGCGCCGCTGGATTATTTCTCCAGAGAATCTCCCATCCTCATCCGATCGCTGCGGGGAGAGAGACGGACCATCAGTGGGCGGACAAGGTATGTGACTTGGGGATATGGATACTTGGTAATTGGAAAGAGGGGCAGAGTCTGTAAGTCGTGATGGGACGCCTCATGCGATGACGAGAAGCTGTAATGCTCGCCCCTGGGAATTGGTGGGCCCAAAGGGACGCGTAGTGAGGAAGGCTGTAGGGAGGGATTTCCTATACCTTGCCAAGACCTTGTAAGGCGTCCGGACGAGTAGTGAGGTAGCTGTAGGGAGGGATTACCTAAGCTTGCCAAGACCTTATAAGGCGTCCAAGGTTAGGGACAGCTAACGGAAAAAAAAAAAAAAAAAAGGGCAAAAAACCAAACCAAAAAACCCCCCAAAAAACAGAAAAAACCTAAAAAACCAACAAAAAAAAAAAAAACAAAGCAAAAAAACAACATTGTATTTCAAGTGTTGTATGTGCCCGGTACCGTGTTTGGTTCAGATATCCATAACATCGGAAATTGTGGATCTAATTTGACTGGTTGTAATTAACACTGTGTGAGTTGGGCTAGCCGTGGAATGAGTGGTTGTGTGTTTGAGATGCAGCATCGCTGCGAAGCGAGTGAGGAGTTCTGATTGTTGTGTGTTGTTCATTTGTTCTGTGTTTCGTGAATTTTTAATGTATGATAAAATGCTGGAGTTTGTCAAGAATTTAAAACTTTGGATACTGGTGGGGAGAGAATTGGGTACACTGGGGTGGGTTCAAGTAGCTGACCTGTGCCACCAAGGAGTTTCAAGTACTGTGCAGGTAAAACTAGGCAGGACAGCTTGCTCACTCTGAAAATATCTAGGAAAAGGGAGAAGAGAAAAAAAATGGAAAAACCCAGCCTTGCGGCTGTGTGTGTATGGGTGCCCCCCCTTCTGCTTCTTTGCTGAGTCTGCGGGAGTTAAACATGTTATCTCTGTAGGTTATGAACTATTCTGTTCACATAAGAATAATGAGCAAACTGGCTATTATAGGGATTCCTAAACAGGCTTTGTTAAGAGATGGGAGAAATTATCCTTAAACTTTTAAGAGTACCAACTATTGATTTATCCAAAATTTGTTGTGTGATTATTTCTGCAGACAGTTTTATTGTGTATAATTGGGGAACAATACATTCAGGTTTGGTATACGTGTGCGTATATTATGTTTATCAGTAATGTATGAAAGGTTGAACTACTGCCTAATTGGCAAGGACAAAACTTAATGTAATTTAATGTAATTTAACAGAAAGTATGATCAGTAGTGCAAAAGAAAGTTTGATTCCAGAAATCCAGGACCTTGAAGGGAAAGACCGGGAACGGGTTAAAGAACAGTGTAAAAAGGTTTTAGTGAAAACCGAGAAAGAAGGAGGTGAAACTAAGGAAAAGGCAAACTAAAGAAACTAAAATTGGAAAATAAAAAGAGCCTTCTGGGGTGTGTATTAACACATTGGAAGCATGTTGTTAGGGACACTGAAAACAGAAAGACCCTTATTAAATATTGTAATCAGTGGTGGCTGCTTTACAAATGTGATGATGGGGCAAAATGGTCACTTAATTAGACAATAGATTATAACACCATCTTACAATTAATATTGGTTTTGAGGAGAGAAGGAAAGTCAGATGAAGTGTCTTACAAGGATATGTTTTTAACCCTCCATGACAATCTGGAGTGATAAAGGAACAGTGGAATTGTGCCCCCCTCCCCCACAGGAGCCTCTGGCACTTGCCCTTGAGCGAGAAAATAACAAGGAAGCTGGAGGTAAACGGAGGCAATTGTTGTTCAGTGTGCAGTACTGGACAAAAGTGCACAAAGTTAAACAAAACTCACTAGGCACCAGAACAGAATCTAACTGATCTTTTTAAGCCTCCCCCTCAATCACAGGAACAAGATGCTGACTCGGAAAGGACCCCCACTCCTCTGGAGAGCCCTGTATCCTTTCACATCAGAAAAAGTCTGCTCCAATGGTCCTGCAGGCAGCTCTCTGGGAGGCAGTAGGACCTGATGGAGAAACGATGCTAATCAAGGTACCTTTTCTACTGTTGATTTAGAAGCATGGAAAGGGTTGCCTGGGAGTACCAGAATGATCTGGTAAGTGCAGCCAAATATTTTCAGTTTATTATAAGACAGCACAACCCCGATAGGGGCGATCTACAGTTATTATTGGACTGTTTGACAGAGACTGAGAAACAATTAAACAGTCTTAAAGACTGTGGGGGATTTGGACAAAGATTACTATAAACAAGAAGGGGTGAACATTAAAGATTATTTCCCTCTTCAAGACCCAAAGTGGCATATAAATGGGAATGCACACAAAGAAAGGCTGCAAGCATATCAGAGGTGGATATAAGGGATGGAGAGAGCCATTCCAAAAACAATAAATTGGTCAGTATTATAAGCAATTAAGCAAGGTCCTTCCGAGTCACCATCTCAATTCCTGGATTGATTAAGGGACGCAATGTACCACAGCACACTGCTGGATCTTGGGTTGAAGGTAGAAATACAACAACTAGTTTCTTTGTTCTTGGGTCACTCAGCAGGGGATATCGGGCATAAATTTCAAAAGCTGTGTTCCATAGGAGATAGGAACCTGCAAGTATTGTTGAATGAGGAGAAAAAGAAATGAAAGAGAGAGGAGTAATCAGAAAGCACAAATAGTGGCCCATGTGAAGGAGGATTGATGGAGATCTAGGAAATCCACCCTAGCAGATTGTCTGGTTATAATGAATCTGGGGAAAGAGTAAAGTAAGGTAGAATTTTAATTGATGCCAGGGCAACATATTCAGTTTTAAACCAAGCTTTGATATCCCTGGAAAATGACTACATGCTGGTAAAGGGAGCAACTGGCCAAAAGAAAAGGCATATTTTGCAAACTTTTGAAATACAAATTGGGAAACAATGGGGTATATACCAATTCCTGCACATGCCCCACTTCCCCGAAGGCACTCCTGGGGAGAGATTTACTAGAACAATTAGGGGCTGTGGTTAATTTTGTAAAAGGAGAAATTACTCTGGAGGTAAATGATCAACTACACATACAAATAATGACCTTATCTATAGCTAGTGTGCCCACAGGAGGAAAGGGCGATGAGAAAATTACGAACCAGGTATATCCTGGGGTATGGGCCACTGATATGCCCAGAAAAGCAAAGAATGCTCCACCTGTTGATGTCAAATCAAAGAAGGGTGGCAGCCAGTAAGAATTAAATAAGATGCTCTGAAGAGAGAAGACAGGGACAAAATTCAGCCAATACCTGTCTGTAAGCCTGATGGATCATATCAAGTAGTCCAGGACTTATGACCTGTAAATAAAATAATAAAGACCTCTATCCAGTGGTGGCAAATCCATATACTCTACCTGAAGGATGCCTTCTTTTGCCTCCCTCTCCATGAAGCCAGCCAGAAAATATTTGCATTTGAAGGGGAGAATCTCAAAAGTAGATGCAGAAATCAGCTTACTTGGACTGCAGATTTCAAAACAGCCCTACTATATCTGGCAATCAACTTGCAAAAGATCTTGAGTCCTGAAAAGCCCCGTCTGAGGAAGAAAAAATGTTGCAGAATGTGAACGACATCCTGATTGCCAACAGGACAAGGGATGCTTGGATGACCTGGATGGTGAGTTTGTTAAGTTTTCTAGGACTCCAGGGATATCAAGAATCCAAAAAGAAGGCCCAGATAATGCAGCACAAGATGATTTACTTGGGCTACAAAGTCAGCGCTGGGCAGAGGACTTTGGGACAAACCCTAAAAGAGGCAATATGAAACTCTGAGACTGCAAACAGTGAGAGAGTTACAAATTTTCCTGGGAATGACTGGGTGGTGCTGACTGTGGATCGACTGTTTGTTAAACTTCTGCACACACTAACAGCCACTGAACAGAAACACCTTCAAAGGAATATTGAAGCTATACAGGCCTCTGAACTACTGAAAAAGGCCCTGATGTCAGCTCTAGCCTTGAGACTCTCAGATGTGAGTAAGCTATCTTTTTTTCTCCCCTAATATTGGCACGGATCCAGGCCCATCACCAAGCAGTTGCATACTTTTCCAAACAATCTGCTGCAACTGCAAAAGGTTGGCCTAGATGCCTGCGAGTGGTTACAACCGTAATACTAGATATCCAGGAAGCTCAAAAATTCACCCTGGGACAGCGAATGATTATGTTGGTGTCCCATAAAATGTCTGCTGTATCGGAAGAGAAAGGTGGATGCTGGCTTTTCCTACAAAGGTTCTTGAAATATCAGACTGCAGTGGTAGAAAATTGTAATTACTAACATTGTCAATCTAGCCTCTTTTCTTAGCAGAAACACAGGGGAATCAGTACATCATGACTGACTGGAAACTACTCAGGCAATATACTCAAACCATCTGAATTTAAAGGACAGTCCTATGGAAAGTGCTGAAGATTGGCTCATGGATGGAAGCAGTTATGTCCTAAGCGATTTGAGGTGCGCATTCAGAGCTGTACATGCACATGGAGCAATCTGGAAGGAAAAAGAGTTATTGAACTCACAGGGTAAACACATCAAATATGGACATCCTGAAGCTATCGGAAGCAGTCCAGCTCCCTGAGAAGGTAACAACCATGCAAATCAAAGCACAACAGAAAGTGAATTCGGAACTGGAAAGAGAAAATGAACTGGTGGACAGAGAGGCAAAACAGGCAGCCAAAGGAGAGGTAAAACCAGAAAGGGCTTTGACCCCTAATGGGTGAATCTCCCTGGAAGGAGAGCCCAAATATACCAAAAAAAAAGGTCAAAAGCTCGCTGCATATTTGGAAGGGTCATATAATAAGGAGGGATGAGTTCTCACCCCACAAGGTAAATTAATCATATGGGTTTTAGTAAAAGAGAGGCCCTGTAGAAATACCTAACTAGAGAAATTGTTGCAAGAAATGTATACATTGCTGTGAGACAAGTGGCTCAGCAGTGTGACATTTGCCTCCAGACTAATCCAAAATACCTTCACACTGGAAATGAGTCAAATGGGGAAAGGTAATGGGCCTGGATGACAATGGCAAATTGATAATTTTAGAACTTCCAAGAAAAATGGGGTATTGATATTTGTGCGTACAACCTTTTCAGGTTGGCCAGAGGCATTCCCTACCAGAACAGCCAAGGCTCAGAGGTAACCAGAACATTAATACAAGAGAGAATACACCATTTTGGAGTTCCAGTGACTTATCTGTCACTTTGGGATTCATTCGGACACTAATCAGAAGACTGTACTTATATATATTGGCCTAGGTTGTATATGTTTAAGAACTGCTTGCATTTCTATAGTAATAGATGAGACCATTCTAGATAGCAAGAATCATTCTAATCTTTGCATTTGTAATTTTCTTAAGATTGTTGGGTGTGACTTTTCTTACTTGGCACCAGTCGTATCCTACCAATTGATAAAGTCTAATTACATTATGTATCACAAATTATCACCTGTACCTGTTGGAATGAATCTTATATTGGTAAAACAATTAATGAGACATTGGGACCAGGATTTGATCAAGATCTCGGATGAAGTCCAAGAAAGTGGGAGAGAGACCCTGAAAACAGTCCACCATGACATGGAGGAAATAAACAGGGTCCTGAAAAGGGTAAAGGAAAATGCAAACCATCATTAGTGGGACATGCTATTTGGATGGTCCCCTACTGCGACTGGCATTCTAAATAAGCTTTGTCACCCCATTATTATCCTTTTGATGTTAGTTTTAGTTAGCTTTGTTTTCTCTATTGTGTTGTTTGTTTGAAATTGGAGAATGCTACAATCACTAACAATTTTGACCTCTATGTCTAGTGCTCGTGACAATGCATTGAAAGGTATTTTTCAAGCAAAATACTATCCAGTTCCTCTTTCAAAAGTAGATCATGTGTGAGGCAAACGAATTTGCCTAAGTTTAAAAGACAGGGGGGAATTGATGTGCGGGCATAAATGTTCGTTAGAAAAACTGCAGAAATGTTAGGTCAACTTAGACGGCTTAGCTTACTGAAATACGCACTGTCTGCTGGCAAAGGCCTTGAAGACCTTGGATGCTGATAAGAGAGAAGCTGGAATGCAGAAAACAACTGCAGCTCGATCAGGATGGGACTGCGCCTGTGCACGGTTTGAATTCAGGGGCAGTTCTTGAGGAAGATGAAGATGGCTTCAGCCCTGAGTCCCAGACCAAAACATCGCGCCTGCGCAAGTATAGAAGAAGCTTCTCGAATCTAATTATAATAAGACTCATGAATATGTAATAGGCACTTATGAATAGTCATGTCCTCACACTATAACTATCTGCTTGTTAGATTGTTTGGTGTGCGAGTTTTTGGAGGAGGACCCCCTCGCACCCGCCGGCGAATAAACACATACCTGCTTTATAACCCTTAATGGAGTTATAGAGTTTGATTCCGCAAAACACTTGTTATCTGGCTTTATTAGATACTGTCACATTCTTTCTCATTCTTTCTAACTGCAGCCTTGTTAAAATTCCTTTTAAGCATAAGTATAAAGCCACAGGCTAGGTAAAAGTTATTTTTCAAGCTAATCCTGTCATTTAGTTCTAAAATCCCAAGAACTATACATAATGTTCAAATGTATAATAGCTTAGCAACTTATATCAAATCATTTCTTCCTTCAGTAGGCGTTGGGAATGTTTTAAGTGGACAGTCCGAGCTTGCGGCCTAGCGCTTCAGAGCAAGTCTAGCTACCGATGCCACAAACGCTAAGCATACAGCATACTAAATCGCACAATATGATAACTCTGAACAATTTATTCCGTTGATGCTTTAGCTAGTGCCACAGAGTGACCGTGCCCTCGGTGAGTTTGCTGATGATCCAAAACTGGGAGGAGTGGCTGATAGACCAGAGGGTTGCGCCGCTGTCCAGAGGAGCCTCGACAGGCTGAAGAAATGGGCAGGCGGCAGCCACGTGTAGTTCAACAAAGGGAAGTGCAGAGATCTGCCCCTGGGGAGGAACGACCCTGTGCACCAGTATGCACTGGTGCCCAACCGTCTGGAAAGCAGCTTGGCACAAAAGGTTGCGGGCGATGTCTCTGGGTAGACATCAAGTTGAACGTGAGCTGACAACATGCCCTTGCCGCAAAGGTATTCCTTCAGGTATTGGAAGGTTGCCATAGGATCTTCTCGGAGCCTTCTCTTGTCCAGGTTGAACAAACCCCACTGTCTCAGCCTGTCCTTGTATGTGAGGCACTCCAGCCCTCTGATCATCTTTGTAGCCCTCCTCTGGACCCATTCCAACAGTTCCATATCCTTCTTATGTTGAGGATTCCAGAACTGGATGTAGTACTCCAGATGGCATATCACAAGAGAGGTAAAAAGGGACCCAGAGCTGTATTTAAACATTTAGTTTATTACCTATAATGTTACAATTATAAGTCAAGCATATGAGCTTAAGTCTAGACCAATATTAGCATTCTATAAGGGTTTGAAGAAGGAGTATATGGCCTGTACAGAGTTCAGTGATAAAGTCTTTAGGTGTTTCCTCGAAGCTGCTGCGAGTGAAGTTTCTGCAAATGCTCCGGTGCTGGTGCTCGCTCGTAGGCTGTTGATGTCGGTGGGTGTAATAAGTAAACAAGACATTTTTTCATTAAAGCTATCTAAAAAGGAGATATTAAGGCTTGCTAGGAGTTAGAGCAAAACCACAGTAGCTGTGGAAAGTTTGAAGATAATACATGTCTCTGGGAACGTGTTCATTTATCAGACCAAACCAACCCGGGTCCACCTGGCAGCTTTGGTAACCCTAGATGTTACGGCGGCATGAGGTTCGTAGATAAGGTCACTGAGGAAGATGCTGAGTTATCATGAATCATCCACTAACAACACCTAGAGTCTGCGCAGATCAACAAAGAATATGTGACACGCAGATATGAACTCAGACCTGATAAAACTATAAAAACCTGAACAAAATTGTTAAGGTGTGCGCCGTTGGTGGAGCGGAGACTCCCCGGCCGACCAGCGCTGTTTGCTTACCGCTGCTTCCTATTAAAATTGGAAAATAAACATTTAACTACTTTTTACCAATTAATGAGTTTCGTCTGAGTTATTAATTTATGACAAATTTGGTGCCGTGACTCGGATAGAGGCAATTCAGAGTGAACCTCGTACAGGGGAGGCGCCCCGCTATAATAGTGGCCTCTGTTCGAAGGTATCCGTGAAACCTCTACCGACGAACCTTTTAAATTAGCGGTAAGCAAAGAAAACCGATTGTCCCATAAAATCGTGCACGAAGATCCGAACGAAGACGCAAGGACGCGTAAGTATAGGCCGGTTATCCGTTCGGTTGGGGCTGGGTATCCCGGGGCGTGCTGTGTTAGACGCCCAATTGCGGGCGAGGCGAGTGCGGAGTCCTTAGTAGCGCCGTTCCCATATGCCATGAGGGACTGGGTCGCGAATTGGACGAAGTGAGTGTGTGTGTGTGTGTAAAGGCACCTCGGAAGATGGGGCAGAAGAAAAGCAAGCCTTCTGACTCCATGGGTGGGGGGCTCCGTGTTAAGCTCCCACAGATACCTCCAGATACTCCACTGGGGATGATTATCCTTTTAGAAAGGGTAAGAGTAAAGTAAAAATGATACATTATTGCATGGAAGTATGGGGTGGTGTCTCGACCCTGTCAAAGGGAGGAGGAAAAATATGGGTTCGTTTTGTCTGTGTGGCGATCCGGAGAATAAAGGGTTACTCCCAGGGTGATTATCAAACAGTATTTATTTCCAAAAGGGCAAAACAACGAGCCCAGGTACCCAGCCCCAGTCCAAGCAGTCACGCATGCCGTGAGGTCAGGGGGAGGGGTAGAGAGAATTAATAGATTGTATCACCGAGTGGTCCAGGCTGCTCCGGGTCCAGGTCTGCGTTTCAGTCCCAGCTCGGCAGGCACCTCAGTTCTGGCACGGCAGTGGGCCTGGGCAGGAGCCCTCTGGGCTCCTGGGCACGGCGCCCCTGGGGTCCACGCTGCCCCGGGCCGCATGGCGACCCCCGGGCTCCTCTGGCCACGTGGCTACCTGGCCTCCTGGCGACTCCCCGCCCCCCTGCTTCTGCTCCCTGCCCCCCGGCCGCCCAAGCAGCCGGGGAGGGCAAAGGGAGGGGGCTAGTGGCGGGGGGGGCAGGCTTCAGAGAAAAGCAGTGTCGCTGGAGAAACAAATGTTTAAGGCAAATAAATAACGAGTCTGCCGTGACAGGTGGGAAAAGAGATTCGTAAAGACCACCTTTATTGGCCAGTATTTGGGTCATCTGTCAGGCTCTGAATATTTATGTGAATTCAAAGGAACCATTTAATTTGGAAGAAAGTGAATATGCACACTTATGGATAGGGTCAAAAACGAGGATTAATTTGTACCCTCTTAAAGAAAAGGGGGGGCAAGCACGAAAGAAAAATAAACAGTCAGAAGAAATCCCGGTAGCACCACCACCTTATGTGCCCCCTCCGCTGCCACCTCCACCAACTCCTAATCCAGTACCGACTGCCCCCCCTCACAATCCTGAGAGTGATACTGATTCAGATGTAGACCAAAATGCTAATAGGCAGATAACTAGGAGTCAAACCAGAAGCCAACAGCGGCAGGGGGATGGACTGTACCCCCTCAGAGAAATCGCAATGGGAGGTCCGCAGGCTGGGATGGGATACGTGGCGGTCCCTCTTAATTCAGGGGATGTTAAAGATTTTAAAAAGGAAATGGGGAGTCTGTTAGAAGATCCCCTTGGGGTGACAGAACGGGTTGATCAGTTTTTGGGAAGAACTACAGTCAATTCTGGGAATTTTGTTTACAGCAGAAGAAAGACGGATGATCAGGAGGGCAGGGATGCGAATCTGGGATGACCAACATCAACAGGGTCCTGCAGCAGATACTAAGTGGCCCCTTCAGAACCCAGGGTGGAATAACCAAGATCTGGTACACCGAGGTCATATGCAGGACTTGAGAACCATAATTATCCAGGGTATAAGGGAGTGAGTCCCGAGGGGGCAGATCATTAGCAAGGCGTTCAGTGAGCACCAAAAGAAAGATGAAACCCCTACTGAATGGCTAGAAGGATTAAGAAAGAGCCTGCAGTTATATTCGGGCTTAGATCCTAGCACTCCTGTAGGGGAAGCCTTGTTAAAAACTCAGTTTGTAGCCAAGTCGTGGATGGATATTAGAAGAAAGTTGGAAAAGATTGAAGACTGGCAGAATCGAGGTCTGGATGAGTTGTTACGGGAAACTCAGATAGTGTATGTTAGGAGAGAGGAAGAAAAAGATAGAAGAATGGTTAAAATGATGGTTGCTGCGGTGAGAGAAGGCACAGCACAGGTGCAGCTACAAAGACCGGCAGAACGTAGAACAGATGTAAGGCATCAAAGGCCCGGTGGGAAAGATCCCTTAGTGAGAAATGAAAAGAGAATAACTCCAACGTGTTTTTATTGTGGTCAGAACGGACACATGAAGAAAAATTGCAGAAAGAAAATGATGGATGATAAAAATGTTCAAAGTGGAATAGGTGTGTCAGGGGCTCTTTCTGTCGGGGACTCGAGAGATAGCTGAGCCCTTGATAAAATTAAAAGTGTGTCCCCAGCAGCAGGAAATAGAATTTTTAGTGGACTCGGGTGATGTGCAGGCATAAATGTTCGTTAGAAAAACTGCAGGAATGTTAGGTAAACTTAGACAGCTTAGCTTACTGAAATACGCACTGTCTGCTGGCAAAGGCCTTGAAGACCTTGGATGCTGATAAGAGAGAAGCTGGAATGCGGAAAACAACTGCAGCTCGACCAGGATGAGACTGCGCCTGCGCACGGTTTGAATTCAGGGGCAGTTCTTGAGGAAGATGAAGATGGCTTCAGCCCCGAGTCCCAGACCACAACATCGCGCCTGCGCAAGTATAGAAGAAGCTTCTCGTATCTAATTATAATAAGAGTCATGAATATGTAATAGGCATTTATGAATAGTCATGTCCTCACACTATAACTATCTGCTTGTTAGATTGTTTGGTGTGCGAGCTTTTGGAGGAGGATCCCCTCGCACCCGCCAGCGAATAAACACTTACCTGCTTTATAACCCTTAATGGAGTTATAGAGTTTGATTCTGCAAAACAACTGTACTCTTCTTGATTTGCCTATCCTCTCTTCCAAAAGTGGTAAACTCTCTTTTTCTTCTTGAGTCCCAGCAAAAACTCCCTGTTCAGCCAGACCAGTCGTCTTCCCTGACAATTTGTCTTGTGGTGCATGGGGACAGCCTGCTCCTGTGCCTTTAAGATTTCCTTCTTGAAGAATGTCCAGCCCTCCTGGATCCCTTTGCCTTTCAGGACTGCTTCCCAAGGGACTCTTTCAACCAGGGACCTGAACAGGCCAAAGTCTATCCTCTTCAGTTCCATGTTAGTGGTTTTGCTGACCCCCTTCCTAACTTCACTAAGAATTGAAAATTCTATCATTTCATGGTCACTAATCCCGAGACGGCCTCCGACTACCACATCTCCCACCAGTCCTTCTCTGTTTGTAAACAGCAAGTCAAGTGAGGAACCTCCCCTGGTAGGCTCACTTACCAGCTGTGCCAAAAAGTTATCTTCCACACACTCCAGGAACCTCCTAGACTGTTGCAATAAAAAGTCCAAGGGCAATCAAGAGAGACTTCAGGACTTTGACTTAACTAGTTAAGGGATCAGGAGTATAGGTAGTGTTTTCTATTCTTCCAGTTGCAGGGAACGATGAGGGAAGGGACAGGAAGATCCAGCAGATCAATAGCTGGCTCCAATCCTGGTGTCACCAGCAAAATTTTGGGTTTTTCAATCATGAGTTGGTTTACATGATGCTAGACCTGCTGGTGATAGATGTGGTGCACCTGTCTCAAAGGGGAAAAAGGATCTTTGCACAGTGTTGAGGGAATTACACAACCCATGGGAATTATACTACCGTCATCAGGGCTTGGCCCAAGGTTCCTGCTTAAAAAAGATGAGTTGCCAATCTACTGAGTAAATAAATGGTTTATTTATCTGACACACAGAGCAGCTCAAGTTTGGTGCCTAGAAAGAGGGACTCCAAACGAAGAAATCCCTGGGCAACTATACCCTTACAATCTAAGTTCCCTACCCCTCATGCAACAGTTTGGACCAATAGTAATATTAGGTTTGAAGTCTCCCTGATCTTCGTTGGGTCCTTTCATTGTCTCTAGGCAGGCTATTTCTTCTGTTATCTCTAAGGTTGCTGTGTCAGCTGAAGATTTTAACAGTCTTTCTTGCTTCCTTATCTTGCAGCTCGAACTAGCTCTAGGACCTTCTATTGCTTAACTAGGTAAAAGTTTAGCATATCTGGGTGAAAGTTCACAGCTTGCAGCATAAGGCTCCAGCAAATTTAGCTACTAATGCTAAACAAGTTAAGCTAAGCAAGTTCTACATAAGGAGTATACCAAATTGCACAGCATGTAGGAGTTAGCAAGGCTCATTGAAAGCTTTAAACTAGATTTTAAGGGGGAAAGGGATAAAACCAGGCTGGCTAGAGATAAGCCTGGGGGCAGCACACCAATGTTTGAGGGACAGTATGCAAGCAAGGTCCTTCAGCCTGCCATGTCGGTGGAGGTAAGGGATGAAGATCCATGTGGCATCAAAGACACAGGGATTACTGATATCTTAGAAACCATGGAAATGCCTGAGAATGGTCATGTAGGAATCAGGGATTCTCCCTCCAAAAAATGTGGTAGGATCAATAGCCCAACTGAAGTGCATCTACACCAATGCATACAGCATAGGCAGCAAACAGGAGGAGCTGGAAGCCATTGTGCAACTGGAAAACTATTATATAGTTGCTATCACGGAAACATGGTGGGATGACTCTCATGACTGGAATGCTGCAATGGATGGCTACAAACTCTTCAGGCAGGATAAGCAAGGAAGGAGAGGAAGTAGGGTAGCCCTCTATGTTAGAGAGAATTTGACTGTCTAGAGCTTGATGATGGTGATGATAGGTTCAAGTGTTTATGGGTAAAAATCGGGGGAAGGCCAACAAGGCAGATATCATGGTGGGAGTCTGTTATAGACCACCCAGCCAGCAATGAAGAAGGAGATGAAATATTCTATAAGCAGCTGGGAGAAGTCTCACAATTGCTAACCCTTGTTTGCACGGGGGACTTCAGATGTCTGTCTGCTGGAAATGCAACACAGTGGCAAGGAAACAGTCTAGGAGGTTCCTGGAGTGTGTGGCAGATAGCTTCCTGACACAGCTGGTGAGCAATCCAGCTAGAGAAGGTGCCCCACTGGGCGTGATGTTTGCGAACAGAGAAGGACTTGTGGGTGATGCAATGGTTGGAGGCTGCCTGGGGCACAGTGTTCACAAAATGGTAAGAGTTTTCATTTCTTGGAGAAGTGAGGAGAGAGTGGTCAGCAGAACTGCTGCCTTGGACTTCCAGAGGGCAGACTTTGACCTGTTTAGGGGCCTGGTTGACAGAGTCCATTGGGAGGCAGCCCTGAAGGGAAAAGGAATCCAGGAAGGCTGGACATTCTTCAGAAGGAAATATTAAAGGTTCAGGAGCAGGCCAGCCCATGTGCTGAAAGACGAGCCAGTGGGGAAGAAGACCAGCCTGGCTGAACAGAGAGCTTTGACTAGAAATCAGGAAAGAAAAGAGTTTATGATCTTTGGAAGAAGAGGCGGGCAACTCAGGAAGACTACAAAGATGTTGTGAGTTTATGCAGGGAGAAAATTAGTTGTCCCAAGCCCAACTAGAACTTGATCTCACTACTGCTGTAAAAGACAATAAAAAATGTTTCTACAAATCCATTATCAACAAAAGGAAGGGTGAGGAGAATCTCCAGCCTTTATTGGATGCCAAGGTAAACACAGTGACAAAGGCTGAGGAAAAGACTGAGGTACTTCATTCCATTTTTGCCTCAGTCTTTAATAGTGATACCAGTTGTTCTCGGGATACCCAGCCCCTTGAGCTGGAAGACAGGGATGGGGAGCAGAAAGAAGCCCCCATATTCCAAGGGGAAATGGTTAGCGACCTGCTACACCGCTTAGATACACACAGGTCTATGGGGCCAGATGGAATCCACCCAAGAGTGCTGAGGGAGCTGATGCAAGTCCTCACCAAGTCACTTTCCATTTATCAGCAGTCCTGGCTAACTGAGGAGGTCCCAGTTGAATGGAGGTCAGCAAATGTGGCACCCATCTACAAGAAGGGCCAGAAGGAGGATTTGGGAAACTACAGATCTGTCAGCCTGACCTTGGTGCCAGGGTAGGTTATGGAGCAGGTCATCTTGAGTGCCATCATATGGCACATACTGGACAATCAGGAGATCAGGCCCAGTCAGCATGGGTTTATGAAAGGCAAGTCCTGCTTGACTAACCTGATCTCCTTCTATGACAAGGTGACCCACTTAGTGAATGAGGGAAAGGCTGTGGATGTTGTCTACCTAGACTTCAGTAAAGCCTTTGACACCATTCCCCACAGCATTCTCCGAGAGAAACTGGCTGCTCATGGCTTGGACAGGTGTGCTGTTCACTGGGTAAAAAACTGGCTGGATGGCCAGTCCCAAAGACTTGTGAACAGAGTCAAATCCAGTTGTCAGATGTTCACAAGTGGCATTCCCCAGGGCTCAGTGTTGGGGACAATTTTGTTTAATATCTTTATCAATGACCAGGATGAGGGGATTGAGTGCACCCTCATTAAATTTGCAGTCAACACCAAGTTGGGAGGGAGTGTCAATCTGCTTGAGGGAAGGAAGGCTCTGCAGAGGGACCTGGACAGGCTGGATCAATGGGCTGAGGCCAACTGTATGGGGTTCAGCAAGGTCAAGTGGTGGGTACTGCACTTGTGTCACAACAACCCCATACAATGCATCTAATCATTACTGTAAGAGAATAAGTGCAGTGATTAAGAAAGATACATCACCACTTGCTTCTTTATCATTCATCCAGATCCACAGTTGCAGGGGGTGGGGGCTTTTTTTTTTCACAGCGAGGATTTGGAGATGCTGTCCCAGAAAATGGAGTTCCCCACGCAGTGCGTCCACTCGTGGGTGAGGTCTCCAACCATTGCTACGAGGGGCTTAGCCTTTATACCGCTGAACAAACAACTTACATCACTCCAAAAATGCAGAGTTTCTGGCCCCAGCTGCTTACTGCCTCTCTTTCTCATGCTTTCTTGCACCAAGAATAGCACAAGCACAATCACACTGATAATAAAACACTTTCTCATACTCTTGTGTATTAAGAATAGCACAGCACAATTCTACTGGTAATAGCAATGTGAAAAGTTGCAGATTGAACAGCATGCATAGCAATGCAATACGAATCATCCATGGGTCACCCACATTGCTGTAGGCCTGTCAATCAGGCCCTGTCACTTCATCCAAGCTTGGGGAAGAGTGGCTGGAAAGCTACCTGGTGGAAAAGGACCTGGAGGTGCTGGTCAACAGCTGGCTGAACATGAGCCAACAGTGTGCCCGGGGGGACAAGGAGGCCAACAGTAGCCTGGTTTATATGAGAAATAGTGTGGCCAGCAGGACTAAGGAAGTGATTGTGCCCCTGTACTCGGAGCTGGTGAGTCCACACCTCAAATACTGTGTTCAGTTTTGGGTTCCTCAGTACAGGAAAGACATTGAGGTGCTGGAGCACATCCAAAGAAGAGCAACAAAACTGGTGAAGGGTCTAGAGCACAAGTCTTATGAGGAGCAACTGAGGGAATTGGGGTTGTTTAGTTTGCAGAAAAGGAGGTTCATGGGAAAACTTATCACTCTCTACAACTGCCTGAAAGAAGGTTGCAGTGAGGTGGGTGTTGGTCTCTTTTCCCAAGTAACAAGTGAGAGGACGAGAGGTAAGGGCCTCAAGTTGTGCCAGCAGAGGTTTAGACTTGATATTAGAAAAATTTCTTCACCAAAAGGATTATCAAGCATTGCAATAGGCTGCCCAGGGAAGTGGTTGAGTCACCATCCCTGGATGTATTTAAAAGATATGGTGCTTGGTGACATGGTTTATGGTTGGAGTCTATGGTCTTAAGGGTCTTTTCAAACCTAAATGATTCCATGATTCTGTAATATACCTAGGAGCCTTATTAATGACATGGAGAGCTTCTCAGCAGTAGTGTTGACTATGTTCAGGTATTTTCTTAGGAAGCTTAGTTTATTAATTCTGAAAAAAATCATTTGAAATCAAAAGGAGCATTGGATAAGTGACTGTGGGAATATAACGGAAGATTGATGAGAAGAAATGGTAAAACACACTCAAGTGACCTTGCAACTGGGATGGAGAAAAACACATATATCATACTAATCATGACTTATTAGGTCTCTGAACCATTTACGATCATCCTTCCCAACATTCAGTCTGCATTTTGAAAGCTGCAATTGCCCCTTTGCTTTTGTTCTTTAAATTAATATTTTTCTTTTGGCATTTTTAATCTCCAATTTTTATTGAAGATTTGTACTCTTTCTTGGATGGGACCATACTAGCCCCATTCTGAAACTCAAACCATGTGGACTCACATTCTCACTGCTATTAATCTGCCTGTTCCTGCAGCAGAACCAACTCATTTAACTGAGGAATTGTGATGAGATGTCTGTTCTTGATTTGGTAACAATATTAACCATCACAGCTTTCTGCAGCAGTTCTCATTGTTGCTAGGAAGAGAAGAAATTCGAGAACTACACATAGCATTTTATGCAATATTTATTTTCTCTTGTGTAATAAAAGCACAAAATGAAAGAAAGCTTGCAGAATTAACAACCTCGCGGTATCAGCATCTTGTGGCCATATAAAGACAGCAATTTCTCTGAAGATGCTTCAGTTGTTTCTCTCCCAATATAATCATTGGTGACGATTCAAGAGCACGAAATTATGTACAGTAGAACCACTGATACAAAAGGAAATAATGAAAACCAAAATGGATGCTTTCAATGGGTTACTTGCCCTCTTATAGGCAGTTTTCAGAAGGGTTTTTTAAAAATAAATTTATATTTATACGCTATTTTTAAATTTGCTCTTGTTAGTATGCACCAGTGACTCAGTCTGCGAAGCACTCCTCTATTTTGGATTCTGTGACAGGTGTTTATGGTTCTTGCAGTCTCACAGTATTGGTTCTCTCTCTCTCTCTCTCTCTCTCTCTGTCAGGCATGCATGTATGCACACATATAATGCATATATTTATTTTTCCTATGCAGAGAATACAAGTAAAACAATCAAATGGTTCTTGAATGACGAGAGTCTGACAACCTATCTAATCCCAAAACAGTATGCCCAATATGCCTAGTTGTTCATTTTACATGATTTGTTGTACATGAGTGAATTTAGATGGCCTAAGTTATTTTTTAGAACACTTCTATGTTTTGATCTCTCTTTGTCCCAACAGGTTGATCTGAAACTTAAACAAGAATATACAAATAGTATATTCACTGTTTTATGTTGGTTTAACCTAGGTTAATAGTTCGGCGTTGTTATCAATACGTAGGAGATTTTGTTAAATTTGAAAGTTGATTTTACTAAAGTTGATCTGTTTCTGCTATATGCTTTGCTTGCTTAAGGTTTCTATTGTTTAAAATCTTGCAAGCATGCAGAATGTACCAGAAATTGTAGGGGGTTACTTAAAAAAAGACATGATGAAAAATCCTGGAGCCCGTCACAGGTCACTGGCGATTCAGAACAATCCAACCTTGAAGGAGGAAAATCTAGCAACTCAGCAAGTTTAGCAACCATAGAAGTGACCAAGAGTAAGCTATCCTCATTTTAATGTCATTATAATACTGCAACTTTTCACATTTGCTATTGCCAGTAGAATTGTGCTGTGCTATTCTTAATACACAAGAGTATGAGAAAGTGTTTTATTATCAGTGTGATTGTGCTTGTGCTATTCTTGGTGCAAGAAAGCATGAGAAAGAGAGGCAGTAAGCAGCTGGGGCCAGAAACTCTGCATTTTTGGGGTGATGTAAGTTGTTTGTTCAGCGGTATAAAGGCTAAGCCCCTCGTAGCAATGGTTGGAGACCTCACCCACGAGTGGACGCACTGCGTGGGGACCCCATTTTCTGGGACAGCATCTCCAAATCCTCGCTGTGAAAAAAAAAAACAACCCCACCCCCTGCAACTGTGGATCTGGATGAATGATAAAGAAGCAAGTGGTGATGTATCTTTCTTAATCACTGCACTTATTCTCTTACAGTAATGATTAGATGCATTGTATGGGGTTGTTGTGACACAAGTGCAGTACCCACCACTTGACCTTAGAAACACTGTCCAGTTCTTTTCCTAAAGGATTCACGTTGATTAGTCAGCAGGTACTGGCTATTTTGAAGGCAATATACAACACTGTCTGATTTTAGATTTATTGCTGGCTGAAGAGTTTGATGATATTAAACATTAAATTTCCGGAGGTCAGACTTTGGACTGTTCAGAAGGCTGGTTGGCAAAGTCCTACGGGAGACAGTCCTTAACGGGAAGGGAGTCCTTAAGACAGTCCTTAAGGCCAAATGTCAGGTCCTGCACTTGGGGCACAACAACCCTATGCAGTGCTACAGACTAGGAGAAGTCTGGCTGGAGAGCTGCCCGGAGGAGAAAGACCCGGGGGTGTTGGTTGACAGTCGACTGAACATGAGCCAACAGTGTGCCCTGGTGGCCAAGAAGGCCAATGGCATCTTGGCTTGTATCAGAAACGGCGTGGCCAGCAGGTCCAGGGAGGTTATTCTCCCTCTGTACTCAGCACTGGTGAGATCGCACCTCTAATCCTGTGTTTGGTTCTGGGCCCCTCACCACAAGAAGGATGTTGAGGCTCTGGAGTGAGTCCAGAGAAGAGCGACAAAGCTGGTGAAGGGGCTGGAGAACAGGCCCTATGAGGAACGGCTGAGAGAGCTGGGGTTGTTTAGCCTGGAGAAGAGGAGGCTGAGGAGAGACCTCATTGCTCTCTACAACTACCTGAAAGGAGGTTGTAGAGAGGAGGGTGCTGGCCTCTTCTCCTAAGTGACAGGGGACAGGACAAGAGGGAATGGCCTCAAGCTCTGCCAGGGGAGGTTTAGGCTGAACATCAGGAAAAAAAAAATTCATGGAAAGGGTCATTAGGCAGTCGAACAGTCTGTCCAGGGAGGTGGTTGACTCGCTTTTCCTGGAGGTGTTTAAAATGCAGGTGGACGAGGTGCTGAGGGGCATGGTTTAGTGATTGTTAGGAACAGTTGGACTCTATGATCCGACGGGTCTCTTCCAACCTGGTGATTCTATGATTCTATGATCTGGATCTTAGAGAGGATGCAGAAAACAATTGACTGAATAAGTTTTTAAACCATGTAGGTGGAATGTCACTGACTGGGTGGCTGGCTTCCTTATCACAAACTTTAGTGTTAATCTCTGTCATAATAGGGACAGTCTTCTCAGTATTAAGTTGTGTAAAAAGCATAGTTTTGAAAAGGGAACACATTTCTAGAATAGAGGTAGATAATATATGTTGGTGTTATTCTGCCGTGCTTGCTATCCTGTGGGAAGAAGAGTGGTGCCGACCTTTAGATGAGAATCAATGGTCCAAAAAGAAAAGGAGGGATTTGACACAATATGTGGAATATTTCAAAGTGGAATATTTTGATTTAAGCTAAAGTTCACTTAAGTTTCATTTAAGCAGTTGTGGGTTATGAAAATTAGACAGAATGTTTCTCTGATAGAGTGTTTTCTTTAAAATGGTATTTTCCAGACATTATTTGTTCCTTGAAGATGATAATGTCTTGTATTCAGTATTCTCTGTGCTGAAGAGATGTCACTTCTTCTGTAAACACCTCTGTTTCGAATCCTTACTAATCTGAAAGGCAAAGTCAAGTGGAGAGCTGGAGCTATCTCCAAATTAACAAGAGTTTTGACCATTGCAAAGTTTCATAACAACGTTAGAATTAGACCTTGGAAAGTAATAGAATATGCATAAGATTTCTGGGAAAGTTTATATACATGCACGTAAGTGGGAAATACATTCTACAAGCAGCCTTTGTCTCATTGCATATGATTGATGGATATCACACCCACATGTTGCCTGGGCCTGATGAAGGATGCTTGCTTTCTAAAACTCCAAAACGAGTCTTAGAGGGTTTTATTTGACAGCATTTTCAGTATCAGTAGAAAAAGCCCAAGAGCAAAATAAAAGCCTAAATTTGACAGATGGGCCAGAAAACTTCATGCCAGAAAGGGAACCTAAGTGGGATCCTAATTTGAGCCATGGGAGGTTAATGATAAAAAAATATCGACATTTGATTTTATACAGGATAAAGCATGGGGTTCCTAGACCAGAAAACTTAGCAAAACTGCACCTTTATTGTTAATGAATATGTATCAGTTACCTGATTTAAGGAAAATGCACATGATGTGGTGTAGGTATCCCCCTGTGTGCTGTATCCATAATAAAGCTGATACTGGAAAAAAGCTATCTAAAAGAAAACATGCTCTCAGAGAAAGAAAACATGGAATCATAGGGACATTATGTCTAACTTTCAAACCCCACAACTGCTTAGATGAAACTTAAGTGTACTTTAGCTTAAATCAAAATATTCCACTGTTTGTAACAGTAACTACTTCTTGTATCAAAGCCATGCTCCCTCTTTATCACTAAGTGCTAAGGAGTTTTATTCTGGCAACATGCGGAGGCTCCAGTCGGACAGTCGGATGTGCTTGATTTGTGGAAAGGCACTGAGCATGCAGACTTGTGCAACTATGTAATAAAATCAATAAAATACAACTTGTCTAACTCTTTTTCCTTCTTTAAGCTCTCAAACAAAGGAATTCCTAACTCATCTCCCACCTTCAGGGACAACATAAAAAAAAAAAAAATCCCAGTTGGATTATCCCTAATATACAGCTCCCTTCCCAATTACCAAGTAGCTTCAAATAGGCTCTTTTACCACAAATCCAGAATAACCCATCAGGGGCTTTCCACCAGTTCCTAGAGGTGTTTCCTGGGTTTTTCGAAAACTTCAGGATCCTTGGTAACCCCTGGAATGGATTATTTCTGGTACACTTAAAAACTCCTTCCTCAGTGGACTTGGTACAATTATTATTATCTTTGGACCAATGACATGGGGTTTTTTTCAGGCCACCAGGTCCCATGACTGTCATTGTGGGTATACACCTGTTTACAGGGGGTCTCTCCTACCCACTCTCCATATCCTATATGACTTATGAATTCTATACCAATTACTTTGGTACTTAGGACCCATCCCAGTGGTCTCATCCTTTCTTCTGAACTGAGTGAATGATTCCATTTTAATATTTGAAGAGGATCCAGACTGGTTCCTTTCCAGGGCCATTCTTCACTCATTAAAGGACCTCCACATACCCAACAACCAGACACATACAGTTCCTTGGCTAGTCTTTCAGCTAGTTCTACAAATAAATTCTTTCCCAAAGTGAGGAATTCTAGTTGCTTTTGCAATTCCTCTCTGATTTCATTATATAATTTCTTACTGTCTTTTGACTTCTCCAACTGGACAGAGTTTGCTAATTGCTGTGTAACCTTCATTACTGTTCTTTGTATTGATCTTGGATTCCCCCACCATCCGATATGTCCCAATGTCCTTCCTTGGTGAAACATATCCATTCTTCTCTTAGGATACCCTATTCCCAGCCTTGTTCCTCCTTTTCCCAAGTTTATTCCTACCCACAATTGTATTTTCCCCATGTGACAAGTGGTTAAGCTTTGTGTTTCATAACAATACCTATTTATGCGAGTGTGGTAACTAAGACTGGAAGACCCTCCTAACATATAGACGTTCGTAACATTTACAACATTTCTTTGGAGAACCTGGGGTGCAGCTGGAGGTGGGCATAACCCAAAGTAGAAGAGTCCAGGCAACCATCATAAGCCAAGGTCTGGTATAGCATACATCTCCATCACTCAATGTAGCGATTGAGGCATGGACCCCATTCTGAGGTAACAAATGAGATCCCTTTATTGTGCGGATGCAAAGTCTTAGATAGTGTTTCTCTACCCAGCTAGAAGCTACCTCAGTGAATTTCCACTTCTAAAAATCCCACAGATACAGTGATAGAATGCAACCACCATTGTGCCCCTTATCTTCATGTTTTCTGTCTAATGCATTCTTTTCTTATTAACTCACGGGTCTTGGTAAAGACTCCAAGGTCTCAATAAGCTAGCAAGCATGAGAACATCTCTGCTGAAATACAGATGGACACGCTGTGCTGGCATCCACTTGGGTCCTTGACCTGTGGAAACACAAGCATATCCTCGACCCCATGTTATTAACTGATACGGTCCTTCCCATCAGCCTGATTCCAAAGTTTTTAGCAATACCTTGGCTCCTTCCTTGTTGAGCTGTTTACCCTCTGTTTGTAAATATTAAAAATACCTTACTATAGGTGATTGTTCTGTTCCCTGATTCTCTCGCACGTTTAAGTAATTCAATACATACGATGCTTTCCTTAATCTGTTCTGTGGTGTTTCACCCTTCATTCCCCCTTTTTGGTTTTAATAACATATTTTTCAGCATCTGATGGGCTCGCTCTATTATCGCCTCTCCTTGTGGAGAATGTGGTATGCCTGTAACACGTGTTATTCCCCAGGTTTGAAAAAAATTTCTGAAGTTGGTCACTTACATATCCTGGCCCATTGTTTTCACCTGTGTGGGTATTCCCAAGGCTGCAAATGCATTGAAAAAAATACTTCACTATTTCCTTTGAAAATTCCCCTGTATGTGTTGGTATTATCATTGGCATATTCCTTTTGGGCCCTTAAAGTTATACTTGCATTAGTGTCTGGCTAAAATTCCATTCACTGTTTTCTGCACCAGGGCCCAGCAGTTGCTGATCTGGTAAGGGACACTGGAATGCAGAGTGTTCTCACAAACTGGCATTCTCCTAGAGACATAACACGGTTAACTCCTGTGGATGGCTCTGTGAAAGAGCTGAAAAGAAAAAAAAAATCACATTCAGGGAGGAAGGGAGGAGAAGGGGGGCAGCATTCACACACACAGCCGCGAGGCTGGTTTTTGTGGGTTTTTTTTCCTTTTGCCGGGTATTTTAAAATTTTACCCTCTGCAGCCTTTCACTCCAAAAGGTCCCAGGTAAATCTACCTGTTTGCTGGCTTAGTGGACATTTGAGATTGAAAGGTCCCAGGGATTGTAAGTTTTACAAACGTTTGAAGCATCTCAAACACACACAACCAACCACTCATTTCAAAGCTAACTCAATACATCCATACAATGTTGGTTATGACTAGTCGATAACAACAGCATGAGTTGTTCACTATTGGATCCACAAATTTTGATGCTATGGATATTTAAACTACACACGGTACCGAGCACATACAACACTTAAAATATGTACATGCATTATCAAATAAGGTTTGTATCGATTGTCTAGCAAGTATTTAAATTCCAGTAAAATATTTGGGTTTGTTGCTCTGTGAGTGTTGTACTTTGCAGGTTAATGTCAGTCGTGATTTTTATATTTTTTGCATCCATAGAGTCACGGGTTGATCAGTTGGGCCAAAGCCTCCTTTTCCCTGTATGGGATTTGCTGCATGGGGCACAATTGCTGGAAAACAAATCAGCTGAGCAATTCTAGTGCCCTTTGGTATAAAGCAAGAAGGCATAGGCGTCCAAGCCATTACTTGTATTGTTCCCATAAAATCGGCATCAAGTAATCCTGGTAAAACAAACAGTCTTTGCTTTGTAACAGATGATTGTGCAATTAACAGTGCACTAAGTCCATTTTTGCATTCTCCAAGGCTAATTGTTTAGGTTAAGCTTCTCTAGGCAATATTGCCTGCCTGCTTATTTAAGGCCTCTTGTAGTTTGTCTAGGTAGGTCATGCAATAAATGCCATTTTCCAGATTTCTTGTTTATCACAAATACAGACGTGTTCCAAGGACTATTAGTCAGGACTGTATGTCCTTGATCTGTTTGCTCCTCCACTGACTTTGCAATGCACCCAGTTTTTTCACTAGATAGGGGCTACTGCTTGACCCATTCTGGAGTATCTGATTTCCATGTTAAAGGTATGGTTGGGTGCTTTCCTGTGGTGGTCTCGACACAAAATGCTCAATAAGCTAGCAAGCATGAGAACATCGTCCGTTTGCTCTGTGCTTGCTGCTGATATCGTGGGTATGCCAAGGCATGGGCTGCTTGCCCTGGTATACATGTGACAGTGGAATCTTTTATGCCCGCAAATCAACACCTGTTGGATTGCAATCAACAGTGTAATTTTAGATTCTTCTCAGCAGCAAATATAGAGCCTAATCCAGTCTTGCCCTTGGCTTAGTGCACATTGTATACCTGAAGTCACCTTTTAGATTTTTCAAAGGGCTGTCACTTCTGACGCACTCTACAGTACCACCAGTCTCCCTTGTGAGTATTTAGTTTTCCTAGACCCTTATTATGTACCTTACAATAAGAAAGAATAATACATGTAACTGTCTTAACAGATTTTGCAAACCAGTTTTGCTCACCCTTGACTCATTCTGACTTATTGCCTAAATGTTGGCTTCAAAGGATCACCTCCTGGTTTCACAGTCCACTCTCTGGAAGGTGGAGCCACTGGTCCCTTCACTCTAGTGACATGAGTCCATCTTTAGTCCTTATGGCTACTTCTGTTGTCAGAAGTACCAGGAAGGTTCCTTCCCATGTTGAGGCTAGAGTAGTCTCCTTCCAGGATTTCACTAGGACCCAGTTCCCAGGTTCTATCTGATGTAGGCTGACATCCAGAGGTGCTGTTTGGACCAGCAATCCACGCTTTCTTAAATCTGCAAGAGATTGAGTTATTCCATGCAAATGGCCTTTAAGGTACATATGATTGATTTCAGGGATCAGCACACCCTCTTCTCTCCCTAAATATGGGAGGTCAAACAACATTTTGTATGGAGACACCACCAAGTCTTTCCTTGGGGCGATTCTGATTTGTAATAAAGCTAAACAGTCCACCTCTTCACACACACACAAACTGTTGAACAATGAACAATCTTCCTTAAATCTCTTGAAAAATAAACCAAGTATTAATCTTACAGTTCTCATATCAGTGCTTGGATGGTTCAAGCTAGAAAATAAACAATCAAGGCAATTAAATTGCCAGAGGAACAACCACCAAATTTATTGCAGCTGGATACTCTTCTGTTGCATTTCAGCAATGTTCTAAGAAGATGATCAGAGATTTTAAAGTTTACCAATCAGAGGCACTTGCCTTTGTTGCTTAAACCTTTTACACACATCCAATGACCACTGCTACTTACATACTTGGTACAAACATTAACTTTTAATCATTTTTCTTTCTCCTTCTTTTCACATATGTTTTCCACCTCTGATAACTTTAAATCTTTCTATTAAATGACTTTAAGTTTTGTCTCTGCCAATTAGGCAGACGTTCAACATTTCTCACATTATTGATACACATAACACACACACACACACACACACACACACACTAACCCTGTGTGTATTGCTCCCCAGTTACACACACAAAACAATAAAATTGCCTGCAGAAATAAGCATGCAACACATTTTGGATAAATTGATAGCTAGCATTCTATTAAATTTTTTAAGTGTCATATTTTAATAAAGCCTGATTGGGAATTCACCAATAATGACTGGGGTGTTCATTATTTTTATATAAATAAAACTGCTTATAACCTGTCATTCCCCTACAGAGATAACAGGGATAATTTGAACCCAGAGGAGAAAAAAAGCCAAAACACTTCACATTCAGGAAGGAGAAGGCAGGGTGTTTTGTGGGTTGTTTTTTGTTTTTTTTTTTAACACTTTCTTGCTCAAGATGAAAACTATTTGTGGTGGCCACAGTATTGAGCCAAACTTCTTCACATAGTTTACCAGCTTCTGTTCTTCACACGCTGTCCTGTGCAACAGACAACAAAGGTTAACAACAGAGTCATAAAAATTCTAAGACAAAACTTACATTCACTTCATTCATCTCCTCCCATCAACTTTAGTTCAAAACCACAATCGCTTTGTCTGCCTGTGGCCGTACCCCTAACAGAATATCAGAAACACGAATCAGGACTCCGCACTCACTTGATAGCAGTGCTATGTGTCAGGAACACACACACATACACAGTTACGAAGTATACCCAAGTTAAAATCAGTTACCAGTATTCAATTTCTTATTATACTTTCCAAGTTCAAAATGAAAATGGCACACAATTCTTATACCAGTTATTAGTGGGGACTCAGAACCCCTGTACCAAAGTCAAGACAGTGGGAACTTTAACTCCTGTTACCAAAAGCAAGACAGTGGGAACTTGAACTCCTGCCACCAAAATCCAAGGAATCGTGTGGTTTCAGTCAGTGAGGTTCTTTGAATTATTCTTGAAGAGTCCCTGTGGCACTGCAAATTCAAAGTTTCCAAAGGTATACTCTGGGTTCTGGTACCCAGTATACCAGCACTGCATAAGATGTCTCCTGGCAAGCCCCAAACAAAATTCAGTTAAAGAATACTTTTACAATCCACCATGGCCCTTGTCTTTTCCCTGGGTGCTACCTTACTCCCATTCCCTGAGCATCACACCTAAAGGACTGTCGGGTGGAATGCTCAAAGAGGGATCCTCATATTCCTCTCTCCTTTTTGAACCTCTCTTAGTGAGCCTGTTTCCCATTATACTTTTCTTCCCGTGGGTCACCATTCACCTGGAACCCTTTCACTTTCATCCCTTCACTGGCCAGTCTCCTCACGGAAGTATGGAACTGTGGTTAAAAGGACTCCACAATCGCTTCGCAGGAACCCTGCGTCTCACTCACACACACACTTTCAGTCCTGCTCTCCCAGCCACCCAGATAATACTCAACAGTCACTTTTCTTAACTGGGTCCCGTGTACAGTATTACTCGCCTGCTGCATGCAATTCAGATCCGTTAATTCACTAAATTTCCCTCTCCCCTTCTTTGCTTCAAGAGTCCTCTGCCCAGGTAAGACTGCTCCTCACAGGGCAGGACAGTAGATTGGAGACTGTGAAAATAAGCAGGGCTCGCCTCTCTGTTCCCACTGCCCCGTCCCACAGAGACAGGATTACTTATCCCAGACGAACCCCCAAATTGTGAGAAATGCTCATTCACTGGTGAAATATTGAAAAGGAAAAAGTCTTCGAAGCAAAGGCAATAATATTTTTATTTTACAATTCACCACTGAATTGAATGCCCTTCTGAAAAAAGTCATGACATCTTACAAAAGCAGTGGGTATATATACTAGTTTCAGACAAAGAACCATATAAATCTTCAGAATGTTCATTCTTTTTTGGATTATCCAACCATGTCTGGAGACTCCCTTCAGGTTATCTCCTGACCTAAAACAGTTGCATCTTACAAGACAGAGTTATATGATGAGATAATTAAACATACAAACCAGTTGCAGCAAAACTTATCAATTAATTCTCACACTATTGATACAGGACTAGGTGAATTAACCATTGATGAACAGGATAACCATTGTTTAACAGCTCGAGATAAACACAAAGAAATACTAAAACTTAAGGGTAAACAGAATAGTAATAATTTAGCCAAAGCAACTGACACTTAAAGAATAGCGAGCGGAATATAAGCTGCTCACACTTGAAGAATACACAGGATGACAGTTGTTTAGCTAAAGCAACATATTTCTAAAAGCCTTTATGTAGGAAGGGGATGTGTTGCTAGAAGATTTCTGCTAAGCAGGACAAGTCATCTGGACCTATGATAAGAGCGAAAACAACACTGATAAAGATGGCAAGGATCCGGAGAACACGCATGCAGATTGAAGCTAAAGGAAGTTAAGACAACGGACTCCATCCCTGGGAAAACCCTGCACAGGCACAAAACAGGAAGAAGACTCTTCTCAAACTCATTATAATAAGAAGTGGGGAAAGGTTATGAATATGTATATTCGTTTTTGGGAATATGTAACAGTTTACTGTATAAAGCCAAGACAAGTTGCCACGATGGGCACGCATGTTGTTTTGGAGAAATAATTCTCCCGTGCGTCTCGGCGCTGAATAAACATACCTACTTTATAACATTAAAAGTTATAGAGTCTTGATTCTGTGTGTCACTATGACTTTAGGTAATGAAGGAAGGAATAAATCATTAAGAATAATAAGAACCAAATCTTGGCCAGCTTGAAATACGAAAGAATGTGATTTTAACAGTTTAGCTTGTTTACTATGAAACAAAGAAACTTAGGCTTAACAGTTTAATTTAACCATTAAGGCAGGTACACTTTATTCAGCGCTGGAAGTGACAAGTGGTGTCCCCCAGGGCTCAGTGCTAGGTCCAGTCCTGTTCAATGTCTCCATCAATGACCTGGATGAGGGCATTGAGGGTACCCTTAGCAAGTTTGCAGATGACACAAAGCTGTGTGGAAGTGTCGATCTGCTGGAGGGTAGGGAGGCTTTGCAAAGGGACCTGGACAGGCTGGACCGCTGGGCAGTGTCCAACGGCATGAGGTTTAACACGGCCAAATGCTGGGTCCTGCACTTGGGGCACAACAACCCTATGCAGAACTACAGACTGGGAGAAGCCTGGCTGGAAAACTGCCAGGAGGAGAGGGACCTGGGGGTGTTGGTCGACAGCCGACTGAACATGAGCCAGCAGTGTGCCCAGGTGGCCAAGAAGGCCAATGGCATCCTGGCTTGTATCAGAAACGGTGTGGCCAGTAGGTCCAGGGAGGTGATTCTCCCTCTGTATTCAGCACTGGTGAGGCCGCTCCTTGAATATTGTGTCCAGTTCTGGGCCCCTCAGCACAAGAAGGATGTTGAGGCTCTGGAGCAAGTCCAGAGAAGAGCAACGAGGCTGGTGAAGGGGCTGGAGAACAGACCCTATGAGGAACGACTGAGAGAGCTGGGGTTGTTTAGCCTGGAGAAGAGGAGGCTGAGAGGAGACCTCATTACTCTCTACAACTACCTGAAAGGTGGTTGTGGAGAGGAGGGAGCTGGCCTCTTCTCGCAAGTGACAGGGGACAGGACGAGAGGGAATGGCCTCAAGCTCCGCCAGGGGAGATTTAGGCTGGAGATTAGGAGGAGGTTTTTCACACAGAGGGTCATTGGGCATTGGAATAGGCTGCCCAGGGAGGTGGTTGAGTTACCTACCCTGGAGGTGTTTAAGACACTGGTGGATGAGGTCTTGAGGGACTTGGTTTAGTGTTAGATAGGAATGGTTGGACTAGAAGATCCGATGGGTCCCTTCCAACCTGGTTGTTCTGTGATTCTGTGTGATTCTGTGGAGAAGACTCAGGATTTGTCCTCAGAGTGCTTCTGCCAGACAGTGATTTCACAGAAAATTTATACACAGAATTGTTTTCAAATTCATACCTTCCCCCCCCCCCCCCAAATGACAATTATACTTGTTCCCGGAACCTCATTGCTTGTCCAGGGGGAATGAAATCAGATCAGCTCAGAGTCGTTAAGGTGTGGCCATATCCAAGTGGTCAATCTCAGCGACTCTGGGGACAAGAAGATAAGGGTCGTTGTAGTTATCTTAGTTGTTAATCTTGTTTCTAACACATTGCAGTTGATGTTCCATCCCACCATTTACAAATCACCATTTCAACTAGTTGAAATAAGGACAGTTCCCCAGCAGGAACAAAGGACTGACCTGAGCTCACCAAGAGGACACAGTGAGGAAGGAGATAAGATAAAGAGCATCAGAGGATTCTGAAGACACAAAGAAACTGCAATGTACATTCCAGAGTGGGCGATAAAATATGTTAATGAGTTCTACAGACGTTTAACCAATATTTCCAGAATATGTAACCAGTGTTTCTCGGAATCTATATGCATGTTTAACCAGTATAAAAATCCTGTAATCAGCCTTAATGGACACACACATTAGGTAAAATGATTCCCTGTCTCTCCAACAATGTATTTTGTATTAAAGCAATACCTGCTTAATAATCAAATTGGCATTGATTATTGTGTTTGGCCTTTTTCACGGCATCAGTAATCACCTTAATTCTGACATTCTCAAATTTCAAACTTTATAGTATTGGTATATACCAAATATAATTTCCAATAATCAGCTTTCTATGTGTGTAGCCCTTCCACAGATAATATTTTATATATTTACAACTGCATCTGGAAAGGAAAGCGTCAGTTGATAGGGCCAAGACAGCAGCTATTTTAGTAATCAGCTTTTCCAGAAAACTCTGTTGAAAACTCTCTTTTTCATTAAAATTGGTTCTTAGCTTCCATGGGAACTTATAATGAAAGTCAAGAAATAATGTTCCTTTGTTGGATGTTCTAGTTTGGGCTAAAGCAGAACCAATTCTCTAACTTTCCAGCTAAGCCTGAGTGACTTCAGGTTCTGAAGCTTACCAACACAGTTTTTCAGACAGCGTCTGCCTCTAGAAGTGATAAGCCTGATATTTATCACCAAGGTAATTGGTATGTAGAGAGGTCATTGCTCACACTTATTCCTATGTAAATCAAGACCATTCTAGAGTTGGTGCAGGGGGGTTGCACCTGCAGGGAGGAACGGACAGGTCAGGTGTCCCAAATCTGACCAGTAAAGGATTCCATGCCATACATGTCATGCTTGGTATAAAGGCTTAGGGATCATGCAGGTCAAGCCCTCTTCTTTGATGGTTGACGTTCAGGGTGGACTTCATCTGTCTGTCTGCCTCTGAACCCATTTGTGTGTTCCCAAGTCCAGTTCCCAGATCCGGTTCCTGAGTCCAACTCCCGCCTTCTGCTGAGTCCAGTCCTGGACTTTCCCTGTGCCTGCCCTGCAGAATAAGTGGTGAGGTATGGTCATTGGGGAAGTTTGAATTGGTTTTGTATACTTGTCTATATTTTATTATTTTCTTATTAATATTACTATATTCCTTTTAATTATCATTGTTTCATTAAATCTGTTTTAGCGTTAGTTTCCAACCCGCAAGTATCTCTTTCTCTTATTTCCCTTTCCCCGTGAGGGGAAATTTGAACTGCAATTGCAGGGATTCTTATGAGTCTGCAGATAAGACCTATCTATAAACAAAAGGCCTTCTCTGGAATGTACCAACATCACGATGTTGTTATCTAGGTCATAAAGAATCGTGTCTTAATTGCATGTCTTTTGTAGTCTTTGTTTAACTGAAAGTCTGGCTCCTATAAGAAGGGCTCGAATTCTCATTTCAGGGTTCACTCCAAATTGGCCATGGGGTGACCGCTGATCGATCGGCTATGAAATTTTATGCACATTTAATTTTAAAATTGGTAATAAACATTTTTGTTGCTAGTAACTCTGCCTCGTCGTCTTAGCAAAATGTTTTGGACCCTAATAATTTGGGGGCTCGTCCGGGATAGATTTTGCTAACACGGCAGGACAGGAGATCTGATCTCTGATTCTGAAATGGAAAAAACAAATTCTGATTCAGAAACCAGCTTCCCTCTGAGGAAAGTGAATATAACCTGGTCTGATTCTGATTTCTCTGGGGGTCCAATCTGTACTGAAGACCCAAAGAAAGAGAACATAAATCTGGATCCACCGGACGCGGTGGCCGTTCTCAGGGTCGGAGCAACGCTGGGGACGCTCAGCTGCTCTCTGGGAGGGGAGGCAGAGGCGAGTCCTCAGCCCCCCTCATCCTGGTTCTGTCTTGGTTTCTCTCGGTATCAAAACTTGATGCTTGTTTTTGGTATTCGCGTTTGGCACGTCGGATTTGTGGTACTGTAATTATGGTTGTGTTTAACGTTGCTTTTAGGGTGTTCTTGAGATACAAAATGGAACAGAGTCAAAGTAGATCTGATGCCAGTCTGCTTGAATTGATAATTCGGCATTTAAAAATTACCAAAATAGAACTGCCCTCATGGGAGACACAGTACATGTGGGAAAATTAAAAATGCTTTGCCAGCTCGAATGGCCAACGTTCCAAGTGGGCTGGCCACCCCAAGGAAGGTTTGCCCTTCAGGCAATCTATTCGATTCATTCTGTTGTAATGGACAATCACCCAAATCAGATCCAGTATACTTTGGCATCGCGTTATTTCGTAGAAGAGCCAACTTCCAGGCTCAAACCGTGGGTCCCATCCAAAACTAAGACTGCAACCTTGCCGCTAGGCAAGCTCCGAAAACTTTGGATAGGGACCGGAGAGATTTGAAACTGGTTTTACCTCCCCTTACCTGGCACAAAAAGATCAATTGGAACCTGAAAATACAAATGAAGGACTTTTAAGTCCACCTAAAACATGAGAAAATACCTGAAATGCCTCTCCCTCTGAAATTGTACCCGAACCTGTGTCATGTAATTCTACCGGGCATGTCACAGAATAAACAGCAGCACAAAAACCATTTTCTGAGAATCCCCAGGATTTGATCCATCTCGTAAGAACTGTATTCTTAACATACGGTTACCCTTACCTAAATTTATCTGATCCTAGAGAGTATTTGATGCAGAATCAGAGTCTGTTCTGCCCTCCGAAATGGGAAAGAAAAAAAAAAAAAGAGCCCAAGCTGGCTTCTTTTGCAAAATCTTTCCTATTCGGCTTGCAGGAAAGTTAAGAGTTAAAAAAGCGGTTGCTTGATAAGGATCGGGCCCTGGGGGGGGGGGGGGGTTGTGAAGGCTGCTTTGTAACTTATGTGTGAAGTGTTAAAGGGACAGTTTGGGGACTTGAAGTAGTTAAGTTTGTCTGCGGGAAAAGTCTGCTTGTAACTTCAGAGAGAATATGAAAATAATTTTGTGTATATAAAGTTTTGAAATCACTAATTGTCAGAAACACTCTGAAGACCAATTCTGAATTTTCTCCAGCTTGGAATAGAATGTACCTGCCTTAATAGCTAAATTAAAATGTTAAGTGTGAAACCCTCTGTTTGGCTGCGAGGCCCACTTGGGTGGGACTCCCTTGGGTACCCCCGAAAAATTTTTCGAAGGGACTCCTCTTCCCCAGCTGGACCCCTGCGGGAACAGACGGCAACCCTCAGATAAAGGGTACATTTTAAATTTTCCCCTTGTGGGGTAACATTAATCACAGAAATTGAAACTGTGGTACTGTAAGTTGCTTTGAAGTGAATGTGTGGTTCTTGTATGTTTTGAAGTGAATAAGTTAATGTTGGTATGTGTGTGAGTTCCAAGAAATCCTAGTTAAGCAGTTAAATGTCCTCACGGGTTTTTTTTTGTCTCTCCTGTTCACCTCTGATGGCACTTTCTTAATTCCCTAGGGACCTCTTAAGTCTTCAAGTCTGTCGTTTGTCTCTGCTGTAAAACTGTCCTTGTTTTCAAGTAATGATCAAGCTAAACTATCAATTTCCTTTTGTTAACATGATTTGTTCCTTTCTTCAGTGGAATGAGATATTTGTGCAGGATTGTATTTGTTTTGTTGCAAAAATGAGATGAATCTTGTCCAGATTGTACATGGTTTATTGTAAGTAACAAATAGTTAAGGTCTGAGTTGTCCTGTATGTAAGATCCAGGACAAAGAAAATCTGCAAGTGATTTGAGAAGCTAGCAGAGTGGCTGCATTTAAAAGAAAAAAAACAGCTAAGGTATTTTAGATCACTAAGATCTTAAATCACAAAAGAATTGGTGTTCCACCAAGCGGCTGTAACACCTTGTTGTAATTAATGTTGCTCTATATCAAAACATGAACTAGAATGTTTATGTTGTGTTTGGTCTTTCTCTGGACAGGTCTTGTGAAAGTAAAATTTCCTGGTAGCAAAGGACAGAAAGCCACAGGGCAAAGAAAAGTATCTCTGGGCTGTCCAAAGATGAATTCTCCTTCCTTTTTGTTCATGTTGATGCTATAGAATGTACCTTCCACTTCAGGAACCTGATTAATCCTTCACCAGAGAGGTGATAGAGCTTTGTCTTACCCCTCAGGTTTTATATCAGGGTATTAAAGACAAAAATTCAGGCCTAGAGAGAACGCTTGTTTCCTCTCCCTAATCCATCTGCTGCTTGGCAGCAGAGCCTGTTTCCCCGAGTGTAAAGTGTGAAGAAAATTGAAAAAAATAATGTATGCAGATCTGTTTTCCAGTTTGCAACATCACCTGAAGCAGCAAGAGAACATGATGTAAGAATGGAGTCTGAAATCAAGAAATAGTCGATGTGCACACTGTAAAAATCAGAATCGAGTGTGGTAACTGAACTTGGGTAAAATAAAAGAATCATAATTGGGTACTGTAGCTGAACTTGAGTAAAGTAAGTTGAAAAATGCAAAAAGTTATGTTCTTGATAAGTACAGGAACCTCTGTGTAAATCAACAACTGATTCCTGTAGATCAAAATGAAATATTGTGCTTGTAATAGAAGCTGCCGGCCAAACTGAGAAAGCATTCCTAGGGTAATCTGTTATGTATGAATTGAAAAACAAACGAGTATACCTCAATTTGTTAGCTAGGAGCCCCTAGACCTTAATGAGATTTACTAAAGCAGTTAGAGATGGAAACAGTATTTGGGGCAGGAGATATGAATTTTAAAGTGAGAGATCATGAACTAATCAAAGTATTGAGTTTGTCTTTAAGACAGGTAAAAGAACACCGTGACAACAAAAGTTCTGAAGCAGGTTTATCCAGACATGTGGACTTCTGAGATATCTGAAACACTAGAAATGTGAAGCATGAAAAGGTAAATTTGGCCCATGTCAGGTAACACCCTTTGTGATTAGGGAAATTGTAAAGAAGATAAAATTAATTATTGACAATATGGGTTATTAGAGAAATGTGAGGCAAAATATAATGCTCCAATATTTCCTATAAAGGAACAAGATATAAGCTACATTCAGTAGTAGTAAATACCTGTACCTTGCCAACCTGTGTTAAAATGAATTGTAGTTTACTGTACTGGATTTGAAAGATGCCCTCTCCTGCTTGATATTGGCTGAAAGCAATTGGCTGACTTGCCTTTAAATAAGAAAACTCAGAAACTGGTAGTAAAATGCAGCTAACCTGAAGAGTATTACCTCAAAGTATTGTAAACAGCTGAACTATTTCTGAAGACCAGCTAGCTCGAGACCTGAAAGCTTGAGACTGGAATCTGAAAACTTGAGACTGGAACCCTGCTGCAGTATGTGACCTCCTGAGAGCCACACAAACAGAAGACAACTGTGAGTGACAGGTTGTAAGTTTATTGGACTTTTGAACTGAGCAGGTGTCAGGACTTTCAGCAGAAAGCCCAGCCTATACAGTGACAACTTGCCTACTTTGGATTCGAGATCTCCAGAAGACACAGACAGCCCAGAAGGAAGCTATTTGCTGCACACTCATGCCAGGAATGGCAAAGGAACTCAGAACCCTTCTGGGAATGACAGGTTGGTGTTTATGAAAAGCTCATGAAAAACAGGGGATGGCCTTGGATGTGCTGACACAGCAGCTAAGCTGCTGTAAAAAGGACTGGATATCATGCACAGTCTCAGCGGTGCTGGGGCAGAAAAGCCACTGGCTGCCCCCTCTAGATCGGGATGTGATTATATTCACCACCAACACTGTGAATCCAGCATGTTTCCCTAGGGAAGCTGCTTTAAAACCAGCAAGATGAGGAAAACTCCTGGTACACTGACAGAAGCAGCTTCGTGGAACGAAGACATCATAAAGCCAGATATGCAGTAACTGCCACCAGAGAAGTAATCGGAGCCAGAGTGTTACCCCAGGAACATCAGCCCAGAAAGCAAGCACTAGAATCAGCAAAAAGATCACATACTACAAAGGTCACCAAAGAGGTAATACTGGTCATAAAATTAGTAACAAATTGGCAGGAGATTTTGAGGCCAAGATGGCCACAGAAAAATGCAGGAATAAAACTGCTTTAGTTCTGGACGGTAAACTTCAAATCCCTGATTCTGATTTAAGATAGAGAATTGATTATCAATATGGCAAGAAAACAAAACAAACCTTTTGAGGTACCTCTGAACTCCCAATAAAATGGGAAAGAACGTGCTGACATTTATTAGCACTAACAAATGCTTTCTCAGGCTGGTCAGAAACTTTGTTAGTTGAAATTATACCTTGTTTAGAGTGCCTGCAGTAATATTGTTAGGTAGAGGTATACATTTATGTTAAAATGATAATATCAAGATTAACGAGCTTTTAAGAACGGATTAGTAGTTACATTCTCCATACTGATCACAGTCCTGAAACCAGGTGGAGAAAGTAAATCATCGGATTATTGCTGATAAAACAGTAAACAGCTAAGAGTGTAAAACAAAGCCAATACTGGCATCAAGCGCTTCTTTTGACCTTGCTAAAGTCTTGAAGTAGTAAGAAAACCTAAGTATTAGCCCTGTGTACCAGTTGCAGTATACAGGAGGGGATCTCACAGAACTAAGTGAGAATTTGCCTAATCAGCCAACAACACTGGCTGAACTGCATGGCATAAAAGTTTAAGATCAATCTGTACCCGGAAATGAGTTTTTTGTTGAAGATTTTGCAGGAAAACCACCGAAAACAGCAGAATGGACCATACGAAGTATTGCTGACAGCCTTTGCAGCAGTCGGAGTGGGAAAACTCGGATCAAGTAAAGAAAATCGTCTACCAGTCAGTGGACAACAGAATGCTTGACACCTTTGAGAACTGTAATATTATTGAAAACCTTATTTTCCCACAAGTGGAATACCTCTGTAAACGTTTGAAAAAACCTGCTTGTGTGATGTACGCTATGTATTTTGGGAGTCCCTGCAAGCCTTCAAACCTTAAAAAAAATATACGTGGTTATCAAAACTGCCATATAAATCTGAAACTATGCTGGCTTCCATTTAATACCTGGAGTAGCCATGCCCATGAGTTATAGTATGTGTCTGTAGGTATGCAAGGCATCAATTTTGGAGAATAAAACTGAAGTTGATTATCTGTTATTGAGATGCCATAAGTAATTTGCTGACTTTAAGGGCATGAATTAGCTGTAAACTTGCCCTAGTCAAAACAATCTTTTCTCAATATTATAACATGAGAACTATCAGTTTTGCTAACCCATATGGTGTACCAATGTATACCGTAAAAAAAAAAAAAAAAAATGGAGGACTGTTAGGACGTTTTTTATCTTAGCTAATTTTCAAGGAGAGACAGGATTCTTCTGTTAGAGTGTTTTTTGTTTATCTTTCAAAGATGGGCTGCTGGCCTGGTATGGGTCTGGAGATAAGACCCATCTATAAACAAAAGGCCTTCTCTGGAATGGGCCAACATCACGATGTTGTTATCTAGGTCGCATGTCTTTTGTAGTCTTTGTTTAACTGAAAGCCTGGCCTCTATAAGAAGCCCTTGAATTCTCATTTCGGGGGTTCACTCCAAATTGACCATGGGGTGACCGCTGATCGATCGGCTATGAAATTTTATGCGCATGTATTTTTAAAATTGGTAATAAACATTTTTGTTGCTAGCAACTCTGCCTCGTCGTCTTAGCAAAATGTTTTGGACCCTAACAGTTTGGGGGCTCATCCATTGCCAAACCACAGAGTGCGATCAGCATAAAAAGCCCAAACTCTCAAATACTATGTGAGATCAAATTTTCCTTATTAAAACAAGAAAAGTAACAAATGATGAGTAGCGACTAAAATGCGTTAATATTAATAGCTTTAAAGGTATTGCTGACGCATCTAATCATCGCTACAAGAGAATAAGTATAGTAATTAAGAAAGATACATCACCAATTTCCCTATTATCATCCGCAATCGCCAAGGAGACCTGGTTGCTGCAAGGATTTGGAGAACCTTCCTGTGGCAGTTGGGAGATTCTACACAGTGCATCATAGGTGAGATCTCCAAAATTTCTGCAAGAATGTCCAGCTTTTATATTGCTAAATAAACAACTTAAATCATTCTAAAACCGTGGAATCTCTGGTCTCAGCCACCCCTTGGCCAGCTCCTCTGGAGCTTTGGCCAGAGCTCAAGAAGAGAGATAAAGGAGTCAGCTGGATATCTTTATCTTTGATCTAAGGGGGCTCTTGAGATGCAACATTCCTGCATAGTTCTTCTTTCACACAGTGTTCATGCTTGTGCTGATTGGTCAGCCAAGGTGTTGATTTCCCAGGGATTGTTGCTCTTTTTCTCATTCTGTGTATGCCAGAGAAGGGTGGCACAGCCCAATTCTACTGATAATGCAACTCTGATGCATTTTTCTCACACTCTCATGTATTAAGAATAGCACAGCACAATTTACTGATGATAGCAATGTGGAGAAAAAAAAAAAAGAAAGAAATCCCTACATCGATGGACAACAGCTGCAGCAGCTTCTTCCAGACCATGTGTTCCAGACTGGTCCCATCGAAATGATGGGTGAGAGAGTCCTGTGTGGCTCCTTCTGAGTTCTTTTATAAGGCCAATCCATGTCCCATCAGCACGTGTGGGGGTGGTATTGCCATGTGTGTGCAGAAGCTCCTTCAGGAGAGTCCAGCCTGGGCAGTCCAGTGGGTGTGACGAGGTTGGGGGAGGGGTGTGTGGGGGTGGGTGTAGAGTGGGATGCAGCTCCTGCTGCTGCATGTCCTCCCCCTTTAGTAGCTGGTTCAGGACCCTGAGCTTGGCCAGGTGGGAGGGAGCGGTGCTTGCTCCTGCACCTCCTCTCCCATTGAAACTAATCAGGCCCTCAGGTAATATCCTAAGACTAGTCTTTGGGGAGCACCTGCTGCTGCACCCCCTCCACTATTCATTGCAGGGGCACAAACAAGGGCACAAATGGCCAGCCTTCAGATAAAATGTTTAAGGCAAGCAAAGAAGCAAAGTCAGGTTTTACATTTGTCATGGTCCACTCGTAAGCAGATGCGTGATGGTTCATTTAATTTATGATTTTAGAGTGCAAAAATAATTCAAAGAGAGTCATGGGAGACAAATTTCAATCTAAACAGGCACTTTATTAATTATGCCCATGAAATTACTTACAATAGAAAACGACTTACAATAGAAAGAGAGAGCGAACAAGGAAAGAGATAGGGAGAAAAGGGAAAGAAAAGGGGTTCCTAGCTACCACCACGGGTCCACAGATGTCCAGCGTCTCTGGGAGTCCTGGTCCAGAAGGCGTTCCGTTGTTTCAGTTTTTGCTGGAGGTGATCCCACAGTGGAGGGGATCTTCTGTCTTGGTCTTCTGTTGCCCCCTCTCCCTTCAGCTGCTCCAGAGCAGTCTTTTATGCTAGTCAATGCACCTATAACCTGCCTTTGCCTGTGGAGATATGCCAATCTCCACCTAGCAGGCCACACATGCCAAGAGAGGAGTGTCTGCGGGTCTCCTGCCCTTGTGCATGTGCTCCTTCTGGCAGCGGTGGTCGACCTGGGGTCTCCCGATAAAGGCCAGTAGTCATCGTCACCTTGCGTGCATGCTCTGTTGGCTGTGGGTCTGTGGTCATTAATCTTCCTGTCTTTTCCTCCTTGCTTCATGGATCTTTCACAGTGGTAGGGAGCAAGGAGGCTTGAAGACAGGTACAAAGTATTTTTGAGATAAGGAAGCAGGTACAGGTAGTTAGGTACAAAGCATTTGTTCCGTACCAGTTCTGGCTGTTTTCTGAGACCTACATTTCTGATCTATACAGGCAGCAAATCTGGCTCCTTATCAGGAGCTGGAGCTGTGTTATCAGGAGCTTCTCTGCTAATAGGTGCAGGGCTGACTCAAGCTAAATAGTTGCTAAAAACTTAAAGCTAAATAATTGTTATTCCATTCAATATTAAATGTTAAAACTTAATATCATCGATTGTTAGTCCCCCTACCCTCTAGTATCATATCACACACATACACAGTTATGAAGTATACCCAAGTTAAAATCAGTTATCAATATTTATTTCCTTATTATACTTTCCGAGTTCAAGACCAAAACAGTGCACAAGTCTTATACTAATTATCAGTTAACTCTTATACTAATTATCAGTGGGAATCCAGACCCCCATGCCAAAACCAAGACAGCGGGAACTTTAACCCTGTCACCAAAACCTAGGCTTCCACAAGTATCCAGGTACAATTGTACATAACTCTACCACAACAATACACAAAGGGGACTGAAACCAGTCATACAGTGCCCTGCATGGGACGTCTCCTCACAATGTATGAGTCTTCCCCATTATTGTTCCAAGAACAAGAACCTAAAGAATACCTTTTCAGGAGATAGTCTTTGTCTGCTCCCACAGCAATCCAGTCAGGGGAAGGAGCCCCTCCAAGAAAAGATCCCGGGGGTACCCAAGGGGGTACCTTGTACTCACTGGGTTGTGCAGTTGAACAGAGGTTGTCCCATTTGGGGTGCCAAAACTGATACATTGAAAAGCCTAACTCAATAATCAATGCCAATTTGATTTTTAAGCAGATATCCTTTTAATAAATTGTGCCGGGGTACACATGGGATAATCCACCTAATGTGTCCAACTATTGAGAGTGGGTACATGACTTTTATATGGGGAAATGCTGGGTAAACATTTACATGGTACATGTCCATTGTTTATCCGGGGAACTTATTAGCATACCCATTCTTGTATGCACATGACAGTTTCTTCGTGTCTTCTTTTCGCCTCTGATGATCTTTATCTTATCTCCTTCCTCATTGTGCCCTCTTTGTGAGCTCAGATCTGTCCTTTGTCCCTGATGCGGGACTGTCCTTTCAATACTTGATTTGTTCCTTGTTTCAACTAGCTAAACTTCTGTTACAATCACATTCTTTCTTGCTGCAAGCTGGTCAGGATTTGATTCTCATTATTCTTATTATTGCTTAAGTTAATTTATTCCCTTGACTTAATGATTTATTCCTTCTTTCAGTTGTATTAATCTTGATCCTTGTATCATAATCCCGTGCCATCCTGGTTGTCTTTTCCTTCCCTTCTTTCTTCCTCTATCCGTTATATCCCTTCCTTCTCTCTTTCTCGGCCTTATTCTCCTCATCCTCTCCCCTTCTTATAAGAGTCACCACTATAGGCAGCGCAGACTTGAATTTTGGATTTGAGTTCTATGACAAATTTTTAAGTCATGTGATGGAATGTTCTAAGAGTTGGTCAAAGGATCGATTTCTGTCTCAACATTTTTCCTCATTTTTAGCCTCAGAACTTGACTGTATAGATCAGAAATGTAGGTCTCAGAAAACAGCCAGAACTGGTACGGAACAAATGCTTTGTACCTAACTACCTGTACCTGCTTCCTTATCTCAAGGCATTATTCTGGAGGCAAATATCACACTGCTGAGTCACTTGTCTCACAGTATACATTTCTAGCTACAATTTCTCTAATTAGGCATTTCTACAGGGCCTCTGTTCCCCAATACCTTTTTCTATGCTTCTCTTTTACTAAAACCCATATGATGAATTTACCTTGTGGGGTGAGAACCCATCCCTCCTCATTATATGACCCTTCCAAATCTGCAGTGAGCTTTTGATCTTCTTTGGTATATTGGGACTCTCCTTCCAGGGAGATTCACCCATTAGGGGTCAAAACCCCTTCTGTTTTTACCTCTCCTTTGGCTACCTGTTTTGCCTCTCTGTCCACCAGCGCATTTCCTCTTCCCAGTTCCAAATTCACTTCCTGGTGTGCTTTGATTTGCATGGTTGTTACCTTCTCAGGGAGCTGGACTGCTTCCAATAGTTTCAGAATCTCCATGTTTGATGTGTTTACCCTGTGAATTCAATAACCCTTTTTCCTTCCAGATTGCTCCGTGCGCATGTACAGCTCCGAATGCGCACCTCGAATCTGTATAGGTATTTACAGCTTTGCCTTTGGCCAATTCCAAGGCACAGGTCAGAGCAATTATCTCTGCCTTTTGTGCAGATGTATTCATGGGTAAAGGTCCTAACTCTGTTATGTCTGGACTAGTGATCATGGCATATCCAGCATGTCTTTTACTGCTTAGGACATAACTGCTTCCATCCGTGAACCAATCTTCAGCACTTCCCATAGGACTATCCTTCGAGTCCAAACGGCTCGAGTATATCGCCTCAATAGTTTCCAGATAGTCATGATGTACTGGTTCCCCCGTGTTTCTGCTAAGAAAAGAGGCTGAACTGACAATGTTAGTAACTACAATTTTCTACCATTGCAGTCTGGTATTTCACAAACCTTTGTATGGAAAGCCAGTGTCTACTTTTCACTTCCAATACAGCAGACATTTCATGGGACACCGACACAATCATTCTCTGGCTCAAGGTGAATTTTCGGGCTTCTTGGATATCTTGTATTACGGTTGTAACTGCTCACAGGCATCCAGGCCAACCTTTTGCAGTTGTGACCGATTGCTTGGAAAAGTATGCAACTGCTTGGTGATACAGGCCCGGATCCTGTGCCAGTATTAGAGGAGAAAAAAAGATGGCTTACACACATCTGAGAGTTTCAAGGCTAGAGCTGACATCAGGGCCTTTTTCAGTAGTTCAGAGGCCTGTATAACTTCTTTATTCCTTTGAAGGTGTTTCTGTTCAGTGGTTGTTAGTGTGTACAGGAGTTTAACAAGCAGTCCATCCACAGCCATAGAATCATAGAATCATAGAATCACCAGGTTGGAAGAGACCCATCGGATCATCAAGTCCAACCATTCCTATCAAACATTAAACCATGTCCAACCAGTCAACACCACCCAGTCATTCCCAGGAGAATTCGTAACTCTCTCACTGTTTGAGGTCTCAGAGTTTGTATACTGCCTCATCCATGTCATGCAAGAGTCCCTTGTCCAGATGGCAATCAGGATATCGTCCACGTACTGTAACAGTTCTTCCTCAGATGGGGCTTCTCAGGACTCGAGATCTTTTGCAAGATTTCCAGATAAAGTAGGGCTGTTTTGAATTCTGCAGTAATATTGTCCAAGTAAGCTGATTTCGGCATCCACTTTTTAGATTCTCCCCTTCAAATGCAAATATTTTCTGGTTGGCCTCCTGGAGAGGGAGGCAAAAGAAGGCATCCTTCAGGTCTAAAATGGTAAACTAAGTTAGTTCAGGTGTCAATACAGTCAATAGAGTATATGGGTTTGCCACCACTGGATAAAGGTCTTTATTATTTTATTTACAGCTCCTAAGTCCTGGACTACTTGGTATGATCCATCAGGCTTACAGACAGGTATTGGCCAAATTTCTTCCCTGTCTTCTCTCTTTAGGGGACCTTTTTTAATTCTTACTGGCTGCCGCCCTTCTTTGATTTGACCTCAACAGGTGGAGCATTCTTTGCTTTTCTGGGCATATCAGTGGCCCATACCCCAGGATATACCTGGTTCGTAATTTCCTCATTGACCTTTACTCCTGTGGGCACACTAGCTAGAAATAAGGTCATTATTTGTATGTATTGTTGATCATTTACCCCCAAAGTAATTTCTCTTTTTTCAAATTTAATCACAGCTCCGAATTGTTCCCCCTTCGGGGGAGTGGGGCATGTGCAGGAATTGGTGTATACCCCATTGTTTCCCCAATTTCTATTTCAGAAGTTTACAAAATATGCCTTTTCTCTTTGGCCAGTTGCTCCCTTTAACATCATGTAGTCATTTCCCAGGGGTATCAAAGCTTGGTTTAAAACTGAATATGTTGCCCTGGCATCAATTAAAATTCTACCTTACTTTACTCTTCCCCTAGATTCATTATAACCAGACAATCTGCTAGGGTGGATTTCCCAGATCTCCATCAATCCTCCTTCACATGGACCCCTTTCTGTCCTTTCTGATTACTCCACTCTCTTTCATTTCTTTTTCACCTCATTCAACAATACTTGCAGGTTCCTATCTCCTATGGAACACAGCTTTTGAAATTTAGGCCTGATATTCCCTGCTGAGTGACCCAAGAACAAAGAAACTAGTTGTTGTATCCCTACCTCCGACCCAATATCCAGCGGTGTGCTGTGGTACATTGCGTCCCTTAATCAATCCAGGAATTGAGATGGCGACTCGGAAGGACCTTGCTTAACTGCATATAATACTGACCAATTTATTGTTTTGGGAATGGCTCTCTCCATCCCTTCTATCCACCCCTGATATGCTTGCAGCCTTTCTTTATGTGCATTCCTATTTGTATCCCACTTTGGGTCTTGAAGAGAAATAATCTTTAATATTCACCACTTCTCGTTTATAGTAATGTTTGGCCAAATTCATAGAATCATAGAATCACCAGGTTGGAAGAGACCCACCAGATCATCGAGTCCAACCATTCCAAACAATCTCTAAACCATGCCCCCCAGTACCTCATCCATCTGCACCTTAAACACCTCCAGGGAAGGCGAGTCAACCACCTCCCTGGGCAGACTAACGTGCCTAACGACCCTTTCTGTGAAAAACTTTTTCCTAATGTCTAGCCTAGAGCTTGAGGCCATTCCCTCTTGTCTTGTCCCCTGGCACTTGGGAAAAGAGGCCATCACCCTCCTCTGCACAACTTCCTTTCAGGTAGTTGTAGAGAGCAATAAGGTCTCCTCTCAACCTCCTCTTCTCCAGGTTAAACAACTCCAGCTCTCTCAGTCACTCCTTGTAAGACTTCTTCTACAGCCCCTTCACCAGCTTTGTCACTCCTAAAATAAACCCTTTCTAGTATTTATCAGCAGGTGTTTACACCCAATGTAAAAAAAAACCCTGAAACTAAAAACTTGGAGAAGGCAGAACAAAGTAAAAAAATCCTCTCCTCCACAGTCTTTAAGACTGTTTAATTGTTTCTCTGTCAAACAGTCCAATAATAACTGTAGATCACCCTATTGGGTTATATCAGTTATAATAAACTGAAAATGTTTGGCTACACTTACCAAATCGTTCCAATAGTCTCCAGTAACCCTTTCCATGCTTTTAAATTGGAGGTGGAAAAGGTACCTTGATTAGCATTGTCTCTCCATCAGGTCCTACTGCCTCCCTCTCCTGCTGCCTGCAGGACCGTTGGAGCAGACTTTTTGTGATGTGGAAGGATACAGGTCTCTCCAGAGGAGTGGGGGTCCTTTCCGAGTCGGCATCTTGTTCCTGTGATTGAGGGGAAGGCTTAAAAAGATCAGTTAGATCCTGTTCTCGTGCCTGGTGAGTTCTGTTTAACTTTGTGCACTTTTATCTAATGCTGCATGCTGAACAAACCGCCTCAGTTTACCTCCAGTTTCCTTGTTATTTTCTCGCTCAAGGGCAAGTGGTGGAGACTCCTGTGGAGGGGGGCACAATTCCACAGTCTCTTTATCACTCAGGATTGTTACAGAGGGTTAAAAACATATCCTCATAAGACACTTCATCCGACTTTCCTTCTCTCCTCAAAACCAATATTAATTGCAAGATGGTGTTATAATCCATTGTCTAATTAAGTGGCCATTTTACCCCATCATCAAATTTGTAAAGCAGCCACCACTGATTACAATATTTAATAAGGGTCTTTTTGTTTTCTGTGCTCCCAGTTCCAAACAACATGCTTCCAGTGTGTTAATACACACCCCAGAGGGCTCTTTTTGTTTTCAATTTTTAGTTTCTTTAGTTTGCCTTTTCCGTAGTTTCACCTCTTTCTCAGTTTTCACTAAAACCTTTCTTTACACTGTTCTTTACACCGTTCCCAGTCTTTCCCCTCAAGGTCTCGGATTTCTGGAACCAAACTTTCTTTTCCACTACTGATCATACTTTCTGTTAAATTACATTAAGTTTTGTCCTTGCCAATTAGGCAGTAGTTCAACCTTTCTTACATTACTGATAAACATAATATACGCACACATATACCAAACCTGAACGTATTGTTCCCCAATTATACACAATAAAACTGTCCACAGAAATAATCACACAACAAATTTAGGATAAATCAATAGTTGGCACTCTTAAAATTTTAAGGATAATTTCTCCCATCTTTTAATAAAGCCTGTTTAGGAATCCCTACAATAGCTGGTTTGCTCATTATTCTTATGCAAAAAGAATTGTTCACAAACTAGTATCTCAGAGATAACATGTTTAACTCCCGTGGACTCAGCAAAGAAGCAGAAGGAGGGGGGCACCCGTACCCAACTTCAGACACCTTACAAGGTCTTGGTAAGCTACAGGTACCCCCCACAGTTCACCTCACTACACATCCCGTTGGGCCCAACAAATCCAGGGGCGAGCAATCCAGCTCCTCATCATCACATGTGGTGTCCCATGCACGACTTACAGACTACTTCCCTACTTCCCCTGCAGGTATCCGTATCCTCAAGTCACATACCTCGTCCACCCACTGATGGGCCATCTCTCTCCCTGCACCAATCGAATAGGGATGGGAGATTCACCATAAATAATCCGGTGGCACCTAGAATGTCCTGCTCCCCGCTGGTCCGCCAGCCGGATAGAGAGGGTGTCCCATCCGGGGTGCCAAATTGTTTCGTGGAAACAAACTCTATAACCCCTCCCTGATCCATGAGACGGACTACTACCCTCTGGTAGTAGTCCAGACTGGTAATGATGGCCTAGCCAACAGAAAGGCTAAGGACATAAAAAAAGACTTCAGGGCCCTTGGGAAGACAATGGAGGGCTCAGGGGCACAGGTGGTGTTCCGCTCCATCCCCAGGATACATGGAGCAGACCCGCAGAATACTAAGAAGGACTCAATTAATGCCTGGCTCCGAACCTGGTGTGAGGAAAAGGGCTTTGGGTTCTTTGACCATGGAGTGGTTTGTGCACCCCCTGACATGGGTGCAAAGGTTGGGGCACTTGGGTCTCCTAGTGGGGCTAAGGCCCTTGCTAAAAACCTGGCTAAGCTCATAAATCGAGCTTTAAACTAAGTGTGAAGGGGGAGGGGATCCAGTCCAGGCTAGACAACTGCGTGCCTGGATGTAGGCCACTGGAGTTTAGGAGGGGGCGTGCTGGTGAGGACCACCGGCACGTCACCATACATGTAGTGGGGGAGAATGCAGCCTCGCTCAACAAGGGAGATATAGATATTCTGGTATCAACTACTCCAGGAGGAGTAGTCCCCTCTAGGAGGGCTGAAGGCTCAGCTACTCAGCTGAAGTGCATTTACACCAATGCACGCAGCATGGGGAACAAGATGGAAGAGCTGGAAGCCGTTGTAGGGCAAGGTGCCTTTGATGTCGTTGCCATCACGGAAACGTGGTGGGATGACTCTTATAACTGGAGTTCAGGTATGGTGGGGTATAAACTCTTCAGGAGGGATAGAAAGGGTAGGAGAGGGGGTGGAGTAGCCCTCTCTGTAAGGGAGGACTTGGACACCTCTGAGATGGACTGTGGCGATGAGGAGATTGAGTGCCTGTGGGTTAAGATCAAGGGAGCCCATAACAAGGGAGACTTTGTGATGGGAGTCTGTTACAGGCCACCCAGCCAAGGAGAAGCAGCTGATGAGCTCTTCTTTAAACAGCTGGGGTCAATCTCCAAGTCAGTGCCTCTTGTCCTTGTGGGAGACTTCAATCTCGCTGATATCTGCTGGGAGTACAACACAGCAGAAAGGAAGCAGTCTAGGAGGTTCCTGGAGTGCGTGGAAGACAACTTCCTTGCACAGCTGGTCAACGAACCTACGAGGGAATGTGCCCTCCTGGACTTGCTGTTTGTCAACAGAGAGGGGCTTGTGGGGGATGTGATAGTAGGGGGTCGCCTAGGTCTTAGTGATCATGAGATGATAGGGTTTTCTGTCCTAGGTGAAGCGAAGAGGGTGCTAAGCAGGACGGTAGCACTAAATTTTCAGAGGGCAGACTTTGAACTGTTTAGAAGGCTGGTTGGCAAAGTCTCCTGGGAGACAGCACTTGAGGGCAAGGGAGCCCATGAGGGCTGGGAGCTCTTCAAAAAGGAGATCCTGGCAGCTCAGGAGAAAGCCATCCCCATGTTCTGGAAAAAAGGCTGGCAGGGGAAAAAACCAGCTTGGTTAAGTAGGGAAATCTTGGGTGAAATTAGAAAAAAAAGGAATATTTATAAGCTCTGGAAGGGGGGACAGGCCTCTTGGAGGGACTACAGGAGGGAAGCGAGGCTATGTAGGGAAAAAATCAGAGGGGCTAAGGCTGAGCTAGAGATCAGATTAGCTAAGTGTGCAAAAGACAATAAAAAATCTTTTTATAAGTATATTAACAGTAAAAGGAGGACAAGGGAGACCATACAGTCCCTTTTGGACTCAGAGGGAACAGCAGTGACAGGGGACGAGGAGAAGGCCGAGGTACTTAATGCCTTCTTTGCCTCAGTCTTTAACTGTAAAGAAAGCTGTTCCCTTGGTGTAGATACCCCGGAATCAGAGGAGCAATACGAGGCTCCCATAGTCCAAGAGGAGGTGGTCAGAGCCCTGCTTGGCCAAATGGACACCCTCAAGTCCATGGGGCCAGATGGGATACATCCTAGGGTTTTGAGGGAGCTGGCGGATGTATTGGCCAAACCCCTTTCCATCATCTTCCAGCAGTCCTGGAAGACTGGGGAGGTACCTCTGGACTGGAGGCTGGCTGATGTAGTTCCCATTTACAAGAAGGATAGCAGGGAGGATCCGGGGAACTACAGGCCAGTCAGTCTGACCTCAGTGCCAGGGAAAGTCATGGAACAGGTGATCCTGAGTGCTATCATGAAGCACTTGCAAGAGAACCAGGTGATCAGGCCAAATCAACACGGGTTCACAAAAGGCAGGTCTTGTCAAACCAACCTGATCACCTTCTATGACAAAGTGACTCGGCTGCTGGATGAGGGAAAGGCTGTGGATGTGGTCTTTCTGGACTTCAGTAAAGCCTTTGACACAGTTTCTCACAGCATTCTGCTATAGAAACTATCAGCCTCTGGCCTGGACAGACGCACACTCTCCTGGGTAGAAAACTGGCTGGATGGCCGGGCCCAGAGAGTGGTGGTAAATGGAGTTAACAACAGCTGGAGGCCAGTGACAAGTGGTGTTCCCCAGGGCTCAGTGCTAGGTCCAGTCCTGTTCAATGTCTTCATCAATGACCTGGATGAGGGCATTGAGGGTACCCTTAGCAAGTTTGCAGATGACACAAAGCTGTGTGCAAGTGTCGATCTGCTGGAGGGTAGGGAGGCTTTGCAGGGGGACCTGGACAGGATGGACCGCTGGGCAATGTCCAACGGCATGAGGTTTAACACGTCCGAATGCCGGGTCCTGCACTTGGGGCACAACAACCCTATGCAGAACTACAGACTGGGAGAAGCCTGGCTGGAAAACTGCCAGAAGGAGAGGGACCTGGGGGTGTTGGTCGACAGCCGACTGAACATGAGCCAGCAGTGTGCCCAGGTGGCCAAGAAGGCCAATGGCATCCTGGCTTGTATCAGAAACGGTGTGGCCAGTAGGTCCAGGGAGGTGATTCTCCCTCTGTATTCAGCACTGGTGAGGCTGCTCCTTGAATATTGTGTCCAGTTCTGGGCCCCTCAGCACAAGAAGGATGTTGAGGCTCTGGAGCAAGTCCAGAGAAGAGCAACGAGGCTGGTGAAGGGGCTGGAGAACAGACCCTATGAGGAACGACTGAGAGAGCTGGGGTTGTTTAGCCTGGAGAAGAGGAGGCTGAGAGGAGACCTCATTACTCTCTACAACTACCTGAAAGGTGGTTGTGGAGAGGAGGGAGCTGGCCTCTTCTCGCAAGTGACAGGGGACAGGACGAGAGGGAATGGCCTCAAGCTCCGCCAGGGGAGATTTAGGCTGGAGATTAGGAGGAGGTTTTTCACACAGAGGGTCATTGGGCATTGGAATAGGCTGTCCAGGGAGGTGGTTGAGTTACCTACCCTGGAGGTGTTTAAGACACGGGTGGATGAGGTCTTGAGGGACTTGGTTTAGTGTTAGATAGGAATGGTTGGACTAGAAGATCCGATGGGTCCCTTCCAACCTGGTTGTTCTGTGATTCTGTGATTCTGTAACTCCATTAAGAGTTATAAAGTAGGTATGTATTTATTTGCCAGCGGGTGCAAGTGGGTAGTCCTCCTAACTCGCACACAGTATGGTCTAACAAGCAGATAGTTATAGTGTAAAGACATGCCTATTCATAAATATCTATTACATATTCGTGACCTTTCCCTGTTTCTTGTTCTAATTAGTTTCAAGAAGAATACTCGCGCAGGTGCGGTGTCATGATGAGGGGATTGATCACATGAACTTCAATCTGATGGATCGAAGACATTTTATTGAGCTTAGCTATTTCTTTATAATCCTTTTTTAGTTACATAACTGGGTGCCCATGGGAGTATCTACAGTGAATTATTGGCTAAAGGTAGCTGTCCATAAAGCTATTACTAATATATTATTGGCTAAACTACTGTTCATGTTAAAAAAAAAGAAGTTACACTAAAATTAACTATGTTGATAGTTCTCTTCCATTGTTTTCCTTTCAGTTGGTACCTGCTCCCACCCAACTAGCTCTTGTATTCCTTTCAGCTGGCCTTTGTTTATCTTTCAGTTTTCTGTTTCAATCCTGCATTGCTGCGTGACAACTGTTAAGCCCCAACCACGAAAGCAGTCAACAAGAATGAGGAGGATGTTAACATTATGGATGCTCTTAATCCTATGGGTGGTAGTTAAAGGAGGTCCCTGGGTGATCGATTCTTGAAAGAATGTGTGGATTACAGGATGGGTATGAAAACTGTTGGTCAAAGGAGGAATGTCATTTTTAATGGTGTTAATTGCTTTAACAATTATCCTGTGTGTTAGAGTGTATACAACATCAAGTCAATAGTATGATGATAGTGCCCATAGAGAAATGAGTGTGAATATGTGAGCAGAAGAAATGTCAGTGTTGCAGATGTTTAAGCATATTTTAAAGAAACAGTGAGCAGAAGTCAGTGTTGAAGATGTTTAAGCATATTTTAAAGAAAGGAGGAGTGCGCATAGAAAGAAAAGCCTTAAAACTTTTATTGACATGGTTAAAAAGAAAAAAAATGCCCCCAGAAAGCTCTCAAATGTTTGATTTCAAAAAACATGGAAGGACGCAGGAGAACAGTGATATTCTGTATTTGGAGTCGAGTGCAGGCCCATCAGCACCTGCTGATAATTCCTTTGATCTGGGGCCAGCAGACCCTGAGAGAATTTTGATTTATATTCATCCGTGGATGAATTCTGATTTATATTCATCCGTGACCCTAAACAGCTACAAACTTTTCCTGGCATTTGTTCGTGGGAGGACTCGAAAACCTGTAGAGAAAGTACTAACTTCTCTGCTACCGCCGCGGGGGGGACGCTGCCCAGGGCTGAGTGGGGGCCACTCGCTGCCACTGCAGCAAAACCCAGGCAGTTTCAGCATTCAGAAGGGACTGTTAACAGATGCAATAAGAAACTGCTTGATTAAACAACATTGGTAGCAGTTCAAGAATCAAGACAGTTTAAATAATGTGATTGTACAACAGGTGCGGCTTTTTGGTTTATCAAACACTTCTAAAGATATTGGATGTTGGAAAGTTGAAACAGGCATGACCCATATATGGTGTTTATAGACAGATCGAAGGATGTGCTCGACAAGCAACTGAGCAGTTACTGAAGCCTTAATTTTGCAATCAGTGACAAAAAAACCTAATGGCAAATATAGAAAGATATGGTGAGGTCTGAAAACTCCTACAACAACAGCTGGAATCACTTACCTCTCAAGCACAGCTGATGACTGCCACCCTGACTGTACACTGGACAGAAAGACGTTCTGTTATAGATGCAGGCTTTACTGGAATAATTCAAGCAAGGGAAATTACATACGGGGAGATGGAGGTTTTGGCTCAACTGACCAGTCCATGATTCTATCAACAGAGAAACTACAAAAATAATGAACTTGCAAAGTACGGCACTCACAGAGCAAAGAAGAGAAATATGTTACCATAAGTGAAATATTTGTTAGACAATCGATATAAGCCTTATTAGATAACGCATGTACATGTTTTAAGTGTTGTATGTTCCCGGTACCGTGTGCAGTTTAAATATCCATAGCACGGAAAAATCGTGGTTCCAATAGCGATAACCAACACTGAATGTATTCAGCTAGCTTTGAAACGAGTGGTTGTGTGTGTGTTTGAAGTACTTCAAACGTTTGTAAGACTTACAAATTGTTTTTTATTAATCTTGGAAATACATCTCTGGGACCTTTCAATCTCAAATGCCCACTAAGCTGGCAAACAGGTAGATTTACATGGGGATCTTTGGAATGAAAGACTTCAGAAGGAATAAAATTAAAATACCTAGTAAAACATTAAAAAAGGAAAAAGAGAGAGAGAGGAAAAAAATTGATAAAGCCTAGCCTTGCAGCTGTGTGTGTGAGTGCCCCCCACCCCGCCCTTCTCCTTCCTTTCTAAGTTTTTTTTCTTTCAGCTTTGCCGAAGTCCAGAGGAGTTAACGATATTATCTTTCTAGGGGAATGCCAATTTGGGAGAACTCTCTGCATTCCAGTGTCCCTTACCAGATCAGCAACTGCTGGGCCCTAGGGCAGACAACCTTTATGGATAATTGAGCCAATGATTCATTACGAATTATTGAGTGGATATTTTGCCATACCTACGCCCAAAAAAACATAGTCACTAGATTTGAAATTATTAGTGATAATCACCAAGGGAAGAAAAAGAAGTGTTCAGTTATTAGGCCAAGACTCAACAATCATTTATATCCCAATGACAAAAGAATATGCTAAGTGGTGCATGGCAAATATTTTGAATTTACAAGTAGATCTAACAGATTATCCAGAAAGAACTGATATCCATTTACCAAGTCATGTCATTATTGAACGTACCCATCAAGTAGTAAAAACATTGTTAGCAAAACAAAAATGGGGGAATGAGGAGAAACACCACAAAACAGATTGATGAAGGTGCAATATGTAATGAATTTTTTGTGATTAGCAGGAGATGATCAAATTGTGCCGAAGTTGAAACATATGCAAACCATGTCATCAAAATCAGAGCAAGTACACGACAATGTGAAAGTGCTATTGAAAACCAGTTATTATGGGCAATGGACAGGTCCGTATAAGCTATTAACATGAGGACGAGGTTATGTTTGTGTTTTAACAGATACAGGACCAGTTTGGGCACTGGCGAGGACTTCTTCTCTGTATAATGTTCTCACATCATGATCTGGGGCTCAGGGCTGAAGTAGCCTTCATCTTCCTCATGAATCATCCCTGAGCCCAATCTGTGTGCAGGCGCAGTCTCATCCTGGTCAAGCTCTAAGACTGCAGAGACAGGTACAGTCAGCTTTCTGCTCTTTTGCACATTCCAGCTTTCCCTTATCAGTCAATGTCTGTGAATGAACTCCTCCCTTATCAACAATCAGGGTCTTCAAGGTATATTCTAGCAGACGGCGTTTATTTCATAGAATCACAGAATCATAGAATAACCAGGGTGGAAGAGACCCACTGGATCATCGAGTCCAAACATGCCCCTCAGCATCTCATCCACCCGTGCCTTAAACACCTCCTCGGAAGGTCAATCAACCACCTCCCTGGGCAGCCTGTTCCAGTGCCCAATGACCCTTTCTGTGAAAAATTTTCCCCTAATGTTCAGACTAAACCTCCCCTGGCAGAGCTTGAGGCCATTCCCTCTCGTCCTGTCCCCTGTCACTTGGGAGAAGAGGCCAGCTCCCTCCTCTCCACAATCTCCTTTCAGGTAGTTGTAGAGAGCAATGAGGTCTCCTCTCAGCCTCCTCTTCTCCAGGATAAACAACCCCAGCTCTCTCAGCTGTTCCTCATAAGGCCTGTTCTCCAGCCCCTGCACCAGCTTTGTTGCTCTTCTCTGGACTCGCTCCAGAGCCTCAACATCCTTCTTGTGGTGAGGGGCCCAGAACTGAACACAATATTCAAGGAGCGGTCTCACCAGTGCTGAGTACAGAGGGAGAATAACCTCCCTGGACCTGCTGGCCACACCATTTCTGATACAAACCAGGATGTCATTGGCCTTCTTGGCCACCTGGGCACACTGCTGGCTCATGTTCAGTCGTTGTCAACCAACATCCCCAGGTCTTTCTCCTCCAGGCAGCTTTCCAGCCCAACTTCTAGTCTGCAGCACTGCATAGGGTTGTTGTGCCCCAAGTGCAGGACCCGGCATTTGGCCTTGTTAAACCTCATGCCATTGGACTCAGCTCAGTGGTCCAGCCTGTTCAGATCCCTTTGCACAGCCTCCCTACCCTCCAGCAGATACACGCTTTCACCCAGTTTAGTGACATCTGCAAACTTGCTAAGTGTGCACTTGATGCCTTCATCCAGGTCATTGAAAAAGACATTGAACAGGGCTGGACCCAGCACTGAGCCCTCGGGTAACCCACTTGTCACTGGCCTCCAGCTGGAGTTAACTCCATTTCCCACTACTCTCTGGGCCTGGACATCCAACCAGTTTTCCACCCAGGAGACTGTCCAGGCCGGAGTCTGACAGTTTCCGAAGCAGAATGCTGTGAGAAACTGTGTCAAAGGCTTTATTGAAGTCCAGGAAGACCACATCCACAGCCTTTCCCTCATCCAGTATTCGAGTCACCTTGTCATAGAAGGCGATCAGGTTAGTTTGGCAAGACCTGACTTTTGGAACCCCTGTTGACTGGGCCTGATCACCTGTTTCTCTTGCATGTGCTTCACGATAGCACTCATGATTACCTGTTCCATGACTTTCCCTGGCACTGAGGTCAGACTGACAGGTCTGTAGTTCCCTGGATCCTCCCTGCGACCCTTCTTGTAGATGGGCACAACATCAGCCAACCTCCAGTCCAGTGGAACTTCCCCAGTCATCAACAACAGTTGGAAGATGATGGAAAGGGGTTTGGCCAGCACATCTGCCAGGTCCTTCAATACCCTTGGGTATACCCATCTGGCCCCATAGACTTGTGGGTGTCTAACTGGGCAAGCAAAGCTCTGACCACCTCCTCTTGGACCATGGGAGCCTCATTCTGCTCCTCTAACTCTTGGATTCGTATACAGAGGGAACAACTTTCTTTACAATTAAAGACTGAGGCAAAGAAGGCATTAAGTACCTCAGCCTTGTCCTCATCCCCTGTCACAGTTGTTCCTTCTGCATCCAATAGGGATTGTATGGTCTCCCTAGTCATTTATTGTTAATATATTTATGGAAATATTTTTGTTATCTTTCACAGATTTTGCCAGCCAGATTTCTAGTTGGGCCTTAGCCCTCCTGATTTTTCTCTGCACAATCTCACTTCCCTCCTGTAGTCCACCCAAGACGCCCGTCCCTTATTTCAAAGCCCATAAACATTTATCTTCTTCTTGATATCACTCAAGATCTCTCTGTTCAACCAAGCTGTTTTTTTCCCCTGTCAGCTTTTTTTCCAGAACATGGGGATGGCTTTCTCTTGAGCTGCTAGGATTTCCAGCTCCCAGCCCTCATGGGCTCCCTTGCCCTTATGTACTGTCTCCCACGGGACTTTGCCAACCAGCCTTTTGAACAGTCCAAAGTCTGCCCTCTGGAAGTTTAACGCGACTGTCCTGCTAACCACCCTCTTCACCTCACCTAGAACTGAAAACCCTATCATCCTGTGATCGCTTTGTCCTAGGCGTCCTCCTACTGCCATATCCCCTATAAGGCCTTCTCTGTTCACAAACAGCAGGTCCAGGAGGGCACCTCCCCTTGTCGGTTCATTCACCAGTTGTGCAAGGAAGTTGTCTTCCACACACTCCAGGAACCTCCTGGACTGCTTCCTTTCTGCTGCATTGTACTTCCAGCAGATATCTGAAAGATTGAAGTCTTCCACGAGGACAAGAGCTAGCGATCTAGAGACTAACCCCAGCTATTTATAGAAGAGCTCATCAGCTGCTTCTTCTGGGCTGGGTGTTCTGTAACAGACTCCCATCACAAAATCTGCCTTCTTGTGGGCTCCTCTGATTTTAACCCACAGGCACTCAATCTCCTCATTGCCACAATCTATCTCAGTGGTGTCCAAGTCCTCCCTTACAAAGAGGGCTACACTGCCTCCTCTCCTACCTTTCCTATCCCTCCTGAAGAGTTTGTACCCCACCATACCTGAACTCCAGTTATATGAGTCATCCCACCACGTTTCTGTGATGGCAACGACATCAAAGGCTCCTTGCCCTATGACAGCTTCCAACTCCTCCTTCTTATTCCCCATGCTGCGTGCATTGGTGTAAATGCACTTCAGCTGAGCTGCTGAACCTTCAGCCCTCTTAGAGGGAACAGAGTTCGTTCCCAATTGCCTGGTCACTGGAGTAGCTAGTGCCAAAGTGCCAGTATCTTCCTTACCATCCCCAGGTGTAATCACCCCCACTTGCTGTGTGGTGATGTAGTGGTGGTCCTCACCCACACACCATCTCAGAGTCACCAGTGCCCCACATCCAGGCTCGCTCCAGTCTAGCCTGGTCTCAATCCCCTCCCCCTTCACATCTAGTTTAAAGCTCGATTTATGAGCTTAGCTAGGTTTTTAGCAAGGGCTTTTGCCCCGCTAGGAGACCCACATGTCCCATCCTTAGTAAGAAAGCCTGGGGGTGCGTGAGCCACCCCATGATCAAAGAAACCAAAGCCCTTCTCCTCACACCAGGCTTGGAGCCAGACATTAATCAAATTCTTCTTCCTGACTTCCTGCTCCTCTGTATTTAGCCTTGGAATGGAGCTGAATACTATTTGAGTCCCAGAGCCCTCCATCATTTTCCCAAGGGCCCTCAAGTCTCTCTTGATGGCTTTGTTCTTTCTATTCTCTATATCATCACTACCAATTTGGACTACTATAAGAGGATAGTAGTCTGTCTCATGGACCAGGGAAGGAGGTTTTCTAGCTACCTCCTTCACTGATGCCCCCGGTAAGCAGCAGACCTCTCTGTGGAGTGGGTCCAATCTGCAGATGGGTCTCTCCGTTCCTTTTAGGAGGGAGTCCCCTGCAACAATCACCCTCCTCTTCTTCTTAGTGGAGGATGTTATCTTTTTCTGAGGATGTCGTGGCCTAGGGAAAGATTCTAGGTTGTGGGAGCCACCATCCTCATCCTCAGGATTGGATTCCACCTGCGGCACATCATATTTGTTCACCAGGGGGATCTGGGGTTTTGTTGTCTGGGTGAAGGGAGCAGGTTTCATTCATCCGTCAGGAACTTGCTGCCATTCCCCATCTCTTATAACCCCAACCTTGCAGCTTGCAGGTGGGTGGTGTTCAGACACACCAGCTCCATCAGCCTGGTGAGTTAGTGAGAGGGCAGTGCTCCACTGGTCTATCTCCCTCTCACATTCCCTGATGGTACTCAGCCTCTTTACCTCCTCCCTTAGCCCCTCCTCCACGCGAAGGAGTTCCCTCATACAAGCACAGCTTTCACAAGTGGAGTCAGTACCAGAGGTATGAGCTGGTGTGGGAGCGGGGCACTGCCTGCAGCCCAGGGTCTGGGTAGCTGCATGCACCCACTGAGGCTCTGTCTGGGTGGCAGCATCCATCCTGCTTGCTGCAGCACCCAGAGCAGCTTTAATCTTCTGCCGGGTGGCCACCATGTTCTTCGGTGTCTTTTGGCTAGTCTCTAGCCCCTCTCTGTGCCCTGCCTTCTCACCCTGCCCGCTCCAACTGCCTCTCAAACTGCCCCATACCTCTTTGCCATACTCCTCTTTGCTGTGCTACCGAGGGACTGTTTAACTCTCCCGCAGTACTGCTAGGACCACCCCCTCCCATCAGGCACCGTGCTGGACCAGCGTTTGCTGGCTGTCAGGAGCCCAGCACTGCTCACCCCGCTCCTGCCTGGTTTTTTCTGGGATTTTCCAGGCTCAGGGAAGCCCCCACAGCCTCAAAATGTCCACCCCACCACAGAAATCACCATCCTGCTACTGGGTGCTGCCAAAGAAGCAGTGTTAATGGCTTCTCCACGTTTAAATTTCAGTGAGCTAAGCCTTCTAAGTTTTTCTAACTTTTTCCCTTATATCATATGCCCGCACATCAATCGAGCCTGGTCAGGAATCCCCTCAAGACCTAGGTGGGGGACCCTGTGATGGATAACCATGTTTATGCCATCTATGCAATAACTATTGCAGCAGCACAAAAGAAACAAAAAATAGAGCTAGATGTAGTGTCACTTATGATGCAAATTGTGATAGTCAGGTGCAGAATTGGGATCATACTTCCTGAATTTTAGCTGCACTTTTTGCACCACAAGTAGGAGTAGCCAAAACATTGAGTACGTTAGATAAATGAATTTGTTGGTTTGCAAAACAGGCGAATTTAACTTCAAAAGTATTGACAGCACTTACAGTAGACGTCGATTCTATAAGACATGCCACACTTCAGAATAGAGCAGCAATAGATTTTTTATTATTAACACAAGGCCATGGATGTGAAGAATTAGAAGGAATGTGTTGTATGAATTTGTCAGATCATTCCAAATCAATATATAAAGCCATAAAGAAATTGCAAGGTATGAAAAAACAATTGATGCATGAACAAGGATTTTTAGATAATTGGCTAACAGGATGAGTACGAGAACTGTTGATCAAAGGAGGAATGTTATTTTGAATGGTGTTGATTGTTTTAACAATTATCCCCTGTGTGTTACAGTGTTTACATCAAGTCAATCATATGTTCCACCTAAATGCTTTAGCTGAAAAAAGGGGGAATTGTGGAGACATTTTATAGGAAAGAAGGACTTGATGCTGTGGGCCTTGTTGACATCGAGCAACTCTGACAAGTCCTTGAAACAGAGAGCTAGCTCAGTGGGAAGAAGAAGCAATGGAGAGAAAAACAAAAGAATAAAAATATCAACATGGTTAATTTTAGTATAACTTGTGGACAAGCACCTTTAACCAATAATAAACTGTAGATAGGCATGTGGACAGCTTATGCACAACCTGTTGTGTAAATCAAAAGGGTATATAAAAAACACAGCTAACACAATAAAGGGTCTTCGATCCATCAGACTGAAGTCTGTGTCTCAATCCCCTACACACCCCCCCTCCACATCCCTGCACACAGCCACTGCTGGCTACTGAAATGGTGATTTATAAATGGTGAGATGGAATGTCGCCTGTAACATGTTAAAACAAGATTCTGAAATCATAGAATTGTGATGATAATCCATGTGCCTGACCAGAGTTGATAGTTTTCTCTTTACATCTCTAACTGAGGCCCCAAGAAGGGGCCCCAAGATCCTTTAGATCTGGATGGCTGGAATATACTGTCTCCATTGTCTTCAGGCAGTCATGTACCACCAGTTTCGAAGTTTCTCCACTAAGGAAAAATGCTGGATTCACAATGTTAGTGGTGAAATTTTAACCAGAATGGCTTTGAAACATCGGGGAGACCTAAAGCTGGGGCCTTCATCAATTAATTCTTTAATTGTTCAAATACCCTTCTTGCCTCCCTGGTCCGTGCCAATTTTAAGGATACCATTGGATATTGATAGTTCATACGACGGTCTCACTAAGAGTCCATAGTTATATATCCATAAAAGACACTAACCTGTCATTCCCAGAAATTCAGGACATTGAGGTCCTGGAGCGTGTCCAGGGAAGAACAATGAAACTGGTGAAGGGGCTGGAGAACAAGTCTTAGAAGGAGCAGCTGAGGGAACTGGGGTTGTTTAGCCTGGAGAAGAGGAGGTTGAGGGGGGACCTTATTACTCTTTACAACTACCTAAAATGAGGTTGTAGAGAGGTGGGTGGTGGTCTCTTTTCCCAAGTGACAGGTGATAGGACAAGAGGAAATGTCTTCAAACAGTGTCAGGAGAAGTTTAGATTGGACATTAGAAAAAATTTCTTCACAGAAATGGTTATGGGGCACTGGAACAGGTTGCTCAGTGAGGTGGTTGAGTCACCACCGTTCCCTGAGGTGTTTAAAAGGCGAGTAGATGAGATGCTTGGGGACATGATTTAGTAGTAGACAGGTATGGTTGGAGTTGATGATCTCTAAGGTCCTTTCCAACCTAATGATTCTATGATTCTTTATTTCGTCTCATCTCATTCATCACTGTGTCCTCTTGCTGAATTCAGGCCTGTTCTTTGTTTATGCTGCAGAACTGTCCTCTTTATTTCTTTTAGCCAGCCCTGCTTCAGTGGCCTTGGAGCATTAGTCAGAGATAAGTTTCCTTAAGATACACAATACTTTTGTTGCTTGTTTCAACTAGTAAACAAGCTAAACTCCTGTTACAATCCCAATTGCAAGCTACCCGAGATTTGCTTAAGATTATTCTTAATATTGCTTAAGGTAATTAATTCCCTTAATTTTATTTATTCCTTCCTTCAATTACCCCATTTTCAATGTCGTTGCAATATCTTTTGCAATTTTAGAAGACACCATCCTTTTTGAGAGACTTAGTGAAATACTTTCCTGTTTCTATTTGGTGTCTGATTTTTTTTCGCTTTCAATCACTATAACTTTCTGCTGAATTCTGATAACACTGTAAGAAACATGTAAGCATTATATAGGCTATGACATCTAAGATTATTAATATAATAATTTCTACAAAAATTTGAGCCATTTCAGATTTGGCAACCAGGATGTAAGCTTTTCCCATATTTTCTGAAATCCATATGAAGTATCGTCCAGCGAGATTCATTATATCAATTTTTTCCCAAATTTCATCCAAGTCTGTTTCTATTCATTTTTCCTTTTTATCATAGGAGCAATAACTAGTATTTATTACTACTCAAGCACCACCTTCTTTGTCAGTTAAGAGATCTAGTGCCATTCGATTTTGTAATACTACTTTACCAAGGATGGATACATCTATTTGCAAGTTACTTATGACATCTATTGTTAAATTTTCAATTTGTTCTAGAATGGCTGCCTTTTCTAATTCACTTACTCTCAACTGAGGGAAGAACCACCTAACAAAATTGTGATATCCTGTATGCTGTTCTATTAAACAGCCAACTCCAATTTCCATAACTTATCAGAATCCCAAATAAAGGGGACTGCATATTTCCTCTGTGAAGTGCTGTATGTACCCAGCCATCTAACAAGTTAAGACTATTACCCACTTCTTGTACCAATCACAGATACGTATTTTGATCCCAAGCAATTACAATATTAATAATACCAGCTATTAGTGTCAGAAGAGATGGTGAGCAAGAAATGGCCATGGGTCTTGTTAAGCCTCTAGAACAAGAATACAGAACTTTTAATATCCAGCAAGCCATGGGCCTGAGAAGAATAAACATCACTGGCAGAAACAAGAAGGCTTGAAAACAATAACAAGGAGGTTGGAATGAGAAACACATACCATGAAAGTTTTCATAAGGGACTTATGGGAGCAGTGTTGATATTTTTAGTAAGGTATAAATATGATCTTATAACAGTAATCTGGGTCTTTGCTTGAAACAAAAACTGAGTCTGTGTATGTTAATACGCCACAAATAACGCCCAATTTAGGGTCTGGACAGAGGCTTGCGTGAGGAGCATGGTCTGGTGGTGTACATCAGCAGAACAATTGGAGGGGCTGAAATGAAGCCCAGGGTGCACCTGTAGACACCTACCTGCAGGACGGAAGGAGAGCAGCCTATAACATGACAGGGAACACAATAACCCAGAAACAGAAAGATGAAATAGATTTATTTAAATGTATTTTAAAGAAACAAACCCGAACGCTAGAAATGAATGACCTCAAAGCACTTTTGGCATGGGCTCAGGATCAGGAGCCTTCTTTTGACTTTTGCTCAGCATTCGAGCAAGAAACCTGGGATAAGATTGGAGTTTGATTATGGGATCAAGCGACTCGGTCGGACAAAATGGCTAATAAGTTGCTTGGTCCCTGCCAGGTTGTTTCTGAAGCACTAATGGTGCATGTCGGCTCCAGAGAGCACAGCAATGATACAGAACCGAGTGCAGGACCATCAACATCTGCACTAAATGCCCAACCCCCCAAATTAACTGCTCTTGCCCCTGCACTCCCAGACAGGGATGATGACAATCCCTTTGATCCGTGTCCGACATACCCTGAGAAGGAGCCTTATCTATTTCACCCTGTCCCTTAGACAGATGGGCACAAGTCAGGGAGGAAGTGCAGTGGCAGGGGGACCTTGAACTATTGCAAGCTTTTCCTGTGATTTATGCATGGGATGCCGGTCCTCGCTGGGAACCAATTAATTATGAAGTGATAAAGGAGATCTGAAAAGCTGTAAAAGAGCATGTACTAATTGTTTTGCCGATGCCGCCACCCCCTCAGGATGCAGCCCTGCCCCCACTGCTACCTCTGCAGCTCCCGTGGCAGCCGCCAGCTGGAGCGCAGCTATAGCAGTCCTGGATAATTTGCAATGCCCACAGGATAGTTCTTTCCAATGGAAGGGCTGCAACAATCAGAAATTTTCACTGCCTTTAAAGAATAGAACCCTGTCATACTGCAGTTCAGCTCATCCTTACAGCAGTTAAGGGCCCATTAGGAAATGGACTTAGTGCACTATTAGTTGGACAATCATCTGTCATAAAGCAAGGATTGTTTGTTTTACTGGGAATGACTGATGCCGACTTCACAGGAACAAGACAAGTAACGGCTTGGGCACCTATGCCTGTCGCAGTCAGGGCAATCCATGACGCGTAGAAGTTGTGGGCAAAAGGACCATCTTTATTGATTTTACAAGATGTTTTATACCCCTTCCTGAGCTGCGCGTCCATGCATAATTGGTTTAGCTAAAAACCAACAGTTCATAATTGGATGACTCCTTCTCAGTTGTAACTTCATAATTGGGTGATTCCACCTGCAGCCTGGCAGCTTCCTAATCTTGTTTACTCGGCTCTTCTTGGCGCCTTCCAGCTTCTCCAAGGATACATGGGCATCTATTCAAGGCCAATGATTAAGTTCACACACTCTGACTCCTCAGATCAGCCGAGGTTTCCCACAATTCCCCCTTTTTGTATTTGTGCTAAAAAAATTTCCCGTGCCTTCTGCTGCAGGGCCCTTGCAACAGAGACACAAGACATGGCAATGTTAATAACACAACCACAACAATGAACAAAATCAACAATCTAGATCTTACCAAAGATAATAACTACCTTGACAGTCCCCATCCTTTAAGCAAGCCATTCAACTAATTCCACCCATCAACCCCTTATCCGATACAACACATTCCCTCATAGTCAGCATCAATGACTCCCACATGTACCATAAGTCCTTGTATAGTAGCACTTGATCGTCCAATTAATAATGCACTTAGTCCATTTCCGATGGGTCCCCAAGCATCCAAGGGAACCTTATGCACTGCCTGTGTTGTTAGAGTTACCGTGTTGGGGCTGGATACATCCATGCCGGCTGATCCCTTGGTTTTCCCTGACAGCCAGTCGCATAGGCCTGTGTTTGAGGATGGTTGCGGGATGGATAGTTTGCTGATGCAGCAGACATTTTTGTCTGCATGCGCTCCCTTGTGCTCTTCTTGCCGTTTCCCTGCAGCAAGGGCTGGCTACTTAGATAACCTCTGAACCAACACTGTGTTGCAAAGTGGCCGTTTTTCCCACACATAAGATGTGATCCCTGCTGCCCCCGCTGCTTCAGCTGCGTTATTTCTCTTGTTCTTTTTTGGGCATGCTCGTCTAAAATGCCCGATATGGCCACAATCAAAACATCTTAAATCCCTTGTTTTCCCAGTAGCCAAGACCGTGGCCAGGGCTGTCACTGTATGCCCTATGGATCCCACCTTGGCACAAGCCTGTATCATGGCCTCCAGGGTGGGGTCCCCTGACAATGCTAGAATTATTTTCTGGCAATCATAATTTGCATTATCCTTCACAAGCTGAGTTACTAGCATAGTTCTTAGATTCACATCAAATACTTGCCTTTCCAAACAGTTTTCTGCAAATCTTCATAGAATCATAGAATAACCAGGTTGGAAGAGACCCACCGGATCATCGAGTCCAACCATTCCTATCAAACACTAAACCATGTCCCTCAGGACCTTGTCTACCCGTGCCTTAAACACCTCCAGGGAAGGTAACTCAACCACCTCCCTGGGTAGCCTGTTCCAGTGCCCAATGACCCTTTCTGTGAAAAATTATTACCTTATGTCAAGCCTAAATCTCCCCTGGCGGATCTTGAGGCCATTCTCTCTCGTCCTGTCCCCTGTCACTTGGGAGAAGAGGCCACCTCCCTCCTCTCCACAATCTCCTTTCAGGTAGTTGTAGAGAATTATAAGGTCTCCTCTCAGCCTCCTCTTCTCCAGGCTAAACAAGCTCAGCTCTCTCAGCCGCTCCTCATAAGGCCTGTTCTCCAGTCCCTTCACCAGCTTCGTGGCTCTTCTCTGGACTCTCTCCAGAACCTCAACATCCTTCTTGTGGTGAGGGGAGCCAGAAGTGAACACAGGATTCAAGGAGCGGCCTCACCAGTGCTGAGTACAGAGGGAGAATAACCTCCCTGGACCTGCTGGCCACACTGTTTCTGATCCAAGCCAGGATGCCATTGGCCTTCTTGGCCACCTGGGCACACTGCTAGCTCATGTTCAGTCGGCTGTCGACCAACAACCCCAGGTCCTTCTCCTCCAGGCAGCTTTCTAGACAGACTTCTTCTAGTCTGTAGCACTGCATAGGGTTGTTGTGCCCCAAGTGCAGGACCAGGCACTTGGTCTTGTTAAACCTCATGCCATTGGACTCTACCCAGATGTCCAACCTGTTCAGATCCCTTTGCAGAGCCTCCCTTCCCTCCAGCAAATTGACACTTCCACCCAGCTTAGTGTCTTCCGCAAACTTACTAAGCATGCATTCAATGCCTTCATCCAGGTCATTGATAAAGACCTTCAAGAAGGACTTGATGCTGTGGGCCTTGTTGACATTGAGCAACCCTGACAAGGCTTTGAAACAGGGAACTAGTTTGGTGGAAAGAAGTAACTGAGAGAAAAACAAAGAAAAAAAATGTCAACATGGCTAATTTTAGTGTAACTTGTTTTTAAGTATGCACGGTTGTTTAGCCAAAAATATGTTAGTAATAGGCACATGAACAAGACCTTTTAACCAATAATGAACTGTAGATAATTTCATGAACAGCTTCTGCATAATCGAATGTATAACCTGAAAATGTATATAAATACAAAACTAACACATTAAAGGGTCTTCAATCCATCAGACTGAAGTCCGTGTCTTAGTCCCCTCTAAAAATTGTGATACCACAGCGCACAGGATCGACAAAGCATACCCCATCGAAGTGTGTCCAGAAGGGAACATTAGGCTGATCGATTATCTGCTGGCTGGACCAAGTGGACACAGGGCTCAAGAGGAAAGGAACCAAGATAAGTCCTGAGACCATCTGTTCTCATCAGGATCAGGTGAGATGGTAATTGGTGTGAATATGTCAGCAGAAGAAAAGTTGGTGTTGAACATGGTATTTTAAAGAAATGGGTGGTGTGTATAGAAAGAAAATCCCTAGAACTTTTATTGGCTTGGTTAAAAGCAAAGGAATGCCACCAGAAAGCTCTCAAACATGTGATTTAAAAAAAACATGGAAACAGGAGGACAGTGATATTCTGTATTTGGAGTCTAGTGCATGGCCATCAGTGCCTGCCAATAACCCCTTTGATCTGAGACCAGCAAACCCTGAGAGAACTTTCATTTATTTTCATCTGTGGTGGTGCGGTGACCTTAAACAACTACAAACTTTTCCTGGAATTTGTTTGCGGGAGGCTGGAGATTCGAAAACCTGTAGAGAAAGTGCTAACTGCTCCAGCCACTGCGAGCCGTGGGTGGGCCACTGCCCCGGGCCAAGGGGGAGCCACCCGCTGCTGTAACCCCACTTTCTGTAACTCAGGCAGTTTTGGCATTACAGAAGGGACTGTTAAAAGATACAATAAGAAATGACTCGATTAAACGATGTTGATAGCAGTTCAAGAATCAAGACAGTTTAAATAATGCAATTTTACAACAGGTGCGGCTTTTTGGCTTATCAAACACTTATAAAGATATTTGATGTCAGAAAGTTGAAACAGGCATGACCCGTATATGGCATTTATAGACAGAGTGAAGGATGTGTTCGACAAGCAGATAGACAATCGAGCAGTTAAAGAAGCCTTAATTTTGCAATCAGTGATAAAAAATCCTAATGACAAATGTAAAAAGATACTGTGTGGCCTGAAATATCCTAGAACAGCAGCTGGAATCATTTACTTAGCAAGCACAACTGATGACTGCCGACCTGACTGTACACTGGGACAGAAAGATGTTCTGTTATAGCTGTGGCAAGGAGAGACATTTTAAATGAGAGCAACAAAGAACAATATTTTATCGGAATTGAAATACTTGTTGTTATTAGCAACTAGTCATGATCAACATTAAATGGATGCTTTGAACTAGCTTTGAAATGCGTTATCATGTGTGTGCATGTGTTCGAAGTGCTTCCAACGTTTGTAGGACTTGCAAATTGGTTTTGATGAATCTTAGAAATACATCTCCGGGACCTTTAAAACAGATAGATTGACCTGGGGAATTTTTGGAATTAAAGGCTCCAGAGCGCAGAGTTTTAAAATATCTAGCAACACAAAAAGGAAATGAAAAAACCCCAACAAAATTAGAGAGGGGGGAAAAAAAAGAAAAAGAAAAAAAGAGAGAGAGAGAAAAAAAATGGAAAAACCCCAGCCTTGTGGCTGTGTGTATGTGAGTGCTCCCCCCTTCTCCTTCCTTTCTCCCTGAATGTGAAGTTTTTTGGGTTTTTTTGTTTTGTTTTGGTTTTTTTTATTCACCAAATTCCAGAGGAGTTAACCGTGTTATCTCTCTAGGGAAATGACAATTTGTGAGAACACTCTGCATTCCAGTGTCCCTCATCAGATCAGCAACTGCCCGGCCCTGGTGCAGACAACAGTGAATGAGGTTTTAGCCAGATCATAGAATCATATAATTCTGAAAGTATAGTTTTAAGGGAATAATGAAAGTATACTTTTAAGGGCCCAAAAAGAAATATGCCAATAATGATATCCTCTGAAATTAAGAAACTTCAAAGGAATAGAAAGTCCAATTAATAACTTTTCTACAGCACAGAACTAATACAGGAATTGTATGCAGTGCTGAAAGCCTTTGAACGGCATCACAATCCTTTAATTTAGTTAGAGATTAACAATATGTAGTCAGAGTAGTGCAGCGTATCGAAAGAGGATGGTTAAAACAGGTAAACAATGAACACTTGTTTTTAATGTTAAAGCAGTTTTGGTTCAAGTCACAACTAGAAGAGCAAGATTTTGTGTGATGCACATTCAGAGTCACACATCACTTCCAGGATTTATAGTTGAAGGGAAACGAATAGCAGACAGACTGACAGCAGGGCCAGTCCAAGGCCCAGTACCAAACATTATTCAACAAGCACTAATGCCACTTAATTTTATCACCAGTCTGCCAAGGCACTATGTAGGCAATTTAAAATTTTATTAGAATTAGCCTGGAACATAATGAAATATGCCCAGATTTTCAACAAATAACACCATTGCAGCCTAGAAGAGCCAATCCGAGGGGATTAAGTGCTTTACAAATTTGGCAAAAGGATATTACTCACATACCCGAATTTGGAAGATTGAGATAGACTTTATGTGGTGGCAATCCCTATGAACCTCATGGGAAGGGATCTGTTATCTTGGCTTTTATCAGAAATGGCGTGACCAGCAGGTCCAAGGAGGTAATTCTCCCTCTGTACTTGGCACTGGTGAGACCGCACCTCAAATACTGTGTTCAGTTCTGGGCCTCTCACCGCAAGAAGGATGTTGAGGCTTTGGAGTGTGTCTAGAGAAGGGCGATGAAGCTGGTGAAGGGGACGGAGAGCAAATCTTACAAGGAGTGGCTGAGGGAGCTGGGGTTGTTGAAACTTAAGTTTCATACAATGGTCTCACTAAGAGTCCGTAGTTATACATCCATAAAAGACACTAACCTGTCATTCCCAGAAAGGTTCTGAGCTCCTTTATTGTCCATGGCATAGGTGTGCAGCAAATTACTGCTTTCCAGTCTGTCCTGAGCACCCTCTGTCCTCTGGATATCATGAACCTGAGATAAGTAACTTGTATAGGTTGGGCTCTGAGGAGACCTTATAACGACCTTGCAGTACCTGAAGGGGAACTACAAGAAAGCTGGAGAGACTATTCATAAAAGCTTGTGGTGATAGGTTTGTAGTGATAGGACTAGGAGAAATGGCTACAAATTGGAGAGGTATAAGAATTAGACTAGACATAAGGAGGAAATCCTTCACAATGAGGGTGGTGAGGCACTGGAACAGGTTGCCCAGGGAAGTTGTGGATGCCCCGTCCCTGGAAATGTTCAAGGCCAGGTTGGATGAGGCCTTGAGCAGCCTGATCTAGTGGGAGGTGTCCCTGCCTGTGGCAGAGGGGTTGGAATTAGATGATCTTTAAGGTCCCTTCCAACTCAAACCATTCTATGATTTTATGATTTTTAGAAGCTCACACACCTGGAGAAACCTGTTCTAAAATCTCTTCATATTCATAGTTTTTCCACGAAATGACAAGCATACCTTATTCCTGGAAACTCATTGAATATGACAATTTAACACATTGCAGATGACATTCCAACTCACCATTTACAAATCAGTAACCAGCAGGGCTGGGGAGCGGGGAGGGGAGGCGGGGGCGTGTTCTGAAGGGTTTGGAGTCCCTCACTATAAAAAAGACGTTGAGGTCCTGGAGCGTGTCCAGGGAAGAGCAATGAAACTGGTGAAGGGGCTGGAGAACAAGTCTTAGAAGGAGTAGCTGAGGGAACTGGGGTTGTTTAGCCTGGAGAAGAGGAGGCTGAGAGGGGACCTTATTGCTCTTTACAACTACCTAAAAGGAGATTGTAGAGAGGTGGGTGGTGGCCTCTTCTCCAAAGTGACAGGATAAGGGGTAATGGCCTCAAGCTCTGCCAGGGGAGGTTCAGGCTGGACATCAGAAAAAAATTTTTCACAGAAAGGGTCATTGGGCACTGGAACAGGCTGCCCAGGGAGGTGGTTGAATCGCCATCCCTGGAGGTATTTAAAAGATGGGTGGATGAGGTGACGAGGGGCATGGTTTAGTATTTGATAGGAATGGTTGGACTCGATGATCCTAGGAGTCTTTTCCAACCTAGTGTTTCTGTGATTCTGTGAATGTGCACTCAGAGCCCAGAAGGCCAACCATGTCCTGGGCTGCATCAAAAGAAGCATGGACAGCAGGTCATGGGAGGTGATTCTGCCCCTCTATTCCTCTCTTGTGAGACCTCATCTGGAGTATTGTGTCCATTTCTGGAATCCTCAACATAAGAAGGTTATGGAACTGTTGTTAACAAGATTAACAACTAAGATACTGATAACAACCCTTATGGTCTTGTCTGCCAGAGTCATTGAGATTGACCACTCAGATATGGCCACACCTTAACGACTCGGGGTGGGTTTGATCTCATCTCCCCCTGGATATGCAATGAGGTTCCAGGAATCAAGTGCGCTTGTCATTTCGAGGAAAATATGGATATGGAAACATTCTCTGAAATCACTGATTGGCAGAAGCACTCTGAGGACAAATCCCGAGTCTTCTCCAGCGCTGAACAAAGTGTACCTGCCGTAATGGTTAAATTAAACTATTAAGCGTAAGTTTCTTTGTTTCAGATTTGGCGACCCAGATGGGTCCCTCTCTGCTCTGCTGCAGGACCCATTGAGAAGGGGATATCTCCAGAGAGACTCTCAACTGGATCTCTGTGGGGACAAACAAGGACCATCAGATAAAAAGGTACACTTTAATTTTTTTTTCCTCAATTTGAGGATAAGTCCATTTGGTTTGACTTCTCATAAGTCATTACTGTATTACACAGGATGAGCATATGCTGGACTGCTAGCATCTTATAGGCAGACATTGAAGTTGCTTAGGTCTTTGTTTTAAGAGGAGAATATTCGGCTTCTGTGAAAAGTTTCAGTTGTAAAAGCGAATATTTAGTTTCTCTGTGGAGATCTTGATAGTAACTGAAGATCTGCATGAATATCTAGTCTCTGTCAGTTTGATTAGGAAGTCTTGGTTCTAACAAGTGATATTAACCAAAGAAACTGGAATCATGTGGAAGCTTGAGTGAATATTTGGTTTCTATGTGCCAGTTTGATTTGTTCAAGTTAATGTTGTGTGTATTATTTTTGTGGTGATGCTGTGATGTTAAAACCAAACCAAATTATCAATGCCAATTCAATTAAGCAGGGATGATTTTAATAAATAATGCCGGGGCACACATGGATTGGTCCACTTAATGTGTCCCACTAATGAGTCCCCACTGGCTGCATGACTTCTATACACATTTAACATACATGTTTGTGTGGGTTCCAGGAAATACTGGTTAAACTGTTATATGTTGCATGTCTGTTGTTTACCGGGAGCTTATTAGCCTACCCACTCTTGTATGCATATCACAGTTTCTTTATCTTATCTCCCTCCTTCTTGTGTCTTCAGGCCTGTCCTGCTGTGCGAAACGCTTAACATGATTTATTCCTTCCTTCAGTGAAATGGGGTATTTTTATAAAATTGTATTTGTTTTGGTGTTTATTGCATCCTGATATAATACATATGGCATAACAAGAAACTGTGGGTAAGATATGGTTGGGATTTGAGTTGTCCTGAATGTAAGATTTGGGACAACAAGGAAAGATCCACCTATGCAGTGCAAGTGATTTGTGATTGGGGAGCCAGAACACAGAACCCATAAGATGGGAGGCTGGCAGAGTGGCTGCACTTTAAAGAAAAACAAGCTGAGATATATTTTAGACCATGAAGATCTTAAATCATAAGGGGATTGGTGGTCCACCAAATGGTGGATAAACAGAAAAACCCTGATAAAAACTTTTAGTGATCAATGGTGGCTGGTGTATAAGATTGATTATAGGGAAAAGTAATCATAACACCTTGTTGCAATTAATGTTGTTGTTGAGCTGTGAGGAGAACTGGATGAAGTAATGTGTGCAGATATTTTTTTCAGTTTGCAGGATTACCTGCAGTGGCAAGGCTACATGGCAAGAGAATGGGGTCCGGGATTAAGAAATAATCGTTATGCATACTGTAGAGGAATCAGGACTGGGTGTTGTAGCTGAGCTTGTATGACGGAGACCTGGGGAAGTTATGCTAGAGGATCCACTGCTTAAAATAAAGCTGGGGAATACATGTATAAGAGGTTATATTTTTGATAGATATAGGAGCCTCTGTGTAAACTAGCAACTGATTCATGCAGAAAAAAAAATATTGTGATTGCAAAAGGAACTACTGGCCAAACCGAAAAAGCATTCTTTATACATATGCAGTCTGCTAAATATGAATTGGGAAAACAAGTAGGCACACATGAATTTGTTTGCTAGGAACCCCTAGATGATGGCATGAGGTTTAACAAGACCAAGTGCCTGGTCCTGCACTTGGGGCACAACAACCCTATGCAGAGATACAGACTAGAAGAAGTCTGTCTAGAAAGCTGTCTGGAGGAGAAAGACCTGGGGGTGTTGGTTGACAGCCAACTGAACATGAGCCAGCAGTGTGTCCAGGTGGCCAAGAAGGCCAATGGCATCCTGGCTTGGATCAGAAACGGTGTGACCAGCAGGTCCAGGGAGGTGATTCTCCCTCTGTACTCGGCACTGGTGAGGCTGCTCCTTGAATCCTGTGTTCAGTTCTGGGCCCCTCACCACCAGAAGTATGTTGAGGCTGTGGAGAGAGTCCAGAGAAGAGCAACGAAGCTGGTGAAGGGGATGGAGAACAGGCCTTATGAGGAATGGCTGAGAGAGCTGGGGTATTTTAAATATAAATACTTCCGTGGTGGTTGGGCCTGCAACTTTTCCAGGGTTATGGATAAACCTAGTTGTTGCAAATCATTCACAAGCTTTATTTGACATTGTTCAAGCTGATCCTGTCCCGCTATCAAAATGTCATCCATATAATGAAGGACTATCAAATGCAGATGTTGTCGTTGAAAATGTTCCAGGGCCTTAGCCACATATTGTTGACAAATTGTTGGTGAATTCTTCATGCCTTGTGGCAATTCTACCCATTGATATCTTTTTGTAGGTGCTTGCTTATTCACTTCTGGCACTGAAAAAGGCAAACTTGTCACTGTCCTCTGGACAAAAAGGTATAGTAAAAAAAACACACTTAGAGATCTATGATCAAAATGTTTCAGTGTCTTAGAATCATTGTTGGTGATGGTAGTCCTGGCTGAAATGCTCCCATATCTTCCATTAATTCATTGATCTTTTGTAAGTCATGTAATAGTGTCCACTTCCCTTATTTCTTCAGGAACATGAACACCGGTGTATTCCACAGACTGACAGATTCTTTAACATGTCCAAGTTACAATTGCTCTAAAATTAACTGTTCTCAGATTGAGACCTTTTCTTTTAATAGTGACCACTGATCTACCCAAACTGGTTTATCTGTTTTCCGCTTTAGCTTGAGTGTCAGTCGCTGATCAGTGGTCATTAATGAAAAGAAGCATTTGCTGGCATACTGATGACACAGAATCATAGAATCATAGAATTACCAGGTTGGAAAAGACCCACTGGATCATGGAGTCCAACCATTCCTATCAAACACTAAAGCATGCCCCTTAGCACCTCGTCCACCCATGTCTTAAACACCTCCAGGGAATATGATAGAAAAATAATCACATGTCACATGGGTGAGCTTCATCTCTTATTGGCAGTATCCTTGCTTGGAAAGTTCTCAAAGTGGAGCATGCATAGAAATCCCTTCTGGAAGGTTTCAGAATTGGGTCTGGGGTTTTAGGCATCACTTGCAGTTCAAAAGAACCTTACCAGAATAGCTACTGCTTGAAGTCATTTGGCACACATGCCCAGTCAGGGGCGCTCTTGCCTCTTCAGTCCAGTCAGAGTAATTCAACAGTTTTCAGCTATTCACAAGGTACAAAATCCCCTCCCTTCTCTAACCACACACCCCAGACACCGAGGCAGCAAGATGGCAAACTACTTAAGGCCCCAAACGCACAGTTTTGTATCAAGAAGAGTGACACACAAACAAATAATTTAGAAATAAACCCTTACAACTTCTCATAAGTTCCTCCCCCGATTAGCATTACTGTTTCACCATTTGAGCTATTGTTTAAGCAACACATTCCATATTTCTACTATACCATTACTCTGAGGTCAATAGGGTAAGTAGAAAGTCAACCTAACTCCATGCATAAGACACCATTCCTGTACTATTTTATCTTTTTTAAATTAATCATTATCTCTTGTGGCATTGGGTGCACAGCAAATCATCGGTTTAATCCTTTTACAGTTGCCAATGCAGATACGGTACATATAACTTAAATATTACCCAAGTTACTTACTATTTTAATGAGAGAGCTGGGGTTGTTTAACCTGGAGAAGAGGAGGCTGAGAGGAGACCTCATTACTCTCTACAAGTACCTGAAAGGAGGTTGTAGAGAGGAGGGAGCTGGCCTCTTCTCCCAAGTGACAGGGGACAGGACGAGAGGGAATGGTCTCAAGCTCCGCCAGGGGAGATTTAGGCTGGAGATTAGGAGGAGGTTTTTCACACAGAGGGTCACTGGGCATTGGAATAGGTTGCCCAGGGAGGTGGTTGATTCACCTTCCCTGGAGGTGTTTAAGGCATGGGTGGATGAGGTATTGAGGGACTTGGTTTAGTGTTAGATAGGAATGGTTGGACTAGAAGATCCGATGGGTCCCTTCCAACCTGGTTGTTCTGTGATTCTGTGATTCTGTGAAATTTCCGTCCTTCACAGATATGTCATGGGTCCAATATAGTCAACTTGCCAAGTACCCCAAAGAACTTTCCCTTCTCTAAGGTTTGCTTGTTGTTGACTTTTGACAAGATAATTTCTCATATCATTACAAAATCCACAAGTGGTCACTAACTGAACTGCTTGTTGTGTAGGAATTGGCCAGTCTTGTCTTGCTGCATGTTGATTTAGATCATATGCACCAATGTGTCACAACCATTCATGCAGCCATTTACCTAACCATTCAATACTCTAGGTAGAGGAAAATCATGCCACCTTTATACTGACTAGGTGGTCAGCCATATTGCTCCATTTGGCCATATGAGTAGTATTTTTCTGGTGTGCAGCTACTTACCCTGTAGCAAGAGGACGGGAGTTGGTGATCTGGTATATTTGTCCTCAATATTCCCTTCCCATACATCTCAATTCCCTACCTGCCAGTTGTGTTTTGCTCAATTTCCTAGCTGTTGTGCAGCGCCAGCCCATACAGCATAGGAATCAGTGTATATGGTCTGTGTACCATTTCTAAGAACTAATACTATGGCATAGAGCTCTGCTAATTGAGCAGAACTTTCTGCTCACTCAATTACTGCAAGTTCATTGGCTACAGATAGAGCAGCAACCATTCTTTGTCATTTACCTTGTATTTTACGAACACTCCCATCAGTAAACCAGAAACTATCTGGTTGATGGGTGTCCCAGTTTAACCCCAACATTTTTTTTAGCCCAAATCTTTGTCAGAAGCTAAACACAGAGCAGCTCCTCAACAGGGAGAGGGGAAGGGAAAAGAGACTTGTAGGTTGGAAACTAAAATTAAAACTTTAATGAAACAATAACAATAATGAATCACTATGTGCTTACAAGGGTGGAAACAACCACTGGATGGCTGGAAATGTATCCTATGCCCCATGTCACTACCTGTAACACTATCCTTGGCATTGAAAAGCAAGTTTTATGGAGGCATGGCACTCCAGAAAGAATTGAGTTGGACAATGGGAGTCATTTCAAAAGCAATCTTACAGATAGCTGGTCCAAAGAGCAAGGTATTGAAGGGATATATCACATTTCCTATCATGCACCAGTCTCAGGGAAAATTGAGCACTACAATGGACTATTGAAAACTACCCTGAAAGCAATGGGGAGTGGCACCTTTAAAAACTGGTACAAGCATTTGGCAGAAACCATCTGATTAGTTAACACCAGAGGATCTACCAATTGAACTGGTCCTGCTCAATTAGATCTTCTGCATACAGTGAAAGGGAATAAGGTCCCCGTGGTGCATGAAAGGAATTTGTTGGGAAAAACTGTGATTCTCCTGCTTTGGGCCAAAGGTAAACCAAATCATGGGATTACTTTCACTCAAGGACCTGGACACACTTGGTAGGTAATGCTGAAGGATGGTTAAGTCCAATGCATACCTCAAGAGAATCTGATTCAGGGTGAGAATGTTCAGTTTTAAACTGTATTATGTTGATATTGTTAAATAATACTAAGTGTTTTCCAGGATATGCAGTTAGCTTTGCACATGGCAACCAATTGATATAATATGTAGAATATTTCAAAGTGGAATATTTTGATTTAAGCTAAAGTACAGTTAAGTTTCATCAAAGCAGTGGCAAAACCAAAAAGGCATGAAAATAATAACAGTGGCCGTGAGGAGTTTGGAAGGAAAAAAACATGCTGTGGAAATTATTATGAAGGATTTGTGGGACCAGTGTTGACATTTTTAGTAAGGTATAAATATGAACTTGTAACAATAAACTTGGTCTTAGCTTGAAATGAAAGCTGAGTCCGTGCATATTAATACACCACAATAAGTTCTCTATTTCCTATTTCTCTTACTGATTTGAACAATTTGAAATTGGCAGCTGCAAATCATAGAGACAAAAAAAACATTAGGGCAATTGTGCAAGTGTTGCTTGATGATTAATAAAGCAGATATCATGAGTTTTACAGAGAACAGTGACTATTGTTTTCAATTATTTTTTTCATGTCTTTTTGGTTTTGCCACCAATGTTGATTCTTCTCAGGCCGGCGGCTCACTGGATATCAAATGCTCTGCACTCCTGCTCCAGAGACCCAACAACACTCATGGCTATTTCTTGCTCACCATCTCTTCTGACATCTCCCCCTTTTTTGTTTTTGTGAATTAATAATATTTGTCTTAACATTCTATCAATCAAGTTTTGCACTAATTTGATTAAGCAAGGTACACAAATCAATACACTACAAAAGAAAAAAAAAAGTAAAATCATAAAACCTAACATGATTAATTTTATAATCTAAGGTCCAGTTCCAACAAAAAGTCCTGCAAATGTATTCCATTCATTCTATATTTGCATTTTTTCTGTTAAATCTTCTAAAATGTTAATACTTTTATTTATAAATTCTGAATGGTCTGATAAATTCATCAAAAGAGTAGATAAAGCTGCCAGTGTGGCATTTGTTTGATGACGGTGAGCCAAAGTGTGGTTTAAAATCATAGAAACATTCGGAGTTAATAATGTGAATTTGCCTAATGTACATGGGCCTCCTGAAATATAGGAAGGAATACCTGCCCATGCTCTATCTCCTCAAATAAAATACAGTTCTGGCAATTGCAGGGAGATGTTTTTGGATTTGGATAGATCTGCAGATATATAATTACATCATATAAAATCATTTCTACACACACTAAATAAGGAATTAGCATTTTATATAAGTGTTACATTTTTGCCTATATAACTAAAATATTTACTAAAATCTACTTTTATCACACCTAATAAAGAACATCATCTATCAGCAAACTTACTAAACAGGTGCTAAATGGATTGGCCGGTGTTGCTACCGACAAATACAATAAATCTTGCTGTGCCGCATTGGCTAGGGCTACCCAGATGTTTTCTTGAGATTGTGCCATGGAATGGTGGTTGCACAATGCAGAATTCCCACAATTACTGCAATGCAGGTCATACACATCTTGCTGGCATCCATTCTGGTCCACAATCTGTAGAGACACAAGCATACCCTCACCCCCACGTTATTAACGCCCATGGACCTTCCCATTGTCTTGATTCTAAGTTACATATCATTATTTTAGATTTACTCATGTTATCGTTGGATTTCGCAATAAAATGTCACTCTATCAGGGGAATGTTTTCTTGGCAGCGATTTAAAAAATTTAGAATGTACATAGCTTTTAATAGTCTCTCTTGAGGGGAGTATCCCAAACTCCCCCTTTTTTGTTTTTACAACATATTTTTTGATGTTCAACTATGGCTTGCCCTGTCGGTGAATGAGGGATGCCCATGACATATGTGATTCCCCATTACTGAAAAAAGAATTTTGTTATATTAGAAACATATCTGGGGCCATTGTCCATTTTTACTGGTTTTGGCATCCCCAAAATAGCAATTGCATATAATAAATGTTTTTTTTACAGCTTTTGCTCATTCTCCCGTATGTGCAGAAGCAACAATGCAGGTAGAAAAGGTGATGAGCGGGCATATGATATAGGGGAGAAGTTAGAAAAACTTAGAGGGCTTAGATCACTGAAATGCGCACTGTCTGCTAGTAAAGGCCTTGAAGACCCTGGATTTTGATAAGGAAGGAGCTCCTTCGCAGACATTCACTGATAAGGGAAAACTGGAATGTGGACAACAACAGAAAGCCAACTGCATCCTGCTCTGCGGTCTTGGAGCTTGACCAGGATGAGACTGCGCCTGCGCACAGATTGAGTTCAGGGACGATTCATGAGGAAGATCATAGAATCATAGAATAACCAGATCACACTATAATCTTGCTGGCAGGGAGAGCAAGGGCAGAACAATACCTGAGTTTTTCCAGCATCCTGTAAAGAGCATTCCCTCTCTCCCCGCTCCCCCGCAATTCAATTCCAGAAATTTCCTAGAAGAAGCACTTCGCAGGCCCACCAAAAATCTATAAATAATAGTCTGCAAAAGGAGACATTAGCGTTGGACCCCCAGGATGGTGAATCTTTGCTTTTTTTTTTGTTATTTCCTCTTTATTTTCCTCCTTTTCTCCTTTTTTTCCTCCTTTTCTCCTTTTTTTCCTCCTTTTCTCCTTTTTTTCCTCCTCCTCATTTGCTCCTACCAAGGGGTTGATAAGCTGACGTTTTCCCTATTCCCACAATTTTTGCTGGTGAGAATAAATATCTTCTAGATCAATCATTGGTGTCATTTTCACCTTAATTAGCAGGAGGGAGCCTCTAAATTTACAGGGGCACGCAGGTTCCACCCCTCTGGGGTGTAATAGATTTATTAGACCCTGTGAATGGCAAAATAAGCCTGTTTTTTGTAAAAGAGAGCCACTGGCAAATGGAGTGGCTGGCAACGGACAATGCATCAAGTAAAACAGATAGATTAGGTGGTGGTCTCACATTCATATAATCTGGGGTGAGTTGGAGGCTTCACAGCCTGGTGTTACTTCAGATGAAAAACAAAGACACCCCAAAAAGCACAGATTGAGCTCCCAGCCTCAAATGTGTGGTGAATTGTGTGGGAGCGCCAAATATATGGAAGATTAATTGGGACTAAGATAAAGCATGAAGCTGGTACCAAGCATATTGTAATAAACATTATTAAAAAGACCAGGTGTTCCATGCTCAACACATGGGATGATGAATCTTCAATGTGTGAGAAGGCCAGTCTGGGAAAATATACCTGAGAATAAGTGGATTGGATATATGACTGTAAACAGTCACGAGAGTGTAGAATAGACAAAACCAAAAATATCCTGTTTGTGTGAAGGTCAGAAAACTGAAGAGCTGTATAGAGATCTGCCTGAATGAGAGAAGTCTGTATTACTTTCTTAATTTGACTCCTGTATGCTGTGCTGATTAAAAGAATATTCTTAGAGAAGATCATGAGGTCTGCGTCTCCTTCATCGCCACACCTGATGACTCAAGCGGCCTTGCCTAGGGTCAATCAGCACATACTCACGGACTCAGTCCCTGCCTTGCCAAGAAGTGCCAAAAGGTTTTCAAAAGGTATAAAACTGATATCTGAAAAGCCATTTTTGGGGGAAGAAAAAATGACCACCTTGCGTGACATATGGGTTGACAGGCCTGGACCTCTCTTCCTCCACCAGGAAGAAATGTAACGGTAATAATTGTGTGCCTCTGACTCTGTATTACATGTATTAACCCTGTGAGTACCAGTCTCTAAGGAGACTTGCAGGTAACCAAATTCTGACTTCTGGCAAAACCACATATAAGCACACACAGATAACCCTTTAGTCATAAATTGTTGATGAAGTTTGAGACTAGAAATGAATTCAGTCACACATGGGCTTCTCTCTGAAGGGCATTTAGAAAACAAGGAGTTCCATTTTGAACCTCATGGCTCTACAGGAGGGCTTCCTTAGCCATCTGTCAGAATCTCACTGTGAGAAACACTTATTCACTGGTAAAATATTAAAAAGGACAAAGTCTTCGAAGCAAAGGCAATAATACTTTTATTTTACAATTCAGTGCTGAATTGGATGCCCTTCTAAAAAAGGCATACCATCTTACATAAGCAGTAGGTATATATACTAGTTTTAGACAAAGGACCGTGTAAGTCCTCAAAGAATGTTTATTTTTTTAGGTTATCCAACTGTCTGAAGACTTCCTTCAGATTATCTCCTGACCTAGAACAGTTATATCTTACAAGACACCTAAGCATATAAATAAATTCTTACAATTGTAAGAGAGTGCTTATTCTTTCAGGTTATTTATCCATGTCTGGAGATTGTGTGCATATTATCCCTTGATACAAGACAGATTTATATGACAAGATAATTAAACATACAAATGAAACAGGGAATGAAAGGGTTATCCAACAGAGGTATTCAATAACAAGAATTGAAGGCATTCTTCAAACAAGGCATTCTTCAAAATAAGGACAGTTATCAGCTTGGTGAGCAGGCAGAAGCTGTGCAGCTGTGCTTCAGTGAGAAAGGAGATTGTCCAAAGCTAACTGTTTCTGTGGTTTGAAAAACAGCCAACTCGGCTAAGGTGAAGAGTGGACTTATGATAATGGAATAATGGAAATAATTGTAATAATTGTAATAGTAACACCCTTTTAGTGAACTAAATGTAATAGCCTAGCCCACATAAATGAATATGCCACTATTAAGTACCTGCTTGTTAGAAAATACGGTGTACAAGCTAGGAGGAGAAATTCCCCTGTGCACCCCAACTGGCAATAAAACATAACAACTTTAACTCTCCTGAGTTGTGAAGTTTGATTTGGCACCCCAGATGGGACACTCTCTGTCCAGCTGCAGGACCTGCTGAGGATGGGGACTCCTCTGGATGCCCCTGAGATTTCTCAGCAGGACTCCCTTCACCCACCCAGATCAGAGGCAGACAAGGACCATCTTTGAGTGGACCAGGTATGTAAATATAAGGTAGAGGGGATACTACCTGTAAGTCATTTGGAGGACGCTCTGTGCAAGGGAAAGAGCGCAATCTCTCGCCCCTGGGGAAGAGCATGGTCACGTGCCCCTAAGGAAAAGTGCACTTGTAGGGTGGTATTACCGCTAATTTGGGTTCTCCTCCACCTAGCTTGGGGTGGTAGGAGTGGTATGGTAACCTGGGTTCTCCTAGCCAGAATGGTGGGAGTGGTATGTGGTGTCATCATAGTTATGGCCATTTGGTTTAAGTGTTTGGTACCGTGTATATTTTAAAGAACCAGTGTAACATCAGATACTTCGGATCCAATGTTGTGGGTGATTTGTGTGCTTGAGATGTGACATTGTTGCAAAGCCTATTCCTATCAAACACTAAACCATGCCCCTTAGCACCTCGTCCACCCATGCCTTAAACATCTCCAGGGAAGGTGAATCAACCACCTCCCTGGGCAGCCTGTTCCAGTGCCCGATGACCCTTTCTGTTAACAACTTTTTCGTCATGTCCAGCCTAAACTTCCCCTGGTGCAGCTTGAGGCCATTTCCTCTTGTCCTGTCCCCTGTTACTTGGGAGAAGAGGCCAGCACCCTCCTCTCCACAACTTCCTTTCAGGTAGTTGTAGAGAGCAATGAGGTCTCCCTTCAGCCTCCTCTTCTCCAGGCTAAACAACCCCAGCTCTCTCAGCTGCTCCTCGTAAGACTTGTTCTCCATCCCCTTCACCAGCTTCATTGCTCTTCTCTGGACTTGCTCCAGAGCCTCAACATCCTTCTTGTGGTGAAGGGCCCAGAACTGAACACAGTATTCAAGGAGCGGTCTCAGACCACAACCACCGGGAGACACTGTGCCTGCGCCAATATGGGAGAAGCTTCACGAATCTAATTATAATAGGAAGCAAAGAAGGCCATGAATATGTAATAGGAATTTACGAATATGGATGTCTTTACACTATAACTGTCTGCTTGTTAGACCATAGGGTGTGTGAGTTAGAAGGACTCGCACCCGCCGGTGAATAAACACATACCTACTTTATAACCGTTAAATGAGTTATAGAGTTTGATTCCATAAAACAAGAGCTTCCTAATTGGTTTAAATCTTCTGTCTGATACGGTCTTACATATAGCATTTCTCTGATTTTGTCTTACTCTTGGTTTTATATGTAGTCTGAGTAAGGTTATGGTTAAAGCCTGATACCAGTACAAATTTACTTCTTGGCATATTTTAGCTATTTGCTGTTTTATTATGTGATTCATTTTCTCTTCTTACCCGCTTGCCTGGGGTCTATATGGAGTGTGCAATTGCCAATTGATTCCTAATGCTCTACTAACTTGTTGTACTACTTGTGCACAAAAATGAGTGCCTCCATCTGATGAAATAATCACAGGTACCCAGAATCAGGGTATTATTTCATTCAAAAAAATCTTTGTCATAGAATCACCAGGTTGGAAGAGACCCACTGGATCATCAAGTCCAACCATTCTGATTTTGAGGGCATGGTTTGTTCCAATTTGACCAATCAGTCTCAGACTGTAGGAACCTCTATAAAAACTAGTATGGCCTTCTTAACTCCATACAAGAGTGGGAGGGTTAGTTAAATTCCTAGCTCCTAAACTTGCCCTTGTTGAAACAATTTTTTTCTCAGTGTTGTAGCGTTGGGACTATCAGTTTTGTTAACCCGTATAGTGTTTCAATGTGCATTTTGGTGTTATCAGTGAACAGTAGAAGGTTACAGGACATGGAAAAGAAATCAGATCAGACACACAGTAGAATCAGGAAAATATTTTAAGAGAACTTTAAACAATAAGACCTGTTGTGACCCTTTTGCAAAAGAATTTGGATAGGCCTTGAAAAGGAGGGGGATTGAAATGGTGATTTGCAAATGGTGGGATGGAACATCAACTATAATGTGTTAGAAACAAGATAACCACTAAGATAACTATAACGACCTTTATCTTGTCAACCAGAGCGGTTGAGATTGACCACTCAGATATGGCCACACCTTAACGACTCTGAGCTGATTTCATTTCATTCCCTCTGGATATGAAATGAGGTTCCAGGAATGAATTATGATTGTCATTTTGGGGAAAAATGTGAATTTGAAAACAATTCTGTGTATAAATTTTCTGTGAAATCACTGCTTGACAGAAACACTCTGAGGACAAATCCTGAGTCTTCTCCAGCGCTGAATAAAGTGTATCTGCCTTAATGGTTTAATGAAACTGTTAAGCGTAAGTTTCTTTGTTTCATCCAAATACATTGGCCAGAGAATCTCAGGATAATAAGTGTCATTTTATTTCCATTTCTTCCTTGTTTTTAGCATAGACACTTTCAGTTCTCTGCATGGAGATTAATATCCTTAGTCCTGGAAAAACATTGCTCTCAGAAACAGCTCCCACGGCTCAGTGTTGGGTCCAGTTCTTTTCAATATCTTTATCAATGATCTGGATGAAGGGACTGAGCATACCCTCAATAAGTTTGCAGACAACACTAAGCTGGGTGGCAATGTCAATCTGCTTGAGTGCAGCGAGGTTCTACAGGAGCGATCTGAACAGACTGGATCCATGGACTGCAATCAGCGATATGAGGTTCAACAAGGCTGAGTTCTACACTTGGGACATAACAACCCCGTGCACCGCTATAGGACTGAAGAAGAGTGACGGGAAAGATGTCAGGTAAAGAAGGACCAGGGGGTGTTGGTTGAATATGAGCCAGCAGTGTGCCCAGGTGGCCAAGAAGGCCTATGGCATCCTGGCCTGTATCAGAAACAGCATGATCAGCAGGACCAGGGAAGTCATCCTTCTCTCATAATCAGCACCAATGAGGCTGTGGGCATAAAGATTCCAGTATTGCGTGTATGCTGGGGCAAACGGCCAATGCCTTGGTGTACCTGCAATATTAGCTGCAAGCACAGAACAAACGGCCAATGTTCTCATACTTGATAGCTTGTCGAGACTTTGGAATCTTTATTAAGATCTGTGGGTCAATAGGAAAGGAATGTACTAGGCGGAAAACATGAAGATAAGGGGCATATCTGTGGAAAACAAGGGCTTGCACTCTGTTGCTGTACTGCGGGATTCTCACAGGTGGAAATTCACTGGGATAGCTGTTACTGGATACAGAGGCACTATATAAGGTTTGCACCCTCTCAATAAAGTTGATCTTTTTTTGTTGCCTCTTCAATGGGGTCCATACCTTAATCGCTACAAATGGCGCCAAACTTGAGAGGGACCCACACCACTCTGGGCAAACCCTGATATGCAGGGTCATAACTGATGGATAGAAGCAACGCCCAGTTGGATGAATTTTGGCCCATGTGGAGCAATGAAGCAGTCCAGATGAGTAAGAGCCTTGAAAAAAGGTGAGCAACTGGGAACTCGGGAATAATGGGGTCTTCACTGTCCATGGAGGAGTGGAGTACACTAGGTATCTTAAAATCAACATTAAAGAAACAGGATGTTAAGTATGCTGAGTGACAACTCAGGACTTTATTAAAATGGATACAGGGTCAGGATCCAGGTTTAGATTTGACTCCTGCATATGATATAAAAATCTGGGATGCCACAGGACTTAAGTTGTGGGACGCAGCTACCAGGGACGATCCTGGGACAGTAAGCCTGTTATCTACCTGGAGATTAATGATCGAATCGTCAAAACACTTGAGATCGCGCAAAGACTTAGAGGAAACATGAAAAAAGCAGGAGGACAGTAATATTACATATTTGGAGCCCAGTGCAGGACCATCAGCAATGGTTGATAATCCCTTTGATCCGGGGCCAGCAGACCGTGAGAGCTTTATTTTCATTCGTGGATGTGCAGTGACCTTAACCAGCTACAGACTTTCCCTGAGATTTGTTCGCGGGTGGCCAGAGACTCGAAAACCTGTAGAGAAAGTACTAACTGCACCACGGGCCATGGGGGGGACCGCTGCTCCGGACCAAGGTGGGGGCCACCCGGTACTGCTGCCACCGCCACTTTCTGTAACGCAGGCATTTTCAGAAACTACGTTGGTAGCATTTCAAGAATCAAGGCAGTTTAAACAATGCAAGTTTACAACAGGCACAGTTTTTTGGCTTATCAAATGCTTAGAAATATATCAGCTATCAGAAAGCTGAAACAGGCATGAACCATATATGGCATTTATAGCCAGATTGAAGGATGCACTTGGCAAACAGGTAGGCAACCGAGCAGTTACAGAAGTCTTAATTTTACAATCAGCGATAAAATATCCTAATGACAAATGTAGAAATATATGACGTGGTCTGAAAAAATCCTACAACAGCAGCTGAGATCATTTACCTATCAAGCACAGCTGACGGCTGCTGCCCTGACTGTACACCAGGACAGAAAGATGTTCTGTTATAGATGCGACAAGGAGACATATTTTAAAAGCCAGAACATCTTAAAATGGCTGTAGTACAACCCTTTGTTATGGATGTTCCACTAATCTTGTCGGGGAGAGATGTGTTAAGTACAATGGGAATAGGCATTGGAACCATGAACGTGTGAAAAATTGGATGCATTGCAAAAATTAGTAGAGGAGCAAATAGATCAAGGGCATATAGTCCCAATTAATAGTCCTTGGAACACACCTATATTTGTGATAAAAAAGAACTCTGGAAAATGGCGTTTATTACATGACTTTTCTAGACAAACTACAAGAGGCCTTAAATAAGCAGGCAGGCAATATCACTGCTAGTGAAATTTTACTTAAACAATTACTCTTAGAGAATGCAAAATACATTCTTAGTGCACTGTTAATTGCATGATCACCTGTCACAAAGGTTGCTTGTTTTACCGGATCTGACTGATGCTGACTTAACAGGAGCAATGCAAGTAATGGCTTGGATGCCTGTGCCTCCTGGCTTTATATGAAAGGGCAGTAGAATTACTCAGCTGATTTGGTTTCCAGCAACTGTACTCCATGCAGGAAATCACATATGGGGTGACGAAGGCTTTGGCTTGACTGACCCGTCCGTGATTCTATGAACACAGAAACTACAAAAATGATGAACCTGCAAAGTGCGACACTCATAGAGCAACAATTATCAATATTTTACTGGAATTTAAATACTTGTTCTGTTATTATCGAGTAGTCAGAACCAACATTATATGGATGCATTGAGCTAGCTTTGAAATGAGTGGTTGTGTGTGTGTGTTTGAAGTACTTCAAACGTTTGTAAGACTTTCAGATTTGTTTTGATTAATCTTGGAAATATATCTCTGGGATCTTTCAATCTCAAGTGTCCACTAGGCTGGCAAACAGGTAGATTTACCTGGAGATCTTTCAAATGAAAGGCTTCAGAAGGAAAAATTTTACAATACCTAGCAAAACATAAAAAAGGGAAAGAGAGAGAGGAAAAAAAAATGGAAATGCCCAGCCTTGCAGCTGTATGTATGTGAGTGCCCCCTGCTTGTCCTTCCTTTCTAAGTTTTTTTCTCTTTTCAGCTTTGCCGAAGTCCAGAGGAGTTTAGGGTGTTATCTCTCTAGGGGAATGCCAATTTGTGAGAACACTCTGCATTCCATTGTCCCTTATCAGATCAGCAACTGCTGGGCCCTAGGGCAGACGACTGTTAGGGATATTAGACCAATAAATAGAGGAAAATTAAAAAAATATTCATTATGAATTATTGAGTGGATATTTTAAACATAGTCACTAGATGTGAAATGATTGCAATGATAATCACCAAGGGAAGAAAAAGAAGCATTCAGTTATTAGACCAGGACCTGACAATCATTTATATCCCAATGACAAATGAATATGCTAATTGGTGCATGGCAAATATTTTGAATTTACAAGTAGCTCTAACAGATTATCCAGGAAGTATTGATATCCATTTAACAAGTCATAAATTGTTTTCCTCTTTACCAGCATTACAAATAGAACAGAAGCCCTTATGTAGAAAGCGACTGGTTGATGGCCCTACAATATTTACTGATGGCTCAGGAAAAACAGGAAGAGCAGTACTAACATGGAAAGAAGATGGACAGTGGTCAAATGAAGTGTAGTGTATATAGTAGAAGGATCAACACTAATAGCGGAATTATATGCAGTGCCAAAGGCCTTTGAATGACATCATAGTCCTTTTAATTTAGTTACAGATTCACAATATGTAGTCAGAGTAGTGCAGCATATAGAAAGAGGATGGTTAAAACAGGTAAACAATGAGTGCTTGTTTTAAAAATGTTAAAACAGTTATTGTTTCAAGTCACAACTAGAAAAATAGAATTTTACATGATGCAAATTTGGAGTCACACATCGCTTCCAAGGGAAATGAATAGCAGACAGACTGACAGCAGGGGCAGTCCAAGGCCCACTACCAAACGTTATTCAACATGCACTAACGTCACATAATCTTATCACCAGTCTGCCAAGGCACTACGTAGGCAATTTAAAATTTCATTAGAATTAGCCTGGAACATAATGAAATATGCCCAGATTGTCAGCAAATAGCACCATTACAGCCCAGAGGAGCCAACCTGAGTGGATTAAATGCTTTACAAATTTGGCAAAAAGATATTACTCACATACCTGAATTTGGAAGACTGAAATATGTACATGTTTCGATTGACAAGTATTCAAATGTGATATGGGCAACAGCACATACAGGGTAATCTTTAAAGGAAATTGTGAACTCACACAGGTAAAAACAGGCAATGGGCCAGGACCAACTTGAGAAGTTTTTTTCAAACCTGGGGAATAGCACATATCAGAGGCATACCATATTCTCCACAAGGACAGGTGATAGTAGAAAGAGACCATCAGATGCTAAAAAAGAACAAACGGACGATGTTCTCATGCTTGATAGCTTGTTGAGATCTTGGAGTCTTTATTAAGACCCATGGGTTAATAGGAAAGGAATGCACTTGGAGAGAAACATGAAGATAAGGGGCACATCTGTGTAAAACAGGAGGTTGAACTTTGTTGCTGTACTGTGGGATTCTCACAGGTGGAAATTCACAGGGATAGCTGTAACCGGATACAGAGGCACTATATAAGGTTTGCACCCGCTCAATAAAGTTGGTCTTTTTTGTTGCCTCATCGATGGGGTCCATGCCTTAATCGCTACATGAGGCCACACCTCAAGTACTGTGTTCAGTTTTGGGTCCCTGACTACGAAAAGAACATTAAGGTGCTGGAGCACATCCAGAGAAAAGCAATGAAGCTGGTGAAGGGGCTGGAGAACAAGACTTATGAGGAGAAGCTGAGGGAACTGGGGTTGTTTAGCCTAGAGAAAAGGAGGCTGAGGGGAAACCTTATCACTGTCTAGAACTACCTGAAAGGAGGTTCTAGTGAGGTGGGTGTTGGTCTCTTTTCCCAAGTAACAAGTGAGTGGACAAGAGAAAATGATCTCAAATTGCGCCAGGGGAGGTACAAATTAGATATCGGGGAAAAAATTCTTCACCAAAACGGTTATCAAGCACTGGAACGGGCTGCACAGGGAGGTGGTTAAGTCACCATCCCTGGAGGTATTTAAAAGACAGGTAGACAAGGTGCGCAGGGATAAGGTTTAGTATTGGACAGGTACAGTTGGACTCAATGATATCAAAGGTCTTTTCCAAACAAATGGTTCTATGGTTCTATGTTTACCTTTGTAAGCAAATCCTCTCTTCTTGAACTAGCAATACAGAAGATGAGGGCCATATCCAGATATATTTCTGTCTGTGGTGTTTTGACTTTGTCTGGATGCCAGGTGTCCATCAAGTCAGTCAATCACTCCACCTTCTCAGCTTGACAGGGGAGGGAAAAATGCCACAAAAGGCTCGTTGGTCAAGAAAAGGAAAGGGAGATCACTCAGCAATCACCATCACAGGCAAAAAAGACTTGACTCAGGGGAAATTTAATTTATTACTAGTCAAATCAGAGTAAGGTAATGAGAAATAAACTCAACTCTTTCTCCTCATCCCTCCCTGCTTCCCGGGCCCAACTTCTCTTGCAATTTTTCTACTTCTTCTCCCTGGGTTGTGCAGGGGGGACGGGCAATGGAGGTTGTGGTCAGTTCATTACATGTTATCTCTGTCATTCCTTCCTCCTGACCCTTTTCCCCTGCTTCAGCATGGGTTCCCTCCCATACACTGCAGTTCTTCGGGGTGAACTTCTGTAGTGTGAGATTCCCAAGGTGTCACAGGTCCTGCCAGAAAACCTGCTCCAGTATTGGCTTCTCTCTCCATGGGGCAACAGGTCCTGCTAGAGGCCTGCTCCAGTGTGAGCTCTCCACAGGTTCCAGCCTGCTTTGAGTACATCCACCTGCTCCGGCATGGGGCCCTCTGCAGGCTGCAGAGTGGATATCCGCTTCACCTTGGACCTCTATGGGCTGCAGAGTGGATATCTGCTTCACCTTGGACCTCCGTGGGCTGCAGAGGGACAGCCTGCCTCACCATGGTCTTCACTACGGGCTGCATGGGAATCTCTGCTCCGGCACCTGGAGCACCTCCTCCCCGCTATGTATAGTTCACTGAACTATATAATAGTTCAGTTGGAAGGAACAGATGCATTCCACCCTTCTCGTTTAACCAAATCAGCAGCAGTTTGGTTCAGGCTCCAGAAGAGGTAGAGGCCTGCCTGCAGCTGGGCCAAGAACTCCTCTAAGAAACCTCCAAGGAGCAGACCACCACAGTGAACACCAATAAGAAGTCTCATGCATTGCTCTATTATACATGATTTGACTACATGTCAACTTTTATCCCAGAAATATGACAGCTTAAGTGAGCTGCCTTTAAGCTCTCCCTACTGAGCAGAGTGGCTGTGTGGCAATGATCTCCCCTTGCACTGGGACACCTCTTGAGGGTACCCGCCCCTTGAAGCGATGAGATCTTTCACCAACGACATATCACTGGTGAGCTCCATTTGAATCTTCCCTGGACGGCAGCCAGACTGTGCGCCAGGCAACTCTCCTCTTTAATGAAGATTAGTCATTTAGCCTAAGTGAGCAGGGCACACAGCTGCCTCCTATTGAGCCTGCTGTCAACCAGCACTCCCAGATCCCTTTCTGCGGGGCTGCTCTCCAGCCTCTCCTCTCCCAGTCTATGCTTGTGCCCAGTGTTACTCCATCCTAGAATAAGGCATTTGTTCTTGTTAAATTTTATCCCATTAATCATGGCTCAGTGCTCCAATTTATCCAGATCCCTCTGCAAGGCTTCTTGTCCCTTGAGAGAGTAAGCAGCAACTCCCAGTTTGATATCATTAGCAAATTTGCTAATGGTGCATTCAACTCCTGCATCCAGATCAACGATAAAAATATTGAACAGAACTGGCCCTGGAATTGAAACTGGGGACCATCACTGGTGACTGCTCTCCAGACAGATGTAGCCCCATCCACAACAACCCTTTCAGCCCTGACCTTCAATCAGTTCTTTAACCAGTGCACCATGAACCTGCTCATCCCACACTTGGACAACTTGTCCAGAAGGATGCTGTGAGGGCAGTATGGAAAGACTTATTGAAATCCAGAAAAAAGTAGATCCACTGCCTTCCCTTCATCCATTAGGCGGGTGATCTTATTGTAGAAGATCAAATTAGTTAAACAGGACTATTTCTCTGTGAACATGTTGACTGTGCCTGATGATTGCATTATTCCTTAAATGCCTTTCAATAGTACCCAGTGTGATCTTCTCCATAATTTTTCCAGGAACTGAGGTTAGACTGACAAGTCTGTAGTTTTCTCACATCCTTCTTGTAAATTGGAGTAATGTTTGTTGCAGCCCACTTTAAAAGAAAGTGAGTTCTTTTTCTGGCACGGTGCCCCAGTAATTAAAAAATCACTCAGAGGTATAGGTGTACACTATATCTTTTACTAAATAAGATGCATAACCTTAAACCACTGGATTAAAACGATTACACTGTATTCAAATGATCACACTGGATTCAAACAATCAAATAACCCGAATGGGCCAGAGCATAGACAGGAAAAGCTGCAGCCACAAAAGTGACCGAAACAGCCTGCCAATGGCAATGCTTCACTACAGTGTAACAACCTCTTAACTGAGCTCCAAACAGCACCAAGAGCACTATAGAACCATAGAACAATCAGGTTGGAAGAGACCCACCGGATCATCGAGTCCAACCATTCCTATCAAACACTAAATCATATCCCTCAGGACCTCATCTACCCATACCTTAAACACCTCCAGGGAAGGTGAATCAACCACCTCCCTGGGCAGCCTATTCCAATGCCCAATGACCCTTTCTGGGAAAAACTTCCTCCTAATCTCCAGCCTAAATCTCCCCTGGCAGAGCTTGAGGCCATTCCTTCTTGTCCTGTCCCCTGTCACTTGGGAGAAGAGCCCAGCACCCTCCTCTCCGCAACCTCCTTTCAGGTAGTTGTAGAGAATTATAAGGTCTCCTCTCAGCCTCTTCTTCTCTAGGCTAAACACCCCAGCTCTCTCAGCCGCTCCTCATAGGTTCTGTTCTCCAGCCCCTTCACCAGCTTCGTTGCTCTTCTCTGGACTCGCTCCAGAGCCTCAACATCCTTCTTGTGGTGAAGGGCCCAGAAGTGAACACAGGATTCAAGGAGCAGTCTCACCAGTGCTGAGTACAGAGGGAGAATAACCTCCCTGGACCTGCTGGTCACATCGTTTCTGATACAAGCCAGGATGCCATTGGCCTTCTTGGCCACCTGGGCACACTGCTGGCTCATGTTCAGTCGGCTGTCGACCAACACCCCCAGGTCCCTCTCCTCCTGGCAGTTTTCCAGCCAGGCTTCTCCCAGTCTGTAGCTCAGCATAGGGTTGTTGTGCCCCAAGTGCAGGACCCGGCATTTGGCCGTGTTAAACCTCATGCCGTTGGACACTGCCCAGCGATCCAGCCTGTTCAGATCCCTTTGCAGAGCCTCCCTACCGTCCAGCAGATCCACGCTTCCGCCCAGCTTAGTGTCATCTGCAAACTTGCAAAGGGTACCCTCAATGCCTTCATCCAGGTCATTGATGAAGACATTGAACAGGGCTGGACCCAGCACTGAGCCCTGGGGAACACCACTTGTCACTGGCCTCCAGCTGGACTTAACACCATTTACCACCACTCTCTGGGCCTGGCCATCCAGCCAGTTTTCTACCCAGGAGAGTGTGATTTTTTTTTTGTTTTGTTGGGACATTCAATTTTTAATAAACACTTTAAATAAGCTGAGTATATATTACTAGCAATTAATAACAATTAAAAAACCCACAAGAGTTCTGCATTCACCAGTGTTGTGCAGGAGGGAGGAAAGCTGGCTCCCACCCTTGCCAGGGGCCAGGCAACTTGATGATGCTGCCCAACGGCCCCGTATCCCCAGTGACAGGATGGCACCCCGGCCCCTCTGCCATCATCTGGCTCCTGATCCCGTGTGCCAGGGGAGCACAAGGTGCCACGCCAGATCAGCACCCAGCCCTCAGTGCTGGGCAGGTAGGAGAAACCCCACTGCTGGTAATCCTCCCTGCGCATTCCCCATGTGCACTGCTCTTTTATGGCCCCCCCCCCAGCATACCTCTTCCTGCATCAGGGTCTGGCTGCACTACCCCCAGTTCTAGAGAAGCACACCAGTCCAACAGGATCCTCAGGAACACATACACACACTGCTCCTCTTCCCACAGCCCAACCCTGCTCATCCCCTGACCTGGGGAGGGGCTGTGCAGGATTCCTGATTCTCCCTAGCTCATGGTGCGCCCCTCTCTGAGACGAGGCAGAAGGGTGAACCCTTGGGGAAGGGAGGTCCTACATCTAGAGTTTGAGACCCAGAGGCACCCTGGGGGAGTAGCCCTGCTGCCTGGGGCAGCGCTGGAGTGTGCTCGGGGCAGGGATGTTATTGCACTTCAGTCCCTGGCAGGGACCCAGCCCACTCCTGGGCCTCCCCCAGACCTCCCCAGGCTGATCATGGTAGTTATTGGTGCCTGGTGGCACTGTCCTCACCAACAGTCATCAAGTGGGGCGGGAGCAAGGATTGTACCCCAGGCTCCGGCACTTGCTCAGTGCCGCAGCCACAGGGAGGTCTAAGAGGCAGCTGGACACTAATGCTTACCTGGAGTCAAACTGGAAATCAAACTAAAACTGCCCGCTTCTATCCACTGCAGCTGCATATGTTACAAAGAGAAAAGGAGAAAAGATAGGAAAGGATAAAAAAGTTATAAGAGACAAATAGTTGCAAGAGATGAGACATAGTCACCACCTTACAAGCTCCACATGTAGCAGTACGTGTTTCTTTGTCTGGTGGGTCCAGAAGGTGGTCGGGGTCCACACACAACGCACAAATACAAGACAAGACAAGACAGAGAGAGACAAGGCAAACAAACAAAGAGTTGCATAGAGAGTTGCGGAGAGAGAGCTTCAGGTCTTCAAGGGGGTTTTTAAACTCTCTGTCCCTGTCCCTCACCTGATTAGGTGGGGGGGACAGGTAAGAGGCTCTGTCATGTCCCTCCTCCTTTGGACAAGTCCGGACATGCTCTCCAGCACTTCCAGCTTTGCCACTGAGGCTGGGGTCCATGCACCTGCTTTGAGCCATTCAACTCATGCCAGGCCAGGTCCACACAACGCTGGCTAGCTTCCAGTCAGCGGGGACCTCTCCAGAGTCCCAAGAACTTTGGTAGATGATTGAGAGGGATCCTGCTATAGCATCTACTAGCTACTCAAAGAAAGTAAGGGGTATTTTTCTAAGAAGGTGGCACACACAGACAAGAGCCCAGATGAAGTACCTCTACACCAATGCACGCAACAAAAGGAGCTGGAAGTCATCATGCTGCTAGAAATCTACAACCTAGTTGCCATTAGTGAAACTCAGTGAGACAAATCTCATGACTGGAATGCAGCTATCAATGGCTACAGGATGTTCAGAAGAGAGGGGCAAGAAAGGAAGGGCTGAGAGATTGCCCTCTACATCAAGAGATGGATAGAGTGTGAAGAGCTGTCTCTGAAGAACAGGCATGAGCAGTTTAAAAGCTTACAGCCAAGAATCAGAGACATCGGCAATAAAGGTAACCTTGTGGTTGGTGTCTACTACAGGCTGCCTGATCAAGGGGAGCCTATTGACAAAGCCTTCTTACTCCAGCTACAGGAGGCATTATGCTAGCAGACTCTTGTCCACTCTGACATTTGATGTAAAAGTAGCATGGTGAGCTGTAGGCAATCCAGGAGACTCCTGGAATGCACTGAGGATAGCTTCCTAAGCCAGGTAATAGACAGCCTTACCAGGGGGAATGCTTTACTGGACCTGTTGGTCACCAATGCAAGTGAGCTCATGAGTGACATCAAGACTGGATGCAGCCTGGGCTGCAGTGATCACACACAGGTGGAGATCACACTCCTGAGGGATGTGGGTCAGGCAAAGAGTAATATCAGGACCCTGAGTTTAAGGAAAGGAAACTTCCATCTGTTTGAGGAGTTAGTCAACAGGACCCCCTGAGAAACTGCCCTCAGGGACAAGGGAGCAGAACAGAACTGGCAGATCTTTAAGGACATTTTCCATAGAGTGCAGGAGCTCTCGATCCCCAGGTTTAAGAAATCGGGAAAGGAAGACAAGAGACCAGCATGACTGAGTCAAGACCTGCTGGTCGAGCTAAAGGGCAAGAAGGAAATGCACACAGTGAAAGCAGGGACAGGTATCCTGGGAAGAGAATAGGAACACTGCCTGGATGTGTAGGGATGGGGTCAGGAAAGCCAAGTTGATGATGGAGCATAACATGGCAAGGGATTCAAAGAATAATAAGAAAGGCTTCTATAGGTATGTCAGCCAGAAAAGGAAGGTCAAAGAAAGCGTAACCCCACCCATCCCCCCCCCGATGAACATGAGTGACAAACAAACTGGTAACAATGGACATGGGCAAGGCTGAGGTTCTCAACAACTTTTTTTCCTCAGTCTTCACTGGCAATCTCTCTTCCCATATCTCTCAAGTGGATGGGCTGCAAGATGGGGACTGGGGGAGAAAGGTCTCTCCCACTGCAAGGTAAGATCAGGTTCAAGGCCACCTGAGGAACCTGAACGCACATAAGTGCCTGACAAGATACGTCCCAGATTCTTGAGGGAATTGGCTGATGTAGTTGCCAAACCACTCTATGATATTTGAAAAGTCATGGCAGTCAGGGGAAGTCCCTGGTGACTGGAAAAAAAGGAAACATTGCACCCATTTTTAAAAAGGGCAGAATGGAGGACCCTGGGATCTACCAACCTGTCAGCGTCACCTCTGTGCCTGGGAAGATCATGGAACAGGATCCTCCTAGAAGCCATGCTAAAGCATGTGGTGGATGGGGAGGTGATTTGAGACAGCCAGCATGGCTTTACCAAGGGCAAATCCTGCCTGACCAACCTAGTGGACTTCTATGATGGTGTGACTACATCAAGTGTAGAGGTATGGATATCATCCATCTGGACTTCTGTAGGGCCTTTGACATGGTCACCCCTTAACATCCTCATCTCCAAATTGGAGAAATGTGGATTTGATGGGTGGACTGCTCAGTAGATGTGGAATTGGGTGGATGGTCTCATCCATAGGGTAGTGGTTAATGGCTCCATATTTAGATGGAGATCAATGACTAGTAGTGTGCCTCGGGTGCCCTTATTGGCACTGGTCCTGTTTAATAAGTTCATCAATTACATAGAGAGTGAGATCAAATGCACCCTCAACAAGTTTGCAGATGACACCAAGCTGAGTGGTGCAGTCTGAAGGACAGTATGCCATTCAGAGAGACTTGGATAAGCTTGAGAAGTGGGCCCACGTGAACCTCATGAGGTTCAAGAAAGCCAAGGGAAAGGTCCTACACCTGGATCAGGGCAACAGGCTGGGGGATGAAGAGACTGAGAGCATCCCTGTTGAGAACAAATTAGGGGTACTGGTGTATGAAAAGCTGGACATGATCTGGCAATATGCTCTCACAGCCCAGAAGGACAACTATATCCTGCGTTACATCAAAAAGTGTGACCAGCAGGTTGAGTGAGGTGATTCCCCCCATCTACTCTGGTCTTGTGAGACCACCTGGAATACTGTATACTCTGGAGTCCTTGGCACAGGAGAGACATTGACCTGTTGGAGCGGGCCCAGGGGAAGACCACAAAAATTATCAGAGGGATGGAACACCTCTTCAATGAGGAAATAATGAGAGAGCTGGAGTTCTTCGTCCTGGAGAAGAGTAGGCTCTGGGGAGACCTTATTGTGACCTTTCAGTATTTAAAGGGGGCTTGTAAGAATGATGAGGACAGACTTTTTAGTAAAGCTTATTGTGATGGGACAAGGGGTAGAATCAGAATCATAGAACAACCAGGTTGGAAGAGACCCACCGGATCATCAAGTCCAACCATTCCTATCAAACACTAAACCATGTCCCTCAGGACCTCGTCTACCCGTGCCTTAAACACCTCCAGGGAAGGTGAATCAACCACCTCCCTGGGCAGCCTATTCCAATGCCCAATGACCCTTTCTGGGAAAAACTTCCTCCTAATCTCCAGCCTAAATCTCCCCTGGCGGAGCTTGAGGCCATTCCCTCTTGTACTGTCCCCTGTCACTTGGGAGAAGAGGCCAGCTCCCTCCTCTCTACAACCTCCTTTCAGGTAGTTGTAGAGAACAATGAGGTCTCCTCTCAGCCTCCTCTTCTCTAGGCTAAACACCCCCAGCTCTCTCAGCCGCTCCTTATAGGGCCTGTTCTCCGGCCCCTTCACCAACTTCGTGGCTCTTCTCTGGACTCGCTTCAGAGCCTATACATCCTTCTTGGGGTGAGGGGCCCAGAACTGGACACAGGATTCAAGGAGTGGTCTCACCAGTGACAAGTACAGAGGGAGAATAACCTCTTTGAGCTCTCCCTGTTAGCAGTTGGCTGCATGATGGTGAGCTACCCTTGAGTTGGGAAGCCTCTCATGGTTGCTCCTCAAGGCAGAGACAGCAGATCTTTGGTAAGTGATCGATATCACTCATAACCTTGTATTATAATGCACTAAGATTTTGTATTGGCAACTTTCATTTTTGTCTTGATAGCTTTGCTTTTGTCTTGGCAGTTTTGAATTGTTGTTATATCCTTTGTGTCATACAGTAATAGAGTAAACCTTGACATTGAACTTTCCTAAATTATTTTTTCACATCATATTTCAATAAAATTACTTTTGCTGATCCCTTTTACCGTGGTTCTTTCAGCAGTCTAAATCACTCATTTGTGACAAATTGACAAATTTTCTCCAACTGTGAGTTTTTTCTGTTAACTTTTTGCAAAACTCAAGGTTAATATTTCCTTAACTTCTTTTAAACCTCAGTGATTATTGATTATTTCTTTTATTTCCCCCTCCTAACAAGTAAATCTTCCCTGTCTTTCCTAAGTAATGGAAGTGGAGCTGAGCTAGTTAGGAAGTGAGCTTCAGCACATGATCTCTTCTGAGATACTGAATTTTTAATCATAAGAGTGTGTTATTTTAAATAAACTCTCTGGGTTTACCATGACTTTTCAGTCAAGCATTATCCAGGCAAGAACTACAGGGTTTAAGAAGATTCTGGTAGAGTAGAAAAGTATCTTTAAAAACATGCTGCTCCTGTACAAAGCTTCCAGGTGCTTATAAACTGAGATACGGCCTCACTCCAAGAACTTTGAAAAGAAGTTAAACTTTTTAACAGTTAAATCTTGTGTGATGTTAACTGCAGTCAACTGAATAGTGTAGTGTGAACCAAGTGAAGACAGCTAGTCCAATTCTCTGCTGCACTGTGCTTATTCCAGAATGTAGCCCCAATTTGGTGCCTTGCCATTACTAAACAGCACTCTTCCAAGTGACTTGGATTAATGACAGATGGGGCACTTTTAGTGTCCTACCTTAAAGTGTGAGGTAGGCCTACCCACGTATGCAGTCCTTTATTCCCTTCATGGAAGGAATAGTTCTATGGAGTATTTAAATCCTTTGTTTAGAGGTCTAACATTTTGGCTCTGTTTCTCCTTAGGGTTAGTCTAAGTGAGGGCAGTAACAGTGACAGCAGTTCAGTACATGTCTTCATGGGACAAGATCATGGGATAGGGAGATCGCTCACCAATTACTATCACAGACAAAACCAGACTTGACTTGGGAAGTTTAAATTAATTTATTGCCAACTACAAATAGATTAGGATAGTGAGAAACAAAGACAAAATTAAAACCAACTTTCCCCTGTCATGATCCATTCAGATTTCTCAAATTTATAGGACTTTGTGATTTAAACTTTATTTCATTAGCTCATTAAGAAATACAGTAAACAAACATCAAAAACAGGGGGTTGTGCGAGTGATGCCGAATACATGGAATTAATTAGGACTAAGATAAAGCATGAAGCTGATAACAAGTTTATCAGAATAAACATGATTAAAAGACCAGGTGTTCCAAACAAGACACACAGGATAACGAGTCTTGAATGTGTGAGAAAGTCAGGCTGGGAAAACCCGCCTGGTAATGTGTGGAGGGAGGAGTCACAAGCATGGGTGTAAGAGAGCAATGTAAAATATCCTGTAAAATATCCTGTTTGTCGTCTTAGTTTGGAAATTGAAGAGTGGTATAAATTTTCTTGAAAAAGAGGAGTTGGGGTAATTTCCTAATATTACCGTGCTGATTAAAAGAATATACTTAGAGAAAACTATGACATCTATGTCTCCTTCATAAACTAACCTGATCGCCTTCTATGACAAAGTTACTTGGCTGCTTGATGAGGGAAAGGCTGTGTATGTGGTCTTCCTGGACTTCATTAAAGCCTTTGACAGAGTTTCTCACAGCATTCTGCTACGGAAACTGTCAGCCTCTGGCCTGGACAAGCACATGCTCTCCTGGGTGGAAAACTGGTTGGATGGCTGGGCCCAGAGAGTGGTGGTAAATGGTGTTAAGTCCAGCTGGAGGCCAGTGACAAGTGGTGTTCCCCAGGGCTCAGTGCTGGGTCCAGCCCTGTTCAATGTCTTCATCAATGACCTGGATGAAGGCATTGAGTGTATCCTTAGCAAGTTTGCAGATGACACTAAGCTGGGTGGAAGTGTTGATCTGCTGGAGGGTAGGGAGACTCTGCAAAGGGATCTGAACAGGCTGGACTGCTGGGCTGAGTCCAATGGCATGAGGTTTAACACGGCCAAATGCCGGGTCCTGCACTTGGGGCACAACAACCCTATGCAGAGCTACAGACTAGTAGAAGTCTGTCTAGAAAGCTGCCTGGAGGAGAAGGACCTGGGGGTGTTGGTTGACAGCCGACTGAACATGAGCCAGCAGTGTGCCCATGTGGCCAAGAAGGCCAATGGCATCCTGGCTTGGATCAGAAACGGTGTGACCAGCAGGCCCAGGGAGGTTATTCTCTCTCTGTACTTGTCACTGGTGAGGCCGCTCCTTGAATCCTGTGTTCAGTTCTGGGCCCCTCACCACAAGAAGGATGTTGAGGCTCTGGAGCGAGTCCAGAGAAGAGCCATGAAGCTGGTGAAGGGGCTGGAGAACAGGCTCTATGAGGAGCGGCTGAGAGAGCTGGGGTTGTTTAGCCTAGAGAAGAGGAGGCTGAGAGACCTCATTGCTCTCTACAGCTACCTGAAAGGAGGTTGTAGAGAGGAGGATAATGGCCTCTTCTCCCAAGTGACAGGGGATAGGACAAGAGGGAATGGCCTCAAGCTCTGCCAGGGGAGATTTAGGCTGGACATCAGGAGGAAGTTTTTCACAGAAAGGGTCATTGGACACTGGAACAGGCTGCCCAGGGAGGTGGTTGATTCACCTTCCCTGGTGGTGTTTAAGGCATGGGTAGACGAGGTCCTGAGGGATATGATTTAGTGTTTGATAGGAATGGTTGGACTCGATGAACCGGTGGGTCTCTTCCAACCTGGTGATTCTATGATTCATCGCCACAGATTGATGCCCCGTGTGAGCCTCTTCTGGGTGAATGCACAATCCAATGGGTGAGTTTGTTTATTTTTACAAATTTTTTGTGGCCACATTCCTTAAATTGGAACAGTAGCACCTGTTCAAAGGGAAAGCTATGGGATTGTATTGCAATGGGACAAACGAGAGCACAAGCTATATTTAAAAGTACTGCAACAAGTATTGCATGCCGCTGGCTATAGAGTAACTGAAAAACATTTAACACAATTATAACTAATTGTAAAAGAGCACTGTGATTGGTTCTCAGCAGACAGGTCTTTGCTATGTGGGAGCGAGTAGGGGAATGCTTACAGACACATAAAACATTAGGCTTTGAGATTCCTGATGCTGTTATGGTGACGTGGTGATTCTTATACTCCGAATTGGAGCAGCTCAAACCTTCAGAAGCTATTCTTAAAAAAGATAGAGATGAGTGCCTGACTCAGAACAACCTACAGGATCTTTTGCAACAATAAGACAAGGTTCTCAGGAGCCCTATGTGACATCTATAGATAGATTGCAAGGGGCAATTACAAGGCAAGTAGATAACCCTGAAGCCACTAAAGCCTTGTTATTTCAATTAGCTTTTGAAAACGCTAACAGTGACTGTCAAACAGCACTATTACCACTGAAAGGAAAGGCAACCGACATTGGGGAATATATTAAAGTATGCCAAAATGTTCGGACCACAGAGTCACTTCTCATTGCTGCATTATCTCAATTGCAAATTAATCAGAACACTATTAAATGTTTTAATTGTGGAACACAAGGACATACAAGCAGAGACTGTCCTTACAAGTGGCAGATGCCTAAATCAAACAAAAAAAGCCTTAAACATATATGTCCCCGATGTCAGAAAGATATCACTGGGCTAATTAATGCAAATCTAAATTTGAAAAAAATGGGCACCCTCTCTCAGGAAATGGGAAGAGGGGCACGCAGACAGGTGCCCTTCAAACCAATAGGGTGTGGAATGGTTCTGTACAATATACCCATGCCCCACCTCTGATAAATGCTTAATCTCTGAACTTTCAGCCACTACAACAGGAAGTGTTTGGCGGAATCAAACTCTATAACTCCGTTAATGGTTATAAAGTAAGTATGTGTTTATTCGCTGGTGGGTGTGAGGGGGTAATCCTCCTAACTCGCACACCATATGGTTTAACAAGCAGATAGTTATAGTGCAAAGATATGCCTATTCATAAATGCCTATTACATATCCGTGACCTTTCCCCGCTTCTTATTATAATTAGATTCGAGAAGCTTCTCCCATACTCGCGCAGGTGCGGTGTCGTGGTCTGGGGCTCAGGGCTGAAGTAGCCTTCATCTTCCTCATGAATCGTCCCTGAATCCAATCTGAGTGCAGGTGCATTCTCATCCTAGTTGAGCTCCAAGATTGCAGAGACAGGTGCAGTCAGCTTTCTGCTGTTGTGCACATTTCAGCTTTCTCTTAACAGTGAATGTCTGTGAATGAGCTCCTCTCTTATCAACATCCAGGGTCTTCAAAGCCTTTATTAGCAGACAGTGCATATTTCAGTGAGCTAAGCCCTCTAAGTTTTTCTAACTTTTTCCCTATATCATATGCCCGCACATCAGCAGTGCCAGATTGGATCTGGCAACTGTCTCAGAAGTAATTCTTTTACAACCACATAAATTTCAAACTATAGGAACAATCTGGATGTGTGGGCCTTTACCGATGGGATATGTAGGACTGATTGTAGGGCATTCGAGTATTTTAAAAAAAAAGTTTATTTGTTTTACCATGAATAATTGACTTATACTATATAGGTCAGATTCAAATAATACTAGCTGCCTTTTAAACCCCATGTTCTAATAAATCAGAAGGTCGCACAAATTATTTTGTTACCCTCTTCTGTTCCCCAAAGTTCCCCTCAGATTCGATGGCAGGGATGATTTGGCAGTACTAATTCTGCCCAGGTATCTTGGGCTCAGCAAATCACAGCAAAAGAACCTACACTTACAATTAAAATACAGAAAAAGACATTTACAGGACTATTAGATACTGGAGCTGACGTTTCTATAATTTCTCAAACTGAATGGCCCCCTCAGTGGCCTCCTGATGTAGCTTTCACTACTGTAACAGGCATAGGTGGGATACAAATTCCTATGAAGAGTGCCAAACTATGACCAGTGACAGGCCCAGAAAATTCGTGAGCGTGGATTCAAGCATATGTAATGCCAACACTGATAAATTTATGGGAAAGAGACTTACTAAAGCAATGGAACGTATCTATCATTACTACATAAACAAATTTATCCTAAAGGTCACCGATCTAAAGCCGCTGCTCAAATTCTCCTTGTTAACAGAGAAACCTATTTGGGTTGATCAGTGGCCTGGGGAAAAACTTGTTCAACTGCAACATTTAGTAGCAGAACAAATAGAGGCTGGATGTATTGTTCAGTCTAATAGTCCATGGAATACTCCCATATTTGTCATTCCTAAAAAGTCTGAGAAATGTCGATTACTGCATGATTTAAGAGCTATAAATGCAGTAATGCAGCCGATGGGCATCTTACAGCCTGGACTACCACATCCAACTATGTTACCTGCTGATTGGTACCTTTTTATAATAGATCTCAAAGATTGTTTCTTTACAATCCCCCTACATCCAGACGACTGTAAGTATTTTGCATTTTCAGTACCTGCTGTAAATAATTCCAAACCCATGAAAAGATATCACTGGACAATATTACCACAGGACATGATGAACACCCCGACTATTTGTCAGACTGTGGTTGCAGCTGTTCTTCAATCTACAAGACAATATTTTTCATCCAGTATATATATATATATACTTAATTTATATAGAATCATACAATAGTTTAGGTTGGAAAGGACCTTAAAGATCATCTAATTCCAACCCCCTTGCCATGGGCAGGGACATTCCACTAGATCAGGCTGCCCAAGGCCCCATCCAACTTGGCCTTGAACACCTCCAGGGATGGGGCATCCACAACTTCCCTGGGCAACCTGTTCCAGTGCCTCACCACTCTCATGGTGAAGAAATTCTTCCTTATGTCAAGTCTAAATCTGCCCCTCTCTAGTTTATGCCTGCTCTTCCTCGTCCTATCATTACAAGCCTTTGTAAACAGTCTCTCCTCAGATTTCTTGTAGGTCCCTTTCAGGTACTGGAAGGTGGTTAAAAAAATCTCCTCGGAGCCTTCTCTTCTCCAGGCTGAATAAGCCAAACTCTCTCAGCCTGTCCTCATATGGGAGGTGCTCCAGCCCTCTGATCATCCTTGTAGCCCTCATCTGGACCCGTTCCAACAGTTCCATATTTTTCTTATGTTGAGGATTCCAGAACTGGACACAGTACTCCAGATGACATCTCAAATATACAGTCACACCTTCTTACTCTATAGACAATCTTGCAGAATATATCCTTCTTAATGAAGCAAGTGCCCTAAATACTCACTAGATGAATGCCAGGAAACTGTGAAAATATTAAACTTGTTTGCAGATTTGGGGCCTTATCCAACAGCTAAGTACCACACAGCAATTCACTCAACCCACCCTCCACCCACCCAAGCAGGACAGGTAAGAGAACAAGAAGAGCAAAAGCAAGAAAACTCTGGGTCAAGATAAAGAAAGTTTAATGAGTAAAGGAAAGAAGAAAATGAAAGAAAACAAAACCACAAAACAAGTTATACAAAGACAGTTACTCATCACCTCCCACAAACAGATTGACACCCAACCAGTCATTGAACAATGGTCTCCTCCCCCCAAACCCCTTTCCCTCAGTTTTTATTGCTGAGCATGACATCATATAGCAAGGAATATTCTTTTGGCCAATTCAGGTCATCTGTCCAGGTCCTGTCACTTCCAAGCCTTCATGCCCACCCCAAGTGTAGTTGTTGTGAGGGCACAGTAGGAAAAAGAGGAAGTCTTGATGCTTTATTATCTCTGTCTTTAACTCTTGAGATTTTGAGGTATTTTCCTGTGGTGCTTGAGAGATGGACTAGTGGAAGTGACTCACCCAGCCTCTGCTGCTTCAGTCTGGTTCCAAAATGGAGATGGAGTTGCTGTATGTAACAGTTGATCCCAACACAATGGGTTGAAGGAGCAGCTGTGAGAAACCACTGTAGCCCTGCTGAGGGGGTGTCAGGTGCCTTGGCTGCCAAGCTTTGATCACCCTAGTGGGAGGGCAGCCGAAGCCAACATCTCTAGCTAACTGACTGTGGCTCAGATGCTGACCTCTGGCCAACACAACTCTTCTAGTATGAACTGAATTAACAGCTACTGTAGCCACCTTGCTCTGGTATACCCACACAATAATTCTCTTCTTTCAAGCCTTTCTTTCCTTCATGAGTAAACTGTGTTTTCATGTTAATCTCAACCTCTTTTACTCTTGCAGGGTGCAGAAGAAGTTCCAAGTCTGGTACTACATCCTGGTCAGTTAATGACCCCACAATCCTTCCTAGCATGATAGAGTGTGATTGTATATGTGGGAATTGACAGGAACTTTTTCTGTCAGGACGTTTTTTTTATTTCTTGCTAATTTTCAAGGAGAGACAGGATTCTTCTGTTAGAGCGCTTTTTGTTTATTTTTCAAAGATGGGCTGCTGGCCTGGTACAGATTGGAGATAAGGCCTGTCTGCCCCAGACTCTGGGAGGGAAGAAGAATGAAGGGGAGTTTCAAGAGACATCTCCTCTCAGGATGACCATAAATCCTTCTCCGAAGATATGAGCTAACACCACGATGTTACTATCTGGCTTGTAAAATTCCTGTATTAATTGCATGTCTTGCAAGTCTTTGTTTAACTGGAAGCCTGGCCTCTATAAGAAGCCCTCAAATTCTCATTTCAGGGTTTGCTCCAAATTGGGCATGGGGCGACTGCTGGTCGATCAGCTATGAATTTTTATGCGCATTTATTTTTACAATTTGTAATAAACATCTTTGTTGCTAGCAACTCTGCCTCGTCATCTTAGCAAAATGTTTTGGACCCTAACAGGAATCCAAAGAGGAGAAAGCAGGTAAATCACTTCCTCTTCCCAACACATTTGACTGTGTAATTGTGTTGCTCAGAGTGCAGTCTCTCACTCAGCAGCCACTATTTTCTTTTACTGCTCTGGAAACACATAGACTTCAGCAGTAGCACAATTTACATGATTATTTTTCTGAACATGAGCCACCTTAAACAAACAGCTTTCTCATTGATCACTTCAAAACAACTCGAGTTAGATATCAAGAAGAAAGGAGTGCTCTGCCTCCAGCTGGGGGATACCTTCCTCATGGAGGTAAGCGTCTTCTGTGCAGCTGCATGCCAAGCCTTCCTAAACATGCTTTAATCTCACTTGTAACCACATAGGAATACCAAGAAATGTATATGTGTTTGTTAAGGGGCTCTGGTTTTAGAGAAGAAAAGCCTGAAACAAAAAGCCCACCACACTAAACTAAATGTGTGGCCTAGGCAGGTTCCCTGCCAGGATGCGCGAGTCATGAGCGCCTCTCCGGCCAGGCCCCGCCTGCCCCCTCACACAGGAGCTGCAGTGGCCCCAGCGCCCGTTCGCTGTTGCAGCGGGTGAGTGCCTGCTGCCTCCGGCCCCAGCAGTATCCGGCGCGGCAAGGAAGCTATTTTAGCGCTCTCCCCCTCCCCTCTAAGCGGCCCTTCCTGCCGCCACGACTCGCTTATCGCCTCCCGGCTGTTGCTCCTCCTCCTCCCTGCTCTGTTCTAGGGCGCAGAACTGACATCACGCCTAGGGTTTCCATCCGACGGAGGGGGAGGAGGTTGAGCGGAGTGGTAGAGTGATGGCGGTGGTCGAGAGGATTTAAGAAAAGGTGGCGGAGTAACACCACACCTGCTCCTAGGCTTCTCCTTGCCCCGTTTGGGCAAGCTAGTAGGGGCTGCAGACGAACCCGCTGCGTGGGGCTGTAAGGAGCCGGCGGCCTAGGCCCTGTGGCGGCTGCAGGAGCAGCCTCCGACTCTAGGTTGCGTCGTTTCGGACCAGGGCAGCCCTAGAGAGGCTGGGCTGGGCGCATGCACACAGGTAGGCAGAAGCCCGCCATGGCTTCTTTCCCTTTCTCTGGTACGGAATTGCGCGGTGGCTGTCGCTTTTGAAGATGGATGGGGAAGCGACTGACATTAAGAAAGCTCCTGGGGCCCGCTCACAGTTTTCTGAAGAGGGAGGGAGGCGAGCAGCTGGGGTTGAGACTCTTTCGTTGGCTCCTGCGGGGAGACCCTGTGATGAACAGGCTGGGAGGCAGGAGTATGGCCTTCACTCTTCTCTGGCCATGGGCGGATGGCGACACGCAGGGAGAAGCGACCACGGAGGACAGCAGCTGCCTTGGCAATAATGCCAGAGAGCCTTGGCCAGGAGCGGCGCCTGTGCGGGTCGCGTCATCGGCAGAGGGCCGTCTCCGCGGGAGGTAGGGAGGCAGCCCTGGCCTGGGCTCTCTCCGGGAGCGTCTTGGGAGCGGTCGGTCACTGGAGGCCGCAAGATCGCGGTGGGTTGGGGGTAATAGTCGCGGAGCAGGGAGTGGGCGAAAAGGAGCGAGCTTTGTGTCCACTAAAGATGTTTCCTGGGTCCCGGGGAGCGCAGGTCCTGGAGGGGGCAGAATGTTCGCACCCTAAGCGCAGAAGAGCAGACAGCGCGGAGCTTGGCCTAGTTGGGCAGCTGCGGCCGATCCGCAAGGAACCTCTTAGCTGCAAGGGCCCCAGATTCCCTTTGAGGCCTCTCTGAGGTTACAGGGCCCTTTTTTATCACTTTTCTTTCGTCATAGTCTTTGTTTGTTGGCTGGAGTGGCCCTGGTGTCTGAGACGGTGCCTGAATGTGGGGCTTTTTCATCTCGGAATGAGGCGGCCCCCATCTCCATCGTGAGCTGTGGGTCGGGCTGTATTAGAGGAGAGCACCTCGAGGCTGGCAACCTACAGACGAGTCCTTAATCACTTTCACACTACTAAATTTGAGAGGCACTGCTTTTTAGCTTATTATCAGTGAGTTCATACTTGCACTCAATTTTAAGTGAGCCTAAACTTTCTAGGTGCATCTGACTTGGCAGAGATCTGGTTGAAGATGTTCGTGCATATGGAACAATGATCACTCTATCCATGGGATCTTATTAGCTTGGTGTAGTTGAGTCAATTTTTTAAAATGAGACAGTCTTTTATTTTCCTGTCTCTACCCCTAGCTAGATGTAAATGTTATATCTGTGTCTGGAAATGCCTCTGATATGTTTGGTTTATGCATTAAATAATTTTGCTAATTGGATCTTAGGGCATTAATATCTGTAATTTATATTTATGTGTTTGAGGAGGCTGTTTTCCTTTAAAGGTTAGATCTGGTTGTTTTTAAGACAGTACTATGGCATACCGAAAGCTATTTTTCAGTTAAGAAGTATATGTCAAATGTGATAGATACTCCCTTTCAGTTGTGTTGTGGCAGGACAAGTTATTTTCAGTATCTTTCAGTTACAACCATCAAATATTTCAAATTATGTCAACATTTTCCTTTACTACTTTAGGTAATTTGGGAACAATCTTCAATACCTGCAGAGAACAGTTGAGTTAACAAGTCACCTGGAAAACAGAGTGCCAAGAAGTAGATTCTTGACATCCACCTTCTAACTTGAGTGGACTTCTGTTTATCTTTTAAATTTCTTAATATTTACAATGAATGGTCACAGTGATGAAGAAATTGTAAGAAACAGTAGTGGAGAGTCAAGGTAAGCACTTTCAGTCCTTGACTATGCATTCTCCTGTATTTTATTTATTAGAACTGGTTTACATTTTAACTTTGCCAAAGCTTCCTGGTGAGTAAGCAAGCAGACTATTATTCAGGAGGACCAGCCATGCTTTTTTACAGATGTTTAATCTGCTTGTTAGAATCCATTAGCTTAATTTAATAACTAAGTCATGTATATATCATACATAATACATTTTAATACTGTTTAAGCTCTATCAGCATCCATTACTTTTTTTCCCTCAAAAGTTGTCTTAAGTGTCAAAAACTGAAACAGATTAGATTGAATTGTTAAAGTGAAACTCATGTCTATCGAGTGCAGGGCATGCATACATAACATGTACTTTATAAACCCCAAACTAGGCTGGCTATCTTTCAAGTTGGAACAGTGGACTGTTAATTCTAGCGAGGCTTCCTTTTTTGTTGAACTTTCAAAGCAATATAATGGGAAGTATTAACTAAATGTTTGTTTTCCAAAGTGAAATTTTTCTTAATGGGGGGGAAAAAAAAATCCACCCCTCTAATGTCGATTGCTGGTGTTCTAGGATGTATAGAAGGTTCACTTGGTTGGAAAAGTCTGGTTAGAACTTTTCCTGCTGCAAGATGAGGATAACAGTGAACTTACAGGGGTGGAATTAAATTCTTATTCTAGAACACTGCCAAGTTCAACAAGTATGTACTGCACTAGGAGGTGCAGTACATTCTTTATAACTGGGAATATGATGAATGTTGCAGACTTCAGAAGGCAAGACAAACTTGCAAATAGAAATGGTTGTGATCATGTCTCCTCTTTCTATTGAACTTATTAGTTGATTCCATCAGTCAGAGATCATTAAGAAAGCTGAGTTCTGTTGGCTTTATAAAAACAGCCAGTTGAGTAGAGGGTATAGGTCTAAATTATTGCCCTAAGTGAAGAAATCGAAGAACAACACCATTCTGCATGCACTGGCCATTAAGCTTGCATTTAGCATAGTAAATAATCGGGTGGGAAGAAGGGAGAAAAGAGAAGTGTTTAGGTGATATTAGGTGTAAATCTCTAGGAAACCTATAAGCAGTAAAATTAAAGAAACACTAACAACTTTTGTGTACTTCTTAATGTCAAGCTTCCATGTTATACCTAGAAATAGTCTAGAAAGTCAGTAAACTTTGAATCTTGTGAATAATTTGTAAGTTTGGGTTTTATTCTGTTAGATTTCTAGTAAAGATGATATTTGTTTAGTTAGCAAACAAATTTTGTTTCTTCTAGTAAGTGGCAAAATATTCCTGTTTACTTTTCTTAAAAAATAGTAAAAAACCCCAAACCCCCCAAAAATCCAAACAAAGCAAAAAATCAAACAAACCCAAAACAAGACTCGTCAGTTGATTAGAGAAACGTGAACAAAATAAAACAGTATGAATAAAACTAGTCTTGTGAACTTTTTGAGAGTTGTAAATAAGAACTCCAATAAACACTAACTTCTTGGGGACAACTCTGATGACTGTCTTTATGAAGTTTTTTTTACTGCTTCTAACAAACCACCTAGCTAAACATAATGTAGGAATAATACTGTGTATCAAACTATGACTACTTGTAAATCAAAATTGTTAAAAAGCTGTAATAAGTCTCATAAGACTAAACCAACTAAATATCAGGAAAGCTTCTAGACAAGTTTACTGCAAATTACAGACACAGGAAGCAACCCATAGTTTTTAAAAATAAGTGTTGGGGGAAAAAGGAAGGCTGCTCTCCATTACTGTTTTTTACCCCTTAGTGTGCCAGTAGTTTTGAGTTTGCAATAAGATGTGGGGAGCCTAGAGAAGGAAAGTTCTGATTTTCTTTCATGAATGTGTTAGCTAAAATACTATAGCAAAAAAAAATTTGCTACAATTAAGCCTTGAGGCAGAGTGGATCTGGGCCCTGCTTAGGTAATACTGAGAAGTAATGACTGCTAAATTTTGACTAGGTCAGCACTAGACAAGCGAAACAAAAATTAGATCTTAGACTGAAAATTTCCATTAAACTCCTGTTTGAATAGGAAAGTAGTCTTGTTAAGCAAGAGACATTTTTGTTGTGGTATTGATATGAAGATGTTTGTGGCAAACAGGTGTGGGGCATGTTAGTGTAATGGGGCAGTTTGAGCAGCAGTTTGAGCGGGCAGGGCGAGCAGGGGAGGGCACAGAGAGGGACTGGAGGCCGGCCAGAAGGGACCGAAGACCATGGTGGCCACCCAGCAGAAGATTAAAGCTGCTCCGGGTGCTGCAGCAGGCAGGATGGATGTTGCCACCCAGACAGAGCCTCAGTGGGCACATACAGATACCCAGACACTGGGCTGCAGGCAGTGCTCCGCTCCCACATTGACTCATGCCTCCAGTACTGGCTTCACTTGTGGAAGCTATGTTTGTATGGGGGAACTCCTTCGCATGGTGGTGGAGCTGAGGGAGGAGGTAGCTAGACTAGGGACTATGAGGGAGCGTGAGAGGGAGATAGACCAGTGGAGCAGTGCCCTCTCACAAACTCAGCAGGCTGCCAGAGCTAGTGTGGCTGAGCACCACCCACCTGCCAAATGCAAGGTTGGGGGAACAAGATATGGGGAATGGCAGCAAGTTCCTGCGCGGCACAGGAAACCTGCTGTTCCTACTCGGACAACAAACCCTCAGATTCCCCTGAAGAATAAATATGAAGCGCTGCAAGTGGAATCCCTCTCCAAGGATGAAGAGGACGGCTCCTGCAGCCTAGAAACATTCCCGAGACTGTGCCATCCTCAAACAACCATCAGAACATCTTCTGAGAAAAAGAAGAGAGTGATGGTTTTAGGGGATTCCCTTCTAAAAGGAACAGAGGGACCTACTCCACAGGGAGGTCTGCTGCTTACCTGGGGCATCAGTGAAGGATGCAACTAGGAAACTTCCTTACTTGGTGAAAGACGCAGATTATTACCCCCTGATATTATTTCAAATTGGCAATGAAGAACATAGCAGAAAGCTGAAAGCCATTAAGAGCCTCCAGGACTCTGGGGAGAATGCTGGAGGGCTCTGGGGCCCAAGTAGTGTTTAGCTCCATTCTAATGCTAAGGAATGAGGTGCAAGAGGTCAAAAAGAAGCCTTTGATGAATACCTGGCTCTGAGCCTGGTGTGAGGAGAGAGGCTTTGGGTTCTTTGATCATGGAGTGGCCCATGCACCCCCAGGCTTCCTTAGTAGGGATGGGGCAGGCTTGTCTTCTAGGGGAACTAAAGTCCTTACTGAAAATCTAGCTAGGCTCATAAATAGAGCATTAAACTAGATGTGAAGGGGACGAGACCTGGCTATATGGGAGTGAGCCTCGAAGTGGAACTCCAGTGACTGAGAGATGGTATGCTGGTGAGGACCACCAGTATATTACCACAGAGCAAATTGGGGCGTGAGGGGGTTGATGCATGGATTACTGCCTGATGAGCAGAAGACCTTTATTTAGGCTTAATGTCTCCTTTATATATGTTAACTAGCTAGAATGCACTCCCCTTTTTCTTTACAATCCCCCGGACCTAGGCCAGGCATACAATGTGGTGTTATACCATACAATGTGGTGTTATACGATTGCCTAAGATTAACTGTTCCTGCCTTCTTTATACGATTGCCTAAGATTAACTGTTCCTGCCTTCTTGCTGCTTCTTCTCGCAGCCAAGGTCCCTCAAGGACAGCCTCAATTTTCCCGTGTCCTTCAGCCTGCAAAACCCTCCACAATTCCCCCTTTTTGTTTTTCAACTAAAGCACCTAATAATGTCCACAAAGTTAGCATCCTCCCCATCTTTGTCAGTTGCTTTTCTTCTTGTCTCGACAAATGGACATATCCATTTGGCCAGTACCCATCGAGGTACTTTATCTGTAACAACACAAGCATAATCTCTTCCCCAAGTTAATAACTTGAAAGGACCTTCCCATTTTTGTGTGTCTATAGATTTGACTAATACCCGAACATCATGATGTTGGCTTAATCTATCTGTCATTGCATGAAAGTGTTTAACAATTGGTGGTACTGTATCTGACCCACTTAACCGTAAAAAAATCATAGCATACAACACTTTATGTAACCTATTTTGTGGAGATTCCCCAACTTCTCCCCCTTTTTGTGTTTCTAAAATTGATTTCAATATCAAATGAGTGCGTTCAATGATAGCCTGACCAGTGGGAGAGTGGGGGATTCCGGTAAGATGGATAACTCCCCATTGTTCAAGAAAGCGTTGTGTGCTATGAGCAACATAACCTGGACCATTATCAGTTTTTAATTTGTGTGGAATTCCTAAAACAGCAAAAGCTTGTTGAAAGTGAGTTTGAACATGCCAACTTGTCTCTCCCGTGAGAGCTGTGGCCCATACAGCTTGCAAAAAAGTATCTATTGAAACACGAACATACTGTTGTTTTCCGAATACCTTAAAGTGAGTCACATCAGTTTGCCATATTTGCAAAGGGCCTAGACCTCGTGGATTTACAGCTGGCACGGGCCCTATTGCTGAGCGCTGACAGTCAGAACAACATTGAATGATTGCCTTTGCATCTCCTCTGGAGATTCCAAATTGTTTTGCCAATGTTTAGCAGATTGATGAAAAAAATTGTGAGAGTGTCGCGCCTGCTGCAAACCGTCTGGCAATGGCGCTGCCCACACAGAGCTGATTAATTTGTCAGCGATAACATTGCCATGTGATACCTCGCCAGGTAAACTGGTATGACTACGTCTATGAACAACATAATAACCATATGATCTTGTCTGTAATAACCATAACAAACATTTAAACTGATTGAACAACATCTCATTCTCTATGCGATGCAAGGCTGACCTTTTCTGCTAAAACATTGGCAAAACAATTTGGAATCTCCAGAGGAGATGCAAAGGCAATCATTCAATGTTGTTCTGATTGTCAGCGCTCAGTGATAAGACCCATGCCAACTGTAAATCCACGAGGTCTAGGCCCTTTGCAAATAAGGCAAACTGATGTGACTCACTTCAGGGTATTTGGAAAACAACGGTATGTTCATGTTTCAATAGATACTTTTTCACAAACCGTATGGGCCACAGCTCTCAAAGGAGAGACGAGTCGGCATTTTCATTGCTCTCTATAACTACCTGAGGGGAGGTTGTAGAGAGGAGGGTGCTGGCCTCTTCTCCCAAGTGACAGGGGACAGGACAAGAGGAAAGGGCCTCAAGCTCCGCCAGGTTCAGGCTTGACATCAGGAAATAATTTTTCACAGAAAGGGTCATTGGGCACTGGAACAGGCTACCCAGGGAGGTGGTTGATTCACCTTCCCTGGAGGTGTTTAAGGCATGGGTAGATGAGGTCCTGAGGGACATGGTTTAGTGTTTGATAGGAATGGTTGGACTCGATGATCCGGTGGGTCTCTTCCAACCTGGTTATTCTATGATTCTATGAATGACCCCTACAACATAATGTGAATCCACTACAAGATTAATGGGTTCGTTTTGGAACAATTTAAAGGCCTCTATTACTGCCTGTAACTCAACAACTTGAGGTGATCCTGGACAAATCACAATATGCTTTTTGCATTCCTGATCATCTTTCCACACTACCACTGCTTTACCTGTTCTGCCACTTCCATCTGTAAATACAGTTTTTCCTTCAACGGGATGTTCACAATTTTTTGGTTTGTGTTCTATTTGTATTTGTTTTAAATAAGTGATTAACTTATGTGCTGGATATTGTATCTCTACTCTCCCTTCATATCCTTGTAAGGCAACTTGTATTGGTATACTGTTTTGGTAACACCATTGTAAATAATTGTCTGCCATAGGTATAATTATACTTTCTGGCTCCTGACCGTGAAGGTCTACAATTCATTGCCGTCCCTTAATAACTAATTCTGCAAACATTTCAACTCGTGTCAAAATACTTTTTTTGGGTTGGTGAGTTAGAAATCTCCATTCTAAAATCACTAAAGGATCTTTCGCTGACTTGTCTCATTGGGCGATCATCCCTAAAGTCTGTTCCTTTTGATTAAAAATGATGAATTGTATAGCTAAATCATAGCTGACCCGATGACACTGTACTAAACTAATACGCTTACCAATTTCCTGCAATGCTCATTCAGCTTCTTTTGTCAATGTTCGAGGGGCATTTAAATCAACATCTCCTTTCAGTAATTCAAATAATGGTGTCAATAGCTGATTATCAATCCCCAACAAGTTTTGAATCCAATTAATGTTACCCAACAATATCTGCACATCATTTAGTGTATTGATTTTTACTTTTAATTGAACCTTTTGAGGTTCTATTGTGTGTTGTAAAATTTTCCATCCCAAATGTTTCCATGGGACTTCTCTCTGGATTTTTTCAGGAGAAATTTGTAACCCATATTGCTCTAGACAATGTTGCAACTCCTTCAGTTCCATATGCAGATCTGCTCTTCCCGTTACCAAAATGCCATCCAAATAATGACAGACAATCAATTCTTTATGATGATCTCTAAAACTGGAGAGAGCATGATCTACATATATTTGGCACATTGTTGGCGAGTTTTTCATTCCTTGTGGTAAAACAACCCAATGATATCTTTTCATGGGTTCCCTTTTATTAACACTTGGCACAGAAAAGGCAAATCTTTGTGCATCTTGATCAAGTAGAGGTATTGTGAAAAAGCAATCCTTCAAATCTATGATTAAAATATTTCAGGTTTTTAGTATCATTGTCGGTGAGGGGAGACCAGGTTGAAGTGCTCCCATATCCTCTATAACTTCATTAATTTTTCTTAAATCGTGTAAAAACCTCCATTTTCCAGTCTTTTTAGATATAACAAAAACCGGAGCGTTCCATGGACTAGTAGTTGGTACAATACGATTTTTCTCTAACTGTTCTTGGACTAATCCTTGTAAAATGGAAACCTTCTCTTCTGTTAGTGGCCACTGATCTACCCAAACTGGCTTTTCTGTTTTCCAATTCAGTTTGAGTATCGGTCGCCCATCAGTGGTCGCTGCTACAAATTTTTCTGATTAGTAGCCAATGCACATCCCATTTGCCCCAAAACATCCCTTCCCATTAAATTCATAGGAAGAGGGGCAATGCATGGCCTGATTTGACAGGTAAGCCCATCCTCTGTACTTATTTGAATGAGATATTTACTTTGCATAGTTTCTGATACACCCCCAACTCCCATTAGGCCTCCATGGGGGTTAGTCAGTTCCCACGTTTTTGGCCAAAATGTTGAAGAAATAACTGTGACATCTGCACCTGTATCTAACAATGTATTAATTAACAATCGCTGCTGTCATTGCACATCTGTTACTGTTACTGACATTGTTGGGTTTTGGGTAGTTATTTGTGCCTCCCAAAAAATGTTTTTCTCATTCGCTGTAGAACCAAAACCTCCCTCTCCCCTGTGAACATTTTCTGCTTGACAAATTTGTGCCTTAAAAGGTATTAATTTGGCAATTCATCTCCTCTTTTCAATAGTTACTGGAGGGCTGGGTGTCCACACCATGGCTTGAATTTGCCCTTCAAAATCTGCATCAATCACCCCCGGTAATAGAAAAATTCCCTGTCATGTGGTACTTGACCACCCTAACAACAATGCACTCAGTCCAAATCCTAATGGCCCGTGGGCATCAACTGGAACACGCTGTACACTGTTGTTCCACAAAGTCACTGTCTCTATTGTGGAGAGATCCACTCCGGCGCTTCCAGTTGTCCTTGCTCGGAGGTGGGCCAGGCACCCTGCAGTCTCCATCTTTGCCCTGGAGCAATTTGTGTCCAGGCAGGGCTCCAGGACGGGCTCTGCCACCCGTTTCCCTGCTGTTTTCTAGGCGTTAGGGGTTTCCCATCCTTATCATACCGGGAACGACACTGATTCGCATAATCGGGTCCTCGCTGGCATCTCGGGCAAATATCAGGGGCTTGTGACGGTGCCGGCTGTTTTGACCCTTGCTCTTTAATTTTGCACTGATAGCTTAAATGATCCGGAGCCCCACAGGTATAACAACGACGCTGATCACTCCCTTCCTTAGGCTTCCAAGCTGCAGACATTGCCTCTGCCATGGCTTATGTGTGGTATTTTATAGAGCCCACCCTGTTACATGCTTCTATCATTTGCACTAAGGTTGCACCCCGCGGCAGGCGTAGCAAAAGATCTTTACAGTCCTCATTAGCATTTTCCACCGCAAGTTTCCTCATTAACGCCTGTTTTGTAGCTTCATTATCTATCTGTTTGTCAATAGCATCACGCAATCGATCAATAAAAGTCATATATGGTTCAGTCACGTCTTGGCGGATACTAGTAAATGATTTCTCAGGCTGCCCCGTCTCTGGGATTGTCAGCAAGGCTCTGTATGCTGCTTGGGCTGAATCCCGTAAAACATCAGGATGTAAACGTGCTTGCACATTCTGGTCTGACCACTGACCTTGTCCTGTTAGCTGTTCCATGGTTATAGCAAACCTGGGGTCTCCTTGTGGTCGCCCGATATTCTCTATCGATATTCTCTTCTTCACAGATCTCTTCCCACTTTGATGCCCATAACAACTTTTGAGTCAGGCTTGAGGCCATAGTCGCTAGCTGGTTACAATCCCAGGGGACTAGTACTTGTCCTAAAAACACATTCCCCAGCAATGACTGTGTAAATGGGGCTCTCAAGCCATTCATTTGTACTGTTTTTCTAACCTCCTTAATGAGATCCCATTGAAAAGCTGCCCATTGAGGTGGTGCATTGTCACGGAGCTGAACTGGGTAAGCCGCTTTAGGCACACTTTTTCCTTCAGCTGCAATGTTTTTAAACACATCATCCCATCTGTGTCTATAATCTTGCGACGAGTGATACCGTGACGCCGTCCCTCTCTCAAATAGGGGAGCAGATGGATGTACAATTATGTTTTCACAAGCAACTCCCTGAGGTTTAAGAGTGGGTCTCACTACACTTTTCCTCTCCACCTCTGCTACGAATTTCTCCTCTTCGTCTTCTGACGAACTCAAGGAGCTTACATCAGAAATTTCCTGACTTTCTTGTTCTTCTGAATAATCATTTTGAATTCCTTTGCCGTCTAATGTTTGTTTTACTGCCCCAGCTAAGGACTTCTCCGCTTTCAATGCTAATAGTCTCTAATACTAAGCGCCACATGGTCGCTACACGCATGCAAATATCATCTCCATGGGAGACATGTTTCCAAATTAAGTCCCCTGCACGTTGTCAGCTTTTGAGATCAAATGTTTGAGAGGCTTCTGTTAGAGCTCCATGATCTTTGAGCCATCTCAATAAGAGCTGCAGGGTATTTTTATCATAGGTAACTCCTCATTTTGCTAAAATATCCATTATCATCATTACAATAGCTTTATCTTCTGCAGATATCTGGGCTCCCATCTCTACTACTATATCTTCAGCCGTTCACCTGAATTCACGATTCGGTGATTTGCCCGGGCATAGGTTTGTCCGCTCAGTCCAGCTAGCCAGACGACCACCAGTATATCACCACAGAGCAAGTGGGGGCGTGAGGGGGTTGATGCAGGGACTACTGCCTGATGAGCAGAAGACCTTTATTTAGGCTTAATGGCTCCTTTATATATGTTAACTAGCTAGATTGCAGTCCCGTTTTTCTTTACAATGATTAGTTGGTTTTTGCTACTTGTTCCTGGCCTAGGCCAGGCATACAATGTGGTGTTATACAATCGGCTAAGATTAACTGTTCCTGCCTTCTTGCTGCTTCTTCTCTCAGCCAAGGTCTTTCAAGGACAGCCTCCATTTTCCTATGTCCTTCAGCCTGCAAAAACCTCCACAGGGGTGATTATACCTGGGGATGGTAAGGATGAAACTGGCACTCTGGTGTTAGCTACTTCAATGACCAGTCAATTGGGAATGAACTCTATGCCCTTTATGAGGGCTGAAGGTTTGCCAGCCCAGCTGAAGTGCATTTACACCAATGCACGCAGCATGGGCAATAAGCAGGAGGAGTTGGAAGCTGTTGTAGGACAAGGAGGCTATGATGTCGTTGCCATCATGGAAATGTGGTGGGATGACTCGTATAACTGGAGTGCAGCTATGGTGGGGTATAAACTCTTCAGGCGGGACAGGAAGGGTAGGAGAGGAGGCGGGGTAGCCCTCTATGTAACAGAGGACTTTGATACCGTCAAGCTTGATTATGGTGATGAGGAGATCGAGTGCCTGTGGGTTAAAATCAGAGGAGCCCAAAAGAAGGCAGATTTTGTGATGGGAGTCTGTTACAAACCACCCAGCCTGGAAGAAGCAGCTGATGAGCTCTTCTATAAACAGCTGGGGATAGTCTCTAGATTGATGCCTCTTGTCCTCGTGGGAGACTTCAAGCTTCCATATATCTGCTGGAAGTACAATACAGCAGAAAGGAAGCAGTCCAGGAGGTTCCTGGAGTGCATGGAAGACAACTTCCTTGCACAACTGGTGAGCAAACCGACAAGGGAAGATGCCCTCCTGCACCTGCTGTTTGAGAAAAGAGAAGACCTTGTGGGGGATGCGGTGGTAGGAGGACGCCTGGGACAAAGTGATCGTGAGATGATAGGGTTTTCAGTCCTAGGTGAGGTGAAGAGGGTGGTTAGCAGGACAGTCGCGTTAAACTTCCAGAGGGCAGACTTTGGACTGTTCAGAAGGCTCGTTGGCAAAGTCCCATGGGAGACAACCCTTAAGGGCAATGGAGCCCACGAGGGCTGGGCACTCTTCGAAAAGGAAATCCTAGCAGCTCAAGAGAAAGCTGTCTCCATGTTCCGGAAAAAGAGCCGACGGGGTAAAACACCAGCTTGGTTGAGCAGGGAGATCTCGAGAGACATCAAAAAGAAGAGAAATGTCTATGAGCTTTAGAAGAAGGGACAGGCGTCTTGGGTGGACTACAGGAGAGAAGTGAGATTGTGCAGAGAAAAAAATCAGGAGGGCTAAGGCCCAACTAGAAATCAGATTGGCAAAGTCTGTGAAAGATCTTTCTATAAATACATTAACAATAAAAGGAGGACTAGGGGGAATATACATTCCCTATTGGATGCAGAAGGAACAACAGTGACAGGGGATGAGGACAAGGCTGAGGTACTTAATGCCTTCTTTGCCTCAGTCTTTAATAGTAAGGAAAGTTGTTCCCTCTGTGTACAAACCAAGGAGTTAGAGGAGCAGAATGAGGCTCCCATGATCCAAGACGAGGTGGTTAGAGACTTGCTAGCCCAACTAGACACCCACAAGTCTATGGGACCAGATGGGATGATGGGATCCACCCAAGAGTATTGAGGGCGCTGGCGGATGTGCTTGCCAAACCCCTTTCCATCATCTTCCAGCAGTCCTGCCTGACTGGGCAAGTTCCACCAGACTGGAGGCTGGCTGATTTTTTGCCCGTCTACAAGAATGGTCGCAGTGAGGATCCAGGGAGCTATAGGCCTGTCAGTCTGACTTCAGTGTCAGGGAAAGTCATGTAACAGGTGATCTTGAACGCTATCATGAAGCCCATGCAAGAGAACTGGGTGATCAGGCCCAGTCAAAACGGGTTCACGAAAGTCAGGTCTTGCCAAAGTAACCTGATCGCCTTCTATGATAAAGTGACTCGGCTGCTGGACGAGGGAAAGGCTGTGGATGTGGTCTTCCTGGACTTCAGTAAAGCCTTTGACACAGTTTCTCACAGCATTCTGCTTCAGAAACTGTCAACCTCTGGCCTGGACAAGCACATGCTCTCCTGGGTGGAAAACTGGTTGCATGGCCGGGCCCAGAGAGTGGTGGTAAATGGAGTTAACAACAGCTGGAGGCCAGTTACAAGTGGGGTTCCCCAGGGCTCAGTGCTGGGTCCAGCCCTGTTCAATGTCTTTATCAATGACCTGGGTGAAGGCATTGAGTGCACCCTTAGCAAGTTTGCAGACGATACTAAGCTGAGTGGAAGCATGGATCTGATGGAGGGAAGGGAGACTCTGCAAAGGGATCTGAACAGGCTGGACCGCTGGGCTGAGACCAATGGCATGAGCTTTAACAAGGCTAAATGGTGGGTCCTGCACTTGGGACACAACAACCCTATGCAGTGCTACAGACTAGGAGAAGACTGGCTAGAAAGCTGCCAGGAGGGAAGGGACTTGGGGGTGTTGGTCGACAGCCGACTGAACATGAGCCAGCAGTGTGCCCATGTGGCCAAGAAGGTCAATGGCATCCTGGCTTGTATCAGAAACGGTGTGACCAGCAGGTCCAGGGGGGTTATTCTTCCTCTGTGCTCGCCACTGGTGAGACTGCTCCTTGAATCCTGTGTTCACTTCTGGGCCCCTCACCACAAGAAGGATGTTGAGGCTCTGGACTGTGTCCAGAGCTGAGCAATGAAGCTGGTGAAGGGGCTGGAGAACAGGCCTTATGAGGAACAGCTGAGAGAGCTGGGGTTGTTTAGCCAGGAGAAGAGGAGGCTGAAGGGAGACCTCATTGCTCTCTACAACTACCTGAAAGGGGGTTGTGGAGAGGAGGGAGCCGGCCTCTTCCAAGTGTCGGGAACAGGAGAAGAGGGAATGGCCTCAAGCCTTCTTGTAAAAGACCCACTGAATCATCGAGTCCAACCATTCTTATCAATCACTTAACCATGCCCCTCAGCACCTCGTCCACCTGTCTTTTAAACACCTCCAGGGAAGGTGACTCAACCACCTCCCTGGGTAGCCTGTTCCAGTGCCCAATGACCCTTTCCATGAACAATTTTTTCCTGATATCAAGCCTGAATTTCCCCTGGTGGAGCTTGACCACCTCTTCTTAGATAATGGGAGCTTTGCTCTGCTCCTCTAACTCCTGGGTTTTTAAACAGAGGGAACAGCCTTACTTACTATTCAAGTAATTTTTTCCCTGCACGATCTCACTTCACTCCTCTAGTCTTCCCAAGACGCCTGTCCCTTCTTCCAAAGCTCATAGACATTTCTCTTCTTTTTGATATCTCTCAAGATCTCCTTGCTCAACAAGCTGGGTTTTTCCCCTGCTGATTCTTTTTCCGGAACATGGGGATAGCTTTCTCCTGACCTGCTAGGATTTCCTTTTTGAGGAGCTCCCAGCCCTCATGGGCTCCCTTGCCCTTAAGTACTGTCTCCCACGGGACTTTGCAAACCAGCCTTTTGGACAGTCCAAAGTCTGCCCTGTGGAAGTTTAATGGGACTGTCCTGCTAACCACCCTCCTCACCTCACCTAGAACTGAAAACCCTATCATGTCATGACTGCTTTGTCCTAGGCATCCTCCTACCACCACATCCCCCACAAGGCCTTCTCTTTTCACAAACAGTAGGTCCATGTTCTTAGCAAGGCCTTGTTTTCAAAATACTTGTTGATGCTTAGTTTACTTTTTCTCTTTTTCTTGTGCTGATTTAGCACTGGGATAAGATAGCTTAGTGAGACCTTGTGGATGGCAGAGCCTTTAAACTTTATCTTTTGGGTTTTTTATTTATGGTAGGTGCTAATTAGGTTTTAGTCGATGATGAGTTGATCCTGCATTCTTCCTCCTAGTGGGTTTTATTAGGGTAGGCCCAAAACAATTGTAGCAAACCTTTTTATTTCATTTTTTTTTCTTGTTTCTTGTGTTTTCCTTTCTTTGTCTCTTTGTCCCTCTTGCTTCTAGCTACAGATTTGTATTATAATCTTGCGTTTATTAATATGTCAGTTTAATACTGACTTTTATTCTTTTTCAGGTGTAACCATTAGTTGACATGCAGTCTGGTCATATTACTGTCCTCATGTCCAAATTGGGTCAATTTATTGTGAGTAGCAGGGATGATTTTGCTGATCCTGCTAAGCCCAGTGGGGAATCCATTCCCAGACAACCATTGTTAAAAGGCAATGTTGCCAAGATAAGGAGTTTATGTACTTTGTTTGAACGCTGAATATTGTATGATACACATCTGTAGTCTGACGCATTGGTATTACTTAATGGGGAGCATAGATGATTGCTCGTTGAACTCTTCATAAAGAAAATTATTTGGAATTACTAGAATTCTCTGCATCTATCTTCTGACCAAATACTTGCAGTATCTATTTGTCTTTTTCTTTCTTTCTCATAATCTTCTTGGTTTTGCACTTGCCACTTACTTTCTATATTGAAAAACATTAAACTCATATTTTCCCATCAACTATGAATCTTACTGATATGATTTTTACTTATTTATGTAAATGTAGGATTTAGGCATTTTTAGTGGTGTTTTGTCACAGGGGCTTGTCTGGCAGTTATTTACTTGTGTCTTGAGATTTCTCCTTACTAGATTTTCTTCTCTTCATGTACCATTTTTCACAGTCCATGTGACATTTGCCTATGGCATTGTGCTATGCTGAGAAATGCTAGTGTTTTATATGACAGTCTGATTTACCCAACACTAACAGTTGTATACAGTAATATTATTGTATTTTAAATATATTTGATGAATTACAGTGGATGTTGCCCTTAATTTCTGGGAAATAACTTAAACTGCAATCATATTCTACAGTGGGTGCCTTGTTATTATTTTTCAAGTCAGATTGATGTGTTGGTGTTATAGTATCATGATTGAAAACAACCTTGCTGCTCCCCAGTTTATTCCTCAGCAAGTATAAATAAACCCAGCAGTCATATTTCTTAATAACCCCCACTTCAAAATAAGAAAGCTTTTTCATGATTTGTTCCTTTCTTTCAAAGTCAACAGATGCACATGATTGAGGTGCTGTCTACGTGAATCAGTTTGTGAATAGCTTTTTTTTTTCCCCTCACTAGTACTATTTAATTGACATAAGCAACAGGGAGAGTAGTAGTTCTCTTTTGTGGCTTTAAATGTTGTCAATTAAATGTGTTTCAGTGCAGAAGATGATCAACCTACTGCTGCCACCATCACCTCCACCCTATTGATGGCTGATAGCAGATAAATTGTACTGGCAATGATAGGCTTAGACTTTGATATAAACTTTTGGGTTTTTATTCTTTTGGCTTTTGGTATTATCTTTGCTGGGGGGTTGTTTCTTTTTAAAAGCTTGCAACCCAAGTGTACATAATTTAAAATTATTTTGCTTCTGTGGTGTTTTAATTCCATTGCTTTCCCACATGATATTCCTCAAGTATGGTGGTACTGTTTTGCAGAATCAAACTCTATAACTCCATTAAGGGTTATAAAGCAGGTATGCGTTTATTCGCTGGCAGGTGCAAGGGGGTAATCCTCCTAACTTGCACACTGTATGGTCTAACAAACAGATAGGTATAGTGTAAAGACACGCCTATTCATAAACACCTATTACATATTCATGACCTTTCCCCGTTTCTAATAATTAGATTCAAGAAGCTTCTTCTATACTTGCCCAGGCGTGGTGTTGTGGTCTGGGGCTCAGGGCTGAAGTAGCCTTCATCTTCCTCATGAACTGTCCCTGAACTCAATCTGTGTGCAGGCGCAGTCTCATCCTGGTCAAGCTCCAAGACTGCAGAGCAGGATGCAGTGGGCTTTCTGCTGTTGTGCACATTTCAGCTTTCTCTTAACAGTGAATGTCTGTGAATGAGCTCCTCCCTTATCAACATCCAGGGTCTTCAAGGCCTTTACTAGCAGACAGTGCGTTATTTCAGCGAGCTAAGCCTTTGCAGTTTTTTTAACTTTTCCCCTGTATCATATGCCCGCACATCAATACTTAACCTAATGAGGAATTTGATTAAAGTTTTTACTCTGTTCCTTTCTAAAATTGTTTTAGAGAAATATTATTTCTATTTTTTTAATAGTCATAACAAATGTTTGACTTCAAATATTATTCTATTTAAATATTTTAAATGTAGTGTGAAATAAATGTACAGTGGAATAATCCAGTGGTTCAAGAATATACCTAAGTCGCTGCTTAGATGACTTGAGTCAAGTCATGTAATCAATGACCAATTCAGGTTTTGTCTGTGTGGGGTATTTCACTGCTGTTATTTTAACAGTATAAGATAGTCTGCATGGATTTATATTGTGCATGACACTCTTCTGGTTTCCCTGTTACTTTTATAAACACTTTACTTTTTTCCCTATTTTTAATGAAAAAATTAAAATTAGGGAAGCAAAATGGAGTTTATACTTGCTTTGAAGAAATGTATGGCCAAAAAAAATATTGGGGGATGGGACACTGATCTAAAAAGATTTTCAAATTCTGTGTGTGTATGCACAAAAGTATTTGGGGTTTGACAGAGCTAAGGGTTTGCGTGGGTGAGAAATACACTTGTTCAACTCCTTTACATTAATGATTAATGTTCTTCCTTCTTTCTTGCTTCTCTCTCTTCTTTCTTCTTTTTTTTCTTTTAAGATTTAGTGAAAAGTATCTGATTAAACTCTGAGTTTTCATTCCTGATTTATTTAATCTAGTGCATTCATTTGTATGCTATCCATGCGTCTGCGCTAACCTAACAGTTGATTTATAGGTGAAGCTAAAGTCTTTTTAATGTGACCTTTTTAAAAATCCTGTTTCATTAGGCATTGTATAATATCCTGTTAACTTCTAATTGCAGCCAATCAGATGATGATTCTGAGTCAGCATCAGCTTCTGGATCTGGTTCAAGCTCTGGAAGCAGTAGTGATGGAAGTAGCAGTCAATCAGGTAGCAGTGACTCCGAGTCTGGTTCAGAGTCAGACAGTCAGTCAGAATCAGTGTCTGACACATCTAAAATGAAAAAACAAGTTCAAGCTAAACCACCACCAAAAGTTGATGGATCTGAGGTAAATCAAAACACATAAATTAATGCTTTATGGGGAAAAAACCCCCCACTCTATGTAGAGTAGTTACAAGAGCAGTTTTAAATTTAAACAAACAAAACTCCTGTAATTTTTACATAAAATGTTATCTTGATTGGGTTAATGGATGCACATACTTAGCTCTCATAACAGGCATTAAGCTCTTAAATTCTCATCTCTGTAAATACCTGCAGTTAGATACTTACCTAAATTTTATCACACAAAAGCACCTATTAACTTATTGGAGATTTTTGAAGGCAAAGCCATGCATAATGTAGTTATTTCTTTTCCCAGGGAAGTGGTCATGGCACCAAGCTTGTCAGAGTTCAAGGAGCATCTGGACGATGCTCTTAGTCATATGGTTTAGTTTTAGGTAGCCCTGCGAGGAGCAGGGAGTTGGACTCAATGATCCTTATGGGTCCCTTCCAACTTGAAATAGTCTATGATTCCATGTACTTTGGTATCCCCATATGAAGCAAAAATATATCAGCTAAGTGGTTAGAAAGGGCTTATCTAGATCAGTTTAAAAATTTACTTTTTAAAAAAGTTATCTTACTACAGAGGCTTGCGCAACTATAGTTATATTTACTGTAAAAATTGTTGGCAATTCTCATATAACGTTCCTTTCTGCAGAAGTCTTACTCCTTTAAAATGCTATCCAATGTTATTAATGCATGCAGTATTTTATAGTGATTTTTTTATTATTAAAACTTGAGAGCCATCTTATAGTGAAGCTGTTCACCTTAAGAGAAGTAAGTATGTGGAAAATCTAAAACTTTCAATAGGTTTAAATGACTTTTGTATCTGAATTTCAATTCAGTTTTGGAATTCCAGTCCAAGTATGCTTGCTGTGCAGAGATCATCAGTACTCAAGAAGCAACAACAGCAGAAGTCAGCCTCATCAGACAGTGGTTCAGAAGAGGTGAATAACATATAAGTTAGTTATAAAATGTGAACACGCATGTCTCATTATCCCATATGTTAGAATAAAATGATGTAGAGCCAAGTTCTGTTCTCTTAAGTGTTTAAAAAGTCTGGTTTTAGTCTATAAAATTAATTTTTGAATAACTGACATGTTTATAAGGAAACATGAGGGGGGATATTTATTTGCATGTTTTCAGGTGAATTGTGCCAAAATGGTAGCAGTTTAGATTGATATTTATAGCTATGTATTCTGTGATATATTGACAATATTTTCAAGTAACATAGTATTAACTTGCATTGTATTTCTGCTTTTCATAAAGGCAGTTAAAAATACTAAAAGACTTTTCCACTCTTGTTTCTGTATAAAGGTAGGTGCTGCAGTTTTCAAAACCACTATATGAGTGGAAAGCTAGATTTTTGCAACCTTTGTACGAGTTATAAAAGACTTCTATTTTGAGAACCATACTTCAATTTTAGAGATTTTTAAAACCTAAACTATAGGTGAAACAAAACTTGACTTTGTGCAATAGGAATATGTTTTAAGGACACTAGTGACTGTGAATTAGAAGTTATTTAAAGATAGACTTTTATATTTGTTTCATTTATATAAATAAACCCCACAAGTATTGTGATCACAAGTCTTTATTCGTTACTCTGGTGTCTTTTTTTTTAGTCAGATCTAACTGCTGATAGTTAAAACTAAAAAGAAAGAGTTTATAAGATATAGCTAAAATATTTCTTTATAGCTGTTGCTAAGTACTCTTTTCCTGATGAGGATAAAAGGATATTCAGGATAAAAATGATCTAAATTCAATTTCTATGAGATTGGTTTTAGGAAAATATTTTGAAGAGGGTACATAGAATTATTTATTATTTTTTATTTAGAAGTGGAGAGAGAAGAAACATACGTGCTATTCTCAATTTCTTAGTGGTGTTTAAATGTGAGAGAGTATGAAAGGTGAGAACTCTCAAAGGGGAGGAGATGTTATTACACTTTTGATAGAACCTTCATCTTGATGTATTAATGTACAGCAGTTTATACTATGACTATAGGTAGGCACAATGATAATATTTTAAGACCTTTTTTTGGTAGTGTTTTCTATAATTCTGATGACATGGTATATCCATAGACGAAGAAATAAGAAATCAATACCAATCCTGATATTTAATATTGGCGGCTACACTGAAGGGGATGAAGAGGATAAGACATGAAGAATAAGATTTTGGTTTGAAAGTGGGAGCTGAATTATCTTTCAGTACTAAAAATACTTCATTCTTTTTGTGGTAATGAATTGTATATATTTTCTTCATCTGCAGGATTCTTCGAGCAGTGAAGATTCTGCAGATGATTCCTCCAGGGAAACTAGGAAGAAAAACCACAAAGAGTAAGATGCTTTTCATACGTTAAAAAAATTATTTTACGTGACATAGTACTCATTATTACTCAAGCTTCACTTCTCTGCACTTAAAATATATAATCTTGTGCTTCTCAATTTTGATTAACGTTTTGGAATATTTTAAAATCATAGAATCATAGAATCACTAGGTTGGAAAAGACCCATCGGATCATCGAGTCCAACCATTCCTATCAATCACTAAACCATGCCCCTCAGCAATTTGTCCACTCAGCCCTTAAACACCTCCAGGGAAGGCAACTCAACCACCTCCATGAGCAGCCTGTTCCAGTGCCCAATGACCCTTTCCGTGAAAAAATTTTTCCTAATGTTCAGCTTAAACCTCCCCTGGCGGAGTTTGAGGTCATTCCCTATTGGCCTGTCCCCTGTCACTTGGGAGAAGAGGCCAGCACCCTCCTCTCCACAACTTCCTTTGAGGTAGTTGTAGAGAGCAATGAGGTCTCCCTTCAGCCTCCTCTTCTCCTGGCTAAACATCCCCAGCTCTCTCAGCTGTTCCTCATAAGGCCTGTTCTCCAGCCCCTGCACCAGCTTCATTGCTCAGCTCTGGACACAGTCCAGAGCCTCAACATCCTTCTTGTGGTGAGGGGCCCAGAACTAAACACAGGATTCGAGGAGTGGTCTCACCAGTGCCGAGCACAGAGGGAGAATAACCTCCCTGGACCTGCTGGTCACACCGTTTCTGATACAAGCCAGGATGCCATTGGCCTTCTTGGCCACCTGGGCACACTGCTGGCTCATGCTCAGTCGACTGTCAATCAACACCCCCAGGTCCTTCTCCTCCAGACAGCTTTCCAGCCAGTCTTCTCCTAGTCAGTAGCACTCCATAGGGTTCATGTGCCCCAAGTGCAGGACGCAACATTTAGCCTTGTTAAAGAATGCACCTGAAAAAGGATAAAAGTCAGTATTAAACTGACATATTAATAAACGCAAGATTATAATACAAATCTGTAGCTAGAAGCAAGAGGGACAAAGAGACAAAGAAAGGAAAACACAAGAAACAAGAAAAAAAAATGAAATAAAAAGGTTTGCTACAATTGTTTTGGGCCTACCCTAATAAAACCCACTAGGAGGAAGAATGCAGGATCAACTCATCATCGACTAAAACCTAATTAGCACCTACCATAAATAAAAAACCCAAAAGATAAAGTTTAAAGGCTCTGCCATCCACAAGGTCTCACTAAGCTATCTTATCCCAGTGCTAAATCAGCACAAGAAAAAGAGAAAAAGTAAACTAAGCATCAACAAGTATTTTGAAAACAAGGCCTTGCTAAGAACATGGACCTACTGTTTGTGAAAAGAGAAGGCCTTGTGGGGGATGTGGTGGTAGGAGGATGCCTAGGACAAAGCAGTCATGACATGATAGGGTTTTCAGTTCTAGGTGAGGTGAGGAGGGTGGTTAGCAGGACAGTCCCATTAAACTTCCACAGGGCAGACTTTGGACTGTCCAAAAGGCTGGTTTGCAAAGTCCCGTGGGAGACAGTACTTAAGGGCAAGGGAGCCCATGAGGGCTGGGAGCTCCTCAAAAAGGAAATCCTAGCAGGTCAGGAGAAAGCTATCCCCATGTTCCGGAAAAAGAATCAGCAGGGGAAAAACCCAGCTTGTTGAGCAAGGAGATCTTGAGAGATATCAAAAAGAAGAGAAATGTCTATGAGCTTTGGAAGAAGGGACAGGCGTCTTGGGAAGACTAGAGGAGTGAAGTGAGATCGTGCAGGGAAAAAATTACTTGAATAGTAAGTAAGGCTGTTCCCTCTGTTTAAAAACCCAGGAGTTAGAGGAGCAGAGCAAAGCTCCCATTATCTAAGAAGAGGTGGTCAAGCTCCACCAGGGGAAATTCAGGCTTGATATCAGGAAAAAATTGTTCATGGAAAGGGTCATTGGGCACTGGAACAGGCTACCCAGGGAGGTGGTTGAGTCACCTTCCCTGGAGGTGTTTAAAAGACAGGTGGACGAGGTGCTGAGGGGCATGGTTAAGTGATTGATAAGAATGGTTGGACTCGATGATTCAGTGGGTCTTTTACAAGAAGGCTTGAGGCCATTCCCTCTTCTCCTGTTCCCGACACTTGGAAGAGGCCGGCTCCCTCCTCTCCACAACCCCCTTTCAGGTAGTTGTAGAGAGCAATGAGGTCTCCCTTCAGCCTCCTCTTCTCCTGGCTAAACAACCCCAGCTCTCTCAGCTGTTCCTCATAAGGCCTGTTCTCCAGCCCCTTCACCAGCTTCATTGCTCAGCTCTGGACACAGTCCAGAGCCTCAACATCCTTCTTGTGGTGAGGGGCCCAGAAGTGAACACAGGATTCAAGGAGCAGTCTCACCAGTGGCGAGCACAGAGGAAGAATAACCCCCCTGGACCTGCTGGTCACACCGTTTCTGATACAAGCCAGGATGCCATTGACCTTCTTGGCCACATGGGCACACTGCTGGCTCATGTTCAGTCGGCTGTCGACCAACACCCCCAAGTCCCTTCCCTCCTGGCAGCTTTCTAGCCAGTCTTCTCCTAGTCTGTAGCACTGCATAGGGTTGTTGTGTCCCAAGTGCAGGACCCACCATTTAGCCTTGTTAAAGCTCATGCCATTGGTCTCAGCCCAGCGGTCCAGCCTGTTCAGATCCCTTTGCAGAGCCTCCCTTCCCTCCATCAGATCCATGCTTCCACTCAGCTTAGTATCGTCTGCAAACTTGCTAAGGGTGCACTCAATGCCTTCACCCAGGTCATTGATAAAGACATTGAACAGGGCTGGACCCAGCACTGAGCCCTGGGGAACCCCACTTGTAACTGGCCTCCAGCTGTTGTTAACTCCATTTACCACCACTCTCTGGGCCCGGCCATGCAACCAGTTTTCCACCCAGGAGAGCATGTGCTTGTCCAGGCCAGAGGTTGACAGTTTCTGAAGCAGAATGCTGTGAGAAACTGTGTCAAAGGCTTTACTGAAGTCCAGGAAGACCACATCCACAGCCTTTCCCTCGTCCAGCAGCCGAGTCACTTTATCATAGAAGGCGATCAGGTTACTTTGGCAAGACCTGACTTTCGTGAACCCGTTTTGACTGGGCCTGATCACCCAGTTCTCTTGCATGGGCTTCATGATAGCGTTCAAGATCACCTGTTACATGACTTTCCCTGACACTGAAGTCAGACTGACAGGCCTATAGCTCCCTGGATCCTCACTGCGACCATTCTTGTAGACGGGCAAAAAATCAGCCAGCCTCCAGTCTGGTGGAACTTGCCCAGTCAGGCAGGACTGCTGGAAGATGATGGAAAGGGGTTTGGCAAGCACATCCGCCAGCGCCCTCAATACTCTTGGGTGGATCCCATCATCCCATCTGGTCCCATAGACTTGTGGGTGTCTAGTTGGGCTAGCAAGTCTCTAACCACCTCGTCTTGGATCATGGGAGCCTCATTCTGCTCCTCTAACTCCTTGGTTTGTACACAGAGGGAACAACTTTCCTTACTATTAAAGACTGAGGCAAAGAAGGCATTAAGTACCTCAGCCTTGTCCTCATCCCCTGTCACTGTTGTTCCTTCTGCATCCAATAGGGAATGTATATTCCCCCTAGTCCTCCTTTTATTGTTAATGTATTTATAGAAAGATCTTTCTCAGACTTTGCCAATCTGATTTCTAGTTGGGCCTTAGCCCTCCTGATTTTTTTCTCTGCACAATCTCACTTCTCTCCTGTAGTCCACCCAAGACGCCTGTCCCTTCTTCTAAAGCTCATAGACATTTCTCTTCTTTTTGATGTCTCTCGAGATCTCCCTGCTCAACCAAGCTGGTGTTTTACCCCGTCGGCTCTTTTTCCGGAACATGGAGACAGCTTTCTCTTGAGCTGCTAGGATTTCCTTTTCGAAGAGTGCCCAGCCCTCGTGGGCTCCATTGCCCTTAAGGGTTGTCTCCCATGGGACTTTGCCAACGAGCCTTCTGAACAGTCCAAAGTCTGCCCTCTGGAAGTTTAACGCGACTGTCCTGCTAACCACCCTCTTCACCTCACCTAGGACTGAAAACCCTATCATCTCACGATCACTTTGTCCCAGGCGTCCTCCTACCACCGCATCCCCCACAAGGTCTTCTCTTTTCTCAAACAGCAGGTGCAGGAGGGCATCTTCCCTTGTCGGTTTGCTCACCAGTTGTGCAAGGAAGTTGTCTTCCATGCACTCCAGGAACCTCCTGGACTGCTTCCTTTCTGCTGTATTGTACTTCCAGCAGATATATGGAAGCTTGAAGTCTCCCACGAGGACAAGAGGCATCAATCTAGAGACTATCCCCAGCTGTTTATAGAAGAGCTCATCAGCTGCTTCTTCCAGGCTGGGTGGTTTGTAACAGACTCCCATCACAAAATCTGCCTTCTTTTGGGCTCCTCTGATTTTAACCCACAGGCACTCGATCTCCTCATCACCATAATCAAGCTTGACGGTATCAAAGTCCTCTGTTACATAGAGGGCTACCCCGCCTCCTCTCCTACCCTTCCTGTCCCGCCTGAAGAGTTTATACCCCACCATAGCTGCACTCCAGTTATACGAGTCATCCCACCACATTTCCATGATGGCAACGACATCATAGCCTCCTTGTCCTACAACAGCTTCCAACTCCTCCTGCTTATTGCCCATGCTGCGTGCATTGGTGTAAATGCACTTCAGCTGGGCTGGCAAACCTTCAGCCCTCATAAAGGGCATAGAGTTCATTCCCAATTGACTGGTCATTGAAGTAGCTAACACCAGAGTGCCAGTTTCATCCTTACCATCCCCAGGTATAATCACCCCTGTGGAGGTTTTTGCAGGCTGAAGGACATAGGAAAATGGAGGCTGTCCTTGAAAGACCTTGGCTGAGAGAAGAAGCAGCAAGAAGGCAGGAACAGTTAATCTTAGCCGATTGTATAACACCACATTGTATGCCTGGCCTAGGCCAGGAACAAGTAGCAAAAACCAACTAATCATTGTAAAGAAAAACGGGACTGCAATCTAGCTAGTTAACATATATAAAGGAGCCATTAAGCCTAAATAAAGGTCTTCTGCTCATCAGGCAGTAGTCCCTGCATCAACCCCCTCACGCCCCCACTTGCTCTGTGGTGATATACTGGTGGTCGTCTGGCTAGCTGGACTGAGCGGACAAACCTATGCCCGGGCAAATCACCGAATCGTGAATTCAGGTGAACGGCTGAAGATATAGTAGTAGAGATGGGAGCCCAGATATCTGCAGAAGATAAAGCTATTGTAATGATGATAATGGATATTTTAGCAAAATGAGGAGTTACCTATGATAAAAATACCCTGCAGCTCTTATTGAGATGGCTCAAAGATCATGGAGCTCTAACAGAAGCCTCTCAAACATTTGATCTCAAAAGCTGACAACGTGCAGGGGACTTAATTTGGAAACATGTCTCCCATGGAGATGATATTTGCATGCGTGTAGCGACCATGTGGCGCTTAGTATTAGAGACTATTAGCATTGAAAGCGGAGAAGTCCTTAGCTGGGGCAGTAAAACAAACATTAGACGGCAAAGGAATTCAAAATGATTATTCAGAAGAACAAGAAAGTCAGGAAATTTCTGATGTAAGCTCCTTGAGTTCGTCAGAAGACGAAGAGGAGAAATTCGTAGCAGAGGTGGAGAGGAAAAGTGTAGTGAGACCCACTCTTAAACCTCAGGGAGTTGCTTGTGAAAACATAATTGTACATCCATCTGCTCCCCTATTTGAGAGAGGGACGGCGTCACGGTATCACTCGTCGCAAGATTATAGACACAGATGGGATGATGTGTTTAAAAACATTGCAGCTGAAGGAAAAAGTGTGCCTAAAGCGGCTTACCCAGTTCAGCTCCGTGACAATGCACCACCTCAATGGGCAGCTTTTCAATGGGATCTCATTAAGGAGGTTAGAAAAACAGTACAAATGAATGGCTTGAGAGCCCCATTTACACAGTCATTGCTGGGGAATGTGTTTTTAGGACAAGTACTAGTCCCCTGGGATTGTAACCAGCTAGCGACTATGGCCTCAAGCCTGACTCAAAAGTTGTTATGGGCATCAAAGTGGGAAGAGATCTGTGAAGAAGAGAATATCGATAGAGAATATCGGGCGACCACAAGGAGACCCCAGGTTTGCTATAACCATGGAACAGCTAACAGGACAAGGTCAGTGGTCAGACCAGAATGTGCAAGCACGTTTACATCCTGATGTTTTACGGGATTCAGCCCAAGCAGCATACAGAGCCTTGCTGACAATCCCAGAGACGGGGCAGCCTGAGAAATCATTTACTAGTATCCGCCAAGACGTGACTGAACCATATATGACTTTTATTGATCGATTGCGTGATGCTATTGACAAACAGATAGATAATGAAGCTACAAAACAGGCGTTAATGAGGAAACTTGCGGTGGAAAATGCTAATGAGGACTGTAAAGATCTTTTGCTACGCCTGCCGCGGGGTGCAACCTTAGTGCAAATGATAGAAGCATGTAACAGGGTGGGCTCTATAAAATACCACACATAAGCCATGGCAGAGGCAATGTCTGCAGCTTGGAAGCCTAAGGAAGGGAGTGATCAGCGTCGTTGTTATACCTGTGGGGCTCCGGATCATTTAAGCTATCAGTGCAAAATTAAAGAGCAAGGGTCAAAACAGCCGGCACCGTCACAAGCCCCTGATATTTGCCCGAGATGCCAGCGAGGACCCGATTATGCGAATCAGTGTCGTTCCCGGTATGATAAGGATGGGAAACCCCTAACGCCTAGAAAACAGCAGGGAAACGGGTGGCAGAGCCCGTCCTGGAGCCCTGCCTGGACACAAATTGCTCCAGGGCAAAGATGGAGACTGCAGGGTGCCTGGCCCACCTCCGAGCAAGGACAACTGGAAGCGCCGGAGTGGATCTCTCCACAATAGAGACAGTGACTTTGTGGAACAACAGTGTACAGCGTGTTCCAGTTGATGCCCACGGGCCATTAGGATTTGGACTGAGTGCATTGTTGTTAGGGTGGTCAAGTACCACATGACAGGGAATTTTTCTATTACCGGGGGTGATTGATGCAGATTTTGAAGGGCAAATTCAAGCCATGGTGTGGACACCCAGCCCTCCAGTAACTATTGAAAAGAGGAGATGAATTGCCAAATTAATACCTTTTAAGGCACAAATTTGTCAAGCAGAAAATGTTCACAGGGGAGAGGGAGGTTTTGGTTCTACAGCGAATGAGAAAAACATTTTTTGGGAGGCACAAATAACTACCCAAAACCCAACAATGTCAGTAACAGTAACAGATGTGCAATGACAGCAGCGATTGTTAATTAATACATTGTTAGATACAGGTGCAGATGTCACAGTTATTTCTTCAACATTTTGGCCAAAAACGTGGGAACTGACTAACCCCCATGGAGGCCTAATGGGAGTTGGGGGTGTATCAGAAACTATGCAAAGTAAATATCTCATTCAAATAAGTACAGAGGATGGGCTTACCTGTCAAATCAGGCCATGCATTGCCCCTCTTCCTATGAATTTAATGGGAAGGGATGTTTTGGGGCAAATGGGATGTGCATTGGCTACTAATCAGAAAAATTTGTAGCAGCGACCACTGATGGGCGACCGATACTCAAACTGAATTGGAAAACAGAAAAGCCAGTTTGGGTAGATCAGTGGCCACTAACAGAAGAGAAGGTTTCCATTTTACAAGGATTAGTCCAAGAACAGTTAGAGAAAAATCGTATTGTACCAACTACTAGTCCATGGAACGCTCCGGTTTTTGTTATATCTAAAAAGACTGGAAAATGGAGGTTTTTACACGATTTAAGAAAAATTAATGAAGTTATAGAGGATATGGGAGCACTTCAACCTGGTCTCCCCTCACCGACAATGATACTAAAAACCTGAAATATTTTAATCATAGATTTGAAGGATTGCTTTTTCACAATACCTCTACTTGATCAAGATGTCACTGAAAGGGTTATCAAGCACTGGAACAGGCTGCCCAGGGATGTGGTTGAGTCACCAACCCTGGAAGTATTTAAAAGATGAGTAGATGTGGTGCTCAGGAACATGGTTTAGTAGTGGACTGGTATGGATGGACTCACTGACCTAAAAGGTATTTGGCAATCTAGGGATTCTGTGATTCAATTGGTTGTCGCCTATCGCAGAAGCCCTTTCACAACCCTCCTCATCTTTGAGGCTTTTATGTCTGTTACAAAATTTTTGGAACCAGTGTTGGGTTGTACATTTGTTGATGGTCCCTGACCAAAGCTTGGTTTACATTGATAGCAGCTTCTGCTACTTTACATCCCCTTTTGAACTCGTGCAACAAAAATCACTTGAATTTGCTTTTGCTCTAACTTTAATTTGACAGCGTAATACAAAAAAGAACAAGGAAAACAAAACTATTAACATAAATAAGTAGAGCAAATTTCATGCTTTAAAATGGTGAACTACAGAAACACTGATAAATAATATTTCTAAGACACAGATTTATTGCCCACAATGAAAATGTAAGTTCTAGGACTGATGTATATTTAAGTGGAGACCTTATTGCTCTCTACAACTACCTGAAAGGAGGTTGTGGAGAGGAGTGAGTTGGCCTCTTCTCCCAAGTGATAGGGGACAGCACAAGGGGGAATGGCCTCAAGCTCCGCCAGGTTCAGGCTGGACATCAGGAAATAATTTTTCACAGAAAGGGTCATTGGGCACTGGAACAGGCTGCCCAGGGAGGTGGTTGATTCACCTTCCCTGGAGGTGTTTAAGTCACGGGTGGACGAGATGCTGAGGGGCATGGTTTAGTGTTTGATAGGAATGGTTGGACTAGATGATACAATGGGTCTTTTCCAGCCTAGTGATTCTATGATTCTAAGTGAAAGTGTCAAGGCACTGATTCTTAGACTTTCTGATCTATAATTTTATGAAAAAGTCTTTGAATATTATTCCAGTTTTCAAGGCTATTAATGCTGTTCGAGCATCTTAGTCAAAGACCCCTAAACCTGGTAATTGATAGTAGTATAAAGGTTTAGCAGCCTTTAAAGAATGAATACCTGACACCTCTCCCCCCCCCACCTATCAAGTTTAAATTTCTCTGTACAGAGTCTGAGGTAAGATACTGTTGATCAGTGGGTGCATCTTTCCTGTTGCAAAGTAGGAGATCTCGACTAAGCAGGAGCACAGAGGTACTGCCACTGGGAGTCATAGGTGGTTTACTCATATCTTGCATGGGTGTGAAACACTGATTTAGAAGCTCAGTGGAGACTTTTGTGAACCAATGCCTCTGATTGTCAAGGTTCAAGTCTTTCTGTGTGTTTCTCTGATTGATTCTGCATTATTTTTTGGTTCCTGTGCTTAAATTGCTAATTTTTCATGTGAGGCACAGGGAACATAGCTATTAGAGAATTTTGGATTTTACAGAATATAATTTTATGACTTGAGCATAGGTAACTTCCAGTAAATATGTATATTTCTAGCTCAAGTAGTGTTAAGGACTTCGGGTTTCTTGATGTCAAATTAACTCAGTTATTAAAGCTGTAATTTATACAGAAATCCAGATTTTTTGTTTGATTTGTTTCTTACATTCATCTCTTGATAACAGAAAACTTAATTCAAACTCCCTTTGAAGCCATTGGGTGTTTTTATCTTTTATCCATTCATAATAAGTTTCTGTCCTTCTAGCTGAAATTACTATTACAAGATTTCAACATTCTTCACAGAAACAAAAATTAAAGCAGCAAACCTGTGGTGAATACCTGATTTGAAAACAAACCAAACAAAAATCCCTAAAAAACTAACATGAGTTACTGTTTTGTCTCTCAATATGTACAGTGAAGACTGGCAAATGTCTGCGTCAGGGTCAGTATCAGGATCTTGTTCTGATTCTGAATCAGAGGAAGATAGAGAGAAAAACAGTTGTGAAGACAGCGAATCTGACTATGAGCCAAAATACAAGGTCAAAAGCTGGAAACCTCCAAACAGGTAAGAAGTCTGGCATTTTAGATACTCTGGTACTATTTCTAATTCATAATCAAGTATTGTACTGCTACACAGGCAAATGAAAACAAATATGTTACAGAACTTGAAGACTTATTTTAAGCTACAAAAGATGTTATCATACCAGTGGTTTGTGTTGAATGTCTCTTTCCTGTTTGCTCCAACTAAAAGCGGTGTAAATGAGCAGTCGTGAAATATATGTATTCAGAAACCAATACAGACAGCTTGTCATTGCCTGTGTTGAAACCCCACTGTTGTGTTGTATCTTATTCTCTTCAAGAGTTGAACCAAAAAGCAGCAAAAAGACTGCAGGGCAGAAAAAGAGGCAACTTGATTCATCGGATGATGGTGACTGTGACAAGAGAGGATCTCGTCGCAAGGCAACAGTCAATGTCAGTTACAAAGAAGCTGAAGAAACCAAGACAGATTCTGATGACTTGTTGGAAGTTTGTGGAGAAGATGTCCCGCAGCCTGAAGAAGATGAATTTGAAACTATAGAGAAGTTTATGGATAGTCGAATTGGCCGAAAAGGAGGTATATTTTTTATCAGCATTGTTAAGATGCTGCAGTGCATTGTGGTGCAATGTAAACAGCAATTATTCTCAGATGTAGGTAACCCATGATATTTATAAAGAATAAATTTTAAAATACTAGAAAGTAATCTTATTTTGTGTTTTATACTTATAAGGGTGTTTTTTTCCTAATCCTTTTAAAGTAAAACATAGAACTTTAGTAACTTATTAATGCAAAAATTAAAAATTAAGTGCTATATAGCTCCATATTGCATAAAAGCATACCATACTGTTACAGCATTATTTGTACATTTTATTGATATGTGATGATAGCTATAAACTGTATACAGGAGAGGGGAGAAAAAGTGAACTGAATAGCACGGCTAACCAGTAACCTGAATACTGAAGAATGTTCTTGGGAAAACTGAACCATTGAGATTGTGATTTCAGTTATTCCTGTAGAAATAGTCCCAATACAATGCAATGGATGGTAGAATCTAAAATTTAGTGGTATGCTTGCATGTGCACTTCTAAAAGTAATTTTATGAATGAATGATGGTAGGAATGTCATATATCCAACAGCTGATTGGATGCAGTGTCCTGCTTATGTGGCTTTTTTTTTAGTCTGCAAATTAGGGTTCTGATTATAGAAAACTTGGGCCTACTCTCACTTCAGAACTGCCTTTCTCCATTAGTTATACCTGATCTCCAGAGTTTCTGACCTATCTCAGAGCTTGCACTCTTTCCTCTCAACTTTCTTTTCCCATACTGTCCTAAATTCACGTGTATTCTTACTCTAGCACCCTACTCCAATGCACAGTGTCACCACTGTGTTAAAAGCCTTTTGGACTAGGCTTCTTATATTTTACATGCCCAGATATTGTTAATGCTTGTGCTGTCCTTTGCTATTGCATGCTCTGTTGCTATATCTATCCCCTTCATCTGGTTGGGTCCACTTCCTTATTTGGCTTCTTTTCACAGAAATGAGGCCATTTGCTGTTGCTAGTGTGCTTCAGCTGTAATAATTACTGTATTTAATTAAACATTACCCCAAATAAGATTCCAAATATGTGGTGGTGGAAGGGACCAGTAAAAGGAGTTTAGGAAGAAATAGTTCAAGAGCAGCCCATCCCAACGAGCAGGAAATCGGGGAAAAAATGCGAGGCCTGCATGGATAAAAAAGGAGCTCCTGGCAAAACTCAAAACCAAAAAGGAGGTATATGCAAGATGGAAGCAGGGACCAGTAACCTGGGAAGAATAGACACTCTCCAAGCATGAAGTGAAACAGTTAGGAAAGCCAAATCCCACTTGGAATTGAACCTGGCAAGGATTGTCAAAGGCAACAAGAAGAGCCTCTATAAGTAAATAGGTGAAAAAAGGGAGACTAGGGAAAATGTGGGCATGGTGCTGAATGGAGCAGGGCTTGGTACTCCAGGACATGGAAAAGACTGTGGTACTGAGTGTTGTCTTCATCTCAGTCTTTACTAGAACCATCGACCTTCAGGAATCCCTGGCCCCAGAAATTAGGGGAAAGTCTGGAGCAAGGAAGTGGTGGAGGAGAATCAGATCAGGGAATATATAGACAAATTGGACATAAATAAGTACATGGATCCTGATGGAATGCACCCACAAGTGCTGAGGGAGTGGGCAGATGTCATTGTGAAGCCACTTCCAATCTTTGATCATGGCAACTGGGAGAAGTGCCTGAGGACTGGAGGAGAGCAAATGTTATGGAATCATAGAATGGTTTGGGTTGGAAGGAATTTTTAAAGGTCATTTAGTTCCAACTCCCCTGAAATGAGCAGGGACATCTTCAACTAGATCAGTTGGCTCAGAGTCCTGTCTAACCTGACCTTGAATATTTCCAGGGATGGGGCATCTACCACATCTCTGGGCAATGTGTTCCAGTGGTTCGCCACCCTCATTGTTTTAAAGAAAAAAAAAAAAAGTCTTCCTTTATATCTAGTCTAAATCTACTCTCTTTTCGTTTTCGTTTAAACCCATTACCCTTTGTTCTGTCACAACAGGCCTTGCTAAAAAGTTTTTACCCATCTTTCTTATAAACCCCCTTTAAGTACTGAAATGCTGCAATAAGGTCTTCCCAGAGCCTTCTCTTCTCCAGGCTAACTCTCTGAGACTCACCTCATAGGAGAGGTGTTCTATACCTCTAATCATTTTTGTGGCCCTCCTTTGATCCTGCTCTAACAGATCAACGTCTTTCCTGTACTGAGCACTTGTCACACCCCAAGGTAGACAGAGTAGGACCCAGAATTGTATTTAAACGTTTAGTTATTACCTATAATGTTACAATTCTAAGTCAAGAATATAAGCTTAAGTCTAGACCTATATTAACATCCTATAAAGGTTTGAAGGAGGACTATACGACCTTTACAGAGTTCAGTGATAAAGTCTGCAGATGTTTCCTCGAAGCTGCTGCGAGTGAAGTTTCTGCAAATGCTCTAGTGTTCGTGGATTGTGGACGTCGGTGGGGGATCTCAGATCAGCTGAGAGGGAGCTTGGATTAGTGCTTGCTCCTCTCATTCTCTTATAGTTCTGGAGTGATAACATCTGGGGTGCCAGTTGGCCCATCTCCTTTACCTTTTGTCAGTGGCTGATGGTAAGGGATGGTGGATTGCAGTGCAACCCCCACCAATGTGTAGGAATCCAGAGAACTCCAGGGTGGTCGATCAGGATGTTTCCATTACAAGAAACTCATAGTATTTCTCTTCACAAATCTTATTAATACTTTTGTTTTGAGGATCGCCTCTGAGTCTTTGTTTTTGTTTTGCAGTTATGATATACCTCTGCATACCTGCATTGGTACACGGGTGTGTGTGACCATGGGCCAGTTTGGTCATCCTGATAGGCAAATGAGTTGCAGAGACATAATCGCTCATTCTCCCCAACTTATCCTTGCTGCACAGGAGGGCTTTGTTATGGCCACTGACATGGAGTGGCCACCAGACCTCCATCTGGCCCCTCTCCACCCCACGGCTCAGCAAAGCAGCAGCCCTCTTCAGCAGCTTCAAGGAGGGGGAGGAAGGGGGGAATATTTGCCTGCCTCAATTAATGCCTGGCTCCGAACCTGGTGCAAGGAAAAGGGCTTTGGGTTCTTTGACCATGGAGTGGTTCGTGCACCCCCTGACATGGGTGCAAAGCTTGGGACATGTGGGTCTCCTAGTGGGGCTAAGGCCCTTGCTAAAAACCTGGCTAAGCTCATAAATCGAGCTTTAAACTAGGTGTGAAGGGGGAGGGGATCCAGTCCAGGCTAGACAACTGCGTGCCTGGATGTAGGCCACTGGAGTTTAGGAGGGGGCATGCTGGTGAGGACCACCAGCGCGTCACCATACAGGTAGTGGGGGAGAATGCAGCCTCGCTCAACAAGGGAGATATAGATATTCTGGCATCAACTACTCCAGGAGGAGTAGTCCCCTCTAGGAGGGCTGAAGGCTCAGCTACTCAGCTGAAGTGCATTTACACCAATGCACGCAGCATGGGGAATAAGATGGAAGAGCTGGAAGCCGTTGTAGGGCAAGGTGCCTTTGATGTCGTTGCCATCACGGAAACGTGGTGGGATGACTCTTATAACTGGAGTTCGGGTATGGTGGGGTATAAACTCTTCAGGAGGGATAGAAAGGGTAGGAGAGGGGGTGGAGTAGCCCTCTCTGTAAGGGAGGACTTGGACACCTCTGAGATGGACTATGGCGATGAGGAGATTGAGTGCCTGTGGGTTAAGATCAAGGGAGCCCATAACAAGGGAGACTTTGTGATGGGAGTCTGTTACAGGCCACCCAGCCAAGGAGAAGCAGCTGATGAGCTCTTCTTTAAACAGCTGGGGTTAATCTCCAAGTCAGTGCCTCTTGTCCTTGTGGGAGACTTCAATCTCGCTGATATCTGCTGGGAGTACAATACAGCAGAAAGGAAGCAGTCTAGGAGGTTCCTGGAGTGCGTGGAAGACAACTTCCTTGCACAGCTGGTCAACAAACCTATGAGGGAAGGTGCCCTCCTGGACTTGCTGTTTGTCAACAGAGAGGGGCTTGTGGGGGATGTGATAGTAGGGGGTCGCCTAGGTCTTAGTGATCATGAGATGATAGGGTTTTCTGTCCTAGGTGAAGCGAAGAGGGTGCTAAGCAGGACGGTAGCACTAAATTTTCAGAGGGCAGACTTTGAACTGTTTAGAAGGCTGGTTGGCAAAGTCTCCTGGGAGACAGCACTTAAGGGCAAGGGAGCCCATGAGGGCTGGGAACTCTTCAAAAAGGAGATCCTGGCAGCTCAGGAAAAAGCCATCCCCATGTTCTGGAAAAAAGGCTGGCAGGGGAAAAAAACAGCTTGGTTAAGTAGGGAAATCTTGAGTCAAATTAGGAAAAAAAGGAATATTTATAAGCTCTGGAAGGGGGGACAGGCCTCTTGGAGGGACTACAGGAGGGAAGCGAGGCTATGTAGGGAAAAAATCAGAGGGGCTAAGGCTGAGCTAGAGATCAGATTAGCTAAGTGTGCAAAAGACAATAAAAAATCTTTTTATAAGTATATTAACAGTAAAAGGAGGACAAGGGAGACCATACAGTCCCTTTTGGACTCAGAGGGAACAGCAGTGACAGGGGACGAGGAGAAGGCTGAGGTACTTAATGCCTTCTTTGCCTCAGTCTTTAATTGTAAAGAAAGCTGTTCCCTCTATGTAGATACCGGGGAAACAGAGGAGCAATACGAGGCTCCCATGGTCCAAGAGGAGGTGGTCAGAGCCCTCCTTGGCCAAATGGACACCCACAAGTCTATGGGGCCAGATGGGATACATCCTAGGGTATTGAGGGAGCTGGCGGATGTATTGGCCAAACCCCTTTCCATCATCTTCCAGCAGTCCTGCCTGACTGGGCAAGTTCCACCAGACTGGAGGCTGGCTGATTTTTTGCCCATCTACAAGAATGGTCGCAGTGAGGATCCAGGGAGCTATAGGCCTGTCAGTCTGAGTTCAGTGTCAGGGAAAGTCATGTAACAGGTGATCTTGAACGCTATCATGAAGCCCATGCAAGAGAACTGGGTGATCAGGCCCAGTCAAAACGGGTTCACGAAAGTCAGGTCTTGCCAAAGTAACCTGATCGCCTTCTATGATAAAGTGACTCGGCTGCTGGACGAGGGAAAGGCTGTGGATGTGGTCTTTCTGGACTTCAGTAAAGCCTTTGACACAGTTTCTCACAGCATTCTGCTACGGAAACTGTCAGCCTCTGGCCTGGACAGACACACACTCTCCTGGGTAGAAAACTGGCTGGATGGCCGGGCCCAGAGAGTGGTGGTAAATGGAGTTAACAACAGCTGGAGGCCAGTGACAAGTGGTGTTCCCCAGGGCTCAGTGCTAGGTCCAGTCCTGTTCAATGTCTTTATCAATGACCTGGACGAGGGCATTGAGGGTACCCTTAGCAAGTTTGCAGATGACACAAAGCTGTGTGCAAGTGTTGATCTGCTGGAGGGTAGGGAGGCTCTGCAAAGGGACCTAAACAGGCTGGACCGCTGGGCAGCGTCCAATGGCATGAGGTTTAACACGGCCAAATGCCGGGTCCTGCACTTGGGGCACAACAACCCTATGCATAACTACAGACTGGGAGAAACCTGGCTGGAAAACTGCCAGGAGGAGAGGGACCTGGGGGTGTTGGTCGACAGCCGACTGAACATGAGCCAGCAGTGTGCCCAGGTGGCCAAGAAGGCCAATGGCATCCTGGCTTGTATCAGAAACGGTGTGACCAGCAGGTCCAGGGAGGTGATTCTCCCTCTGTATTCAGCACTGGTGAGACCGCTCCTTGAATATTGTGTCCAGTTCTGGGCCCCTTACCACAAGAAGGATGTTGAGGCTCTGGAGCAAGTCCAGAGAAGAGCAACGAGGCTGGTGAAGGGGCTGGAGAACAGACCCGATGAGGAGCGGCTGAGAGAGCTGGGGTTGTTTAGCCTGGAGATGAGGAGGCTGAGAGGAGACCTCATTACTCTCTACAACTACCTGAAAGGTGGTTGTGGAGAGGAGGGAACTGGCCTCTTCTCCCAAGTGACAGGGGACAGGACGAGAGGGAACGGCCTCAAGCTCCGCCTGGGTAGATGTAGGCTGGAGATTAGGAGGAGGTTTTTCACACAGAGGGTCATTGGGCATTGGAATAGGCTGCCCAGGGAGGTGGTTGATTCACCTTCCCTGGAGGTGTTTAAGGCACGGGTGGATGAGGTCTTGAGGGACTTGGTTTAGTGTTAGATAGGAATGGTTGGACTAGAAGATCCGATGGGTCCCTTCCAACCTGGTTGTTCTGTGATTCTGTGAATATGTCAGGACTCCAGAGCAAGACATAATGCTCCACAATACACCGAAGGGTATTGAGGGAGCTGGCGGAATTTACCCAAGGGTATTGAGGGCGCTGGCGGATGTGCTTGCCAAACCCCTTTCCATCATCTTCCAGCAGTCCTGCCTGACTGGGCAAGTTCCACCAGACTGGAGGCTGGCTGATTTTTTGCCCATCTACAAGAATGGTCGCAGTGAGGATCCAGGGAGCTATAGGCCTGTCAGTCTGAGTTCAGTGTCAGGGAAAGTCATGTAACAGGTGATCTTGAACGCTATCATGAAGCCCATGCAAGAGAACTGGGTGATCAGGCCCAGTCAAAACGGGTTCACGAAAGTCAGGTCTTGCCAAAGTAACCTGATCGCCTTCTATGATAAAGTGACTCGGCTGCTGGACGAGGGAAAGGCTGTGGATGTGGTCTTCCTGGACTTCAGTAAAGCCTTTGACACAGTTTCTCACAGCATTCTGCTTCAGAAACTGTCAACCTCTGGCCTGGACAAGCACATGCTCTCCTGGGTAGAAAACTGGTTGCATGGCCGGACCCAGATAGTGGTGGTAAATGGTGTTAAATGCTGGGTCCAGCCCTGTTCAATGTCTTTATCAATGACCTGGGTGAAGGCATTGAGTGCACCCTTAGCAAGTTTGCAGATGACACTAAGCTGTGTTGAAGAGTTGATCTACTGGAGGGTCGGGAGGCTCTGCAAAGGGATCTAAACAGGCTGGACCACTGGGCAGAGTCCAATGGCATGAGGTTTAACAAGGCCAAATACCGGGTCCTGTACTTGGGGCACAACAACCCTATGCAGTGCTACAGACTAGGAGAAGTCTGGCTGGAAAGCTGCCAGAAGAAGGACCTTGGGGTGTTGGTCGATAGCTGCCTGAACATGAGCCAACAGTGTGCCCATGTGGCCAAGAAGGCCAATGGCATCTTAGCTTGTATCAGAAATGGTGTGACCAGCCGGTCCAGGGAGGTTATTCTCCCTCTGTGCTCGCCACTGGTGAGACTGCTCCTTGAATCCTGTGTTCACTTCTGGGCCCCTCACCACAAGAAGGATGTTGAGGCTCTGGAGCGAGTCCAGAGAAGAACCACGAAGCTGGTGAAGGGGCTGGAGAACAAGTCTTATGAGAAATGGCTGAGGGAAGTGGGGTTGTTTAGCCTGGAGAAGAGGAGGCTGAGAGGAGACCTCATTGCTCTCTGTAACTTCCTGAAAGGAGGTTATAGAGAGGAGGGTAATGGCCTCTTCTCCCAAGTAACAGGGGACAGGACAAGAGGGAATGGCCTCAAGCTCTGCCAGGGGAGATTTCGGCTGGACATTAGGAAAAAAATTCTTCACAGAAAGGGTCATTGGTCACCGGAACAGGCTGCCCAGGAACGTGGTTGCTTCACCTCCCCTGGAGGTGTTTAAGGCACGGGTGGATGAGGTGCTGAGGGGCATTGTTTAGTGTTTCATAGGAATGGTTAGACTCGATGATCCAACGGGTCTCTTCCAACCTGGTAGTTCTATGATTCTATGATTCTATAAGATTGGGTCTTGCAAGAGTGGAGTAGAGCGGCAGAATCACCTCACTTGACCTGCTGGTCACACTTCTTTTCATGCAGCCCAGGATATGGCTGACCTTCTGGGCTATGAGTGCACATTGCTGACTCATGTCCAGGTTTTTTATCCATCAGTAGCCCCATGTCCTTCTAAATCCAAGGGACAACAAGCTAGTCAGGATCCCTGGGAAGGTGACAGAGCCGCTAATCCTGGAAACCATCTCCAGGCACATGAAAGACTAGAAGGTTCTCAGGACTAGTCAGCGTGGCTTCACCAAGGGGAAGTAATGCTTCGCCAACTTGATAACCTTCTGAAATAAAGTGACTGACTTGGTAGATGAGGGGAGAGCAGTGGATATAGTCTGACTCAACTCAAGGAAGGTTTTTGACACTCTCCTGTAAGATCCTCGTAGAGAAGCTGTTGATGTATGAGCTGGATGAGGAGACAGTGATGTAGATTAAAGACTGGCAGGATGACCAGACCCAGAGGTTGGTGATCAGCGGCATGAAGTCTAATTGGAGGCCAGTGGTGTACCTCAGGGGTCAATACTGGATCCAGGCTTGTTCCACATCATTAATGACCTGGATGATGGGGCAGAGTAAACACTTGGAAGGGTGTTTGTTAGTGGTACAAAACATTGAGTAGTGGCTGATAGGCTCGAGGGTGGTGCTGCCATCCAGAAGGACCTTAACATGCTGGGGAAATGTCCCTTCCCCTTGTTGAACTTAATGAGGTTCCTGTCAGCCCAAGTCCTGCACTTGGGGAGAGCAACCCCATGTAGTACATGCTTGGGGGCTGTCCAGCTGGAAAGCAGCTTTGCATAACCTTGAGGATCCTGGTGAACATCAAGTTGAACATGAGTCAGCAATGTGCTCTTGCTGCAAAGAAGGCTAAATGGTATCCTGGGCTGCATTAGGCAAAGTATTGAGAGCAAGGCTGAGGAAGGTAATCCTTCCCCTCTACTCAGCACTGGTGAGGCCACGTGTGGAGTGCTGTATCCAGTAGTGGGCTCCCAAGTGCAAGAGACTGATGGCACTACTGGAGAGAGTCCCGTGAAGGGCCATGAAGATGATGAAGGGTCTGGAGCATCTCTCCTATGAAGAAAAGCTGAGAGTGCTGGGATGGAGAATAGAAGGCTTAGAGGGCATCTCACTGATGTATATAAATATCTGAAGGGAGGGTGCAAAGAGGACAGAGCCAGGTTCTTTTCATTGATGCCCAGTGACAGAATACGATGCAATTGGCACAAAAAGAAACACAGGAGATTCTATCTGAACATCAGGAAAGAAGTTTTTGGTTTGTTTTTTTTTGACCATGAGGGTGACTGAGCACTGGAACAGGTGGTGGAGTCTCCCTCTGTGGAGATATTCAAAGGTCATCTGGACACAATCTGAGGCAACCAGCTCTAGATGACCTTGTTTGAGCATGAGGGTTGGACCAAATGACTTGCAGAGGTCCCTTCCGACCTCAACCATTCTTCAAGTCTATGAATTTGATTTATAGCATCCTTAGTAATTCAATAGTACGCTATTCAAGTCTCAAGACTGATTAAGCACTATGTCAAATATCTGTTATGTTCTCAGAGATGAGAAGGATATAGCAAAGATGACAGCAAGCAGTGTTAGTGGAACATTCTCTGTGAATCACTAGAAAAACTGGGAATGCTAAGAAAATTCTTATGAGATGAGATACTGTATTTTTGATGCAGAGTTTTTGGTTGCATTTTTGAATCTCATTGGTATAGTTGTAAGAATGTAACGTGTAAGAGTGTCACAACCCAAACCCACGAGCCACATGCTCATGTCTGGCCCTGACAGGGTTGGGGGGGCGGGGGGTAAAGTGGATTCATTTGTGTGGTGATCTGGAGGCTGGTAAGGTCACTCCCAGGGTGAATATCAAAAGCAGTATTTATTTCTGGCTCCGGTAAGCATAAACACACCAATATACCGGGGTGCACAACAAAGACACGGGGGGGGGGGGGGGGTGCAGCCACCCAAAGTTACAGAAATGGATCCCCGAAAACAACCCAGGTCCCTTGGATCCAATCCAACATGCACACCATAAGGTAATGGGAGGGAAATAGAAAGAAAGAGAGAGAAGGGGAAGGAAAGAAATCACCACATCTACGGCAGCAACAGATCTTGGGAACACATGGTGCCAGCAGCAGCTTTTTCCAGACCTCATGATCCAGACTGCTCTGATTGAAGTGTGTGAGTGAGAGCGAGCATGGAGGTGAGAGCAAGACTTGCCTCCCCTGGTTCCTTGAGAGTCCTTTTATAAGGACCCCCATCTGCATGTGTCTTTTTGGTGGGCCCAGCCCAGGCTGTCTGGCGGGTCCAGGAAGGGAGAGGGGGAGCAAGGTCAACAGCCACGGCTGCATCCCCTCCCCCCACTGAAGCCAACTCTGGGTGCCGATTTCAGCCAAGCAAGGGAGAGCTATGTCTGCTCCTGCTCTGCCCTTTTGCTGAACTCGGCACTACAGACAAGCTGGTGCCACAAATGGGTAGTCCTCAGACAAAATGTTTAAGGCAAAGAGATAAACATAGTCTGACTTTACAAAGAGGAATGACATAAGAATTGTAGATGTAATTAGTCAAGTTACATGCTCATAAAAGAACATCAGAAACTTTCTGCAGTACATTTTTTTATGACAGTGCAGGCCTAATCAAGCCTTATGGTATGATTTCTTTATCAGCCACTGGTGCTGCAACCACCATCTATGCAGTTGAAGCAGATGGTGACCCAAATACTGGATTTGAAAAGTCAAAGGAGCTAGGAGAAGTACAGTATCTTATTAAATGGAAAGGCTGGTCACACATCCATAATACTTGGGAAACTGAGGAAACGCTGAAGCAACAAAATGTTAAAGGAATGAAGAAACTGGAGAACTATAAGAAAAAGGATCAAGAAACAAAACACTGGTGAGTGTTTTCATAACTACTTCCACATTGCATTTTTTATTAACAATATAAATGTTTTATTGTGTTTCTGTGAGTTCTATTGCCTCTTTGAAGACATAGTTTCAAGTGCCTATACAAAAAGAAGAAAAAAGTTTTAAAGTTGAAGCTTCCCTAACACCTTATGATCCTGTAATAAGATTCTGAGCATATCAACTTTGCTCTTGAGCAAGTGAGAATACTCATACATTTTCTAAAATCAGGCCTTTAAGGAAGCAGCTTCTGCACCTAGATTTTAATGTGTCTATTATAAATGAAGTTTTAATAAGATAGGTGGTGGGTTGTTTGGTTTTGTTTAAAATCTTACCTTTTACTAGTTTTGTCATTGATTGTGTTTTTATCAGAGTTCTTCAGGAATTGCTGCAGATATTAAAAAAAATCAGAAATGGCTAAAGCACTCAACATTACAGCATTTAGTTTTCTTGATTCAAATTTCTGTTAAAACCTCAGAACCAAGAAGTGAAAAAATCCTTGTTTTAGTGCTATATTTTGTATTCCTTTTTATTAGTACGTTTAATATAATCTATAAACAGTAGTGGGAATTTTAGTGAACTCTACTCATAAAAGAGATTCTTATAGTGAACCATCAGTACTGTTCCATTAAAATACCATGTGAAGTACACTACTCAGTGTTGAGAACAGGTATTGTAATTTATCTACATGACTGATATAAGCTGTAGCTGATGGTAATGTCTCTTGATAAGCTTTCTCGGTCATCAGTGATGAGATACCTAGACCAGATGCAACACTTATAGTAAGAATTTCAGAGTTGTAGCTTCTTCAAAACAGCTCTCCAAGCAGCATTCCTATGGTGCTTAGTTCAGAGCTTTAAAATTGCTAGATTTTCTTAGTTTTAGAACTACATAATGTAATAAGTGTTGCAAATAAATTCCCATTTCAGGCTGAAAAATGCTTCTCCGGAAGATGTGGAATATTATAACTGCCAGCAAGAACTTACAGATGATCTACATAAACAGTATCAAATAGTGGAAAGGATAATTGGTATGTGAAAAACTTCCAGATGGAAAACTGTTGAAAATTAGAAGTTTATTGGTTGCATGTTGAATTTATAGTTAAGAAATTTAGATTATTAATATTCCTAACAACTTAAGGCAAAACAAAATCTCTGATGAAGAGAAAAGTTGTCATCCTGTCTTTGCTGTGAAACTAGTTCATGTTGTCTTAAAATGTCCTAAATGGGTGCTTTCTTAAAATACAGAAGGAAAATATTGATCTGGTATTTTTGATGCATTTCTCCAGCTCATTCAAATCAGAAATCAGCAGCTGGTTATCCAGATTACTATTGCAAATGGCAGGGTCTGCCTTACTCAGAATGTAGCTGGGAAGATGGTGCTCTCATAGCCAAAAAATTTCAGGCATGTATCGATGAGTATTTTAGCAGAAATCAATCGAAGACCACTCCATTTAAGGACTGCAAGGTGAGTGTGTAATTTCACTGGATTTGCAATAATAACAAAAGCTGACATATTATACATCATCTTTTCTGGATGCATAAATTTTTGAATGTTTTCCAGAACAGTAATAATGATCACTGTATTTATATATGTAGCAAGTATCACTATTAAGAATAGCCTTTTGTAGATATTTGTTCCCTACTTCTCTTATTGCTATTTAAAGATGGAATCATTTAGTACTTTAATTTGTTTTAAAAGAAACATTTGTGAATGAGGTCATATCACTTCTGTTGTGGAATTTAGATCAGCAGTCAGACTAAATTTAGCTTGCAAATGGGTTGAAATGGTTGTATGTCCTAGTTTTCTCTGATGAATAAACAGATTCCTACTGCTACTTTGTTTCTAGAAGACGACATTTTGGTAACTTCACTTAGTAGTAGGACTGATGCTCAATTTGCTTTTGACAGATTCTAAAACAGAGGCCGAGGTTTGTTGCACTAAAGAAGCAACCATCTTATATTGGAGGACATGAGAGTTTAGAGTTAAGAGATTATCAGTTAAGTGGACTGAACTGGCTTGCTCACTCATGGTGCAAGTAAGTATAGTCTTAAATTAGGCTTGCTGTTTTTAATTTGAAAGCATTTATAAATTTCCTTATTTTTTTTTTTTGTTTTTTAGAGGAAATAGTTGTATTCTTGCAGATGAAATGGGTCTGGGTAAAACAATACAAACAATTTCTTTTCTGAACTACCTGTTTCACGAACATCAACTGTATGGGCCTTTCTTGCTAGTCGTGCCACTTTCTACCTTGACATCTTGGCAAAGAGAGATTCAAACTTGGGCTCCTCAGATGAATGCTGTGGTTTACTTAGGAGATATAACTAGCAGAAATATGGTGAGTATTTCTTTGTATCATTGAAAAAGATTAATGGTAAACATGGCTCACTTCAATTTCCTGTCTTATACTATTCTCCAATATTTTAGAATCGTTGAATAGCTTGGGTTGGAAGGGACATTAAAGATCATATAGTTCCAGCCCCCCTGCCACAGGCAGGGACATCTCATATTGGATCAGACTGCCCAAGGTCCCATCCAACCTGGCCTTGAACACTACCAGGGATGGGGCATCCACAACTTCCCTGGGCAACCTGTTCCAGTGCCTCACCACTCTCATGGTGAAGAATTTCCTCTTTATGTCTAGTCTAAATGTGCCCCTCTCCAATTTATAGCCATTGCCCCTAGCCCTATAACTACATGCCTTTGTAAAAAGTCCCTGCCCAGCTTTCTTGTAGGCCCCCTTCAGGTACTGGAAGGCTGCTATAATGTCTCCTCAGAGCCTTCTCTTCTTCAGGCTAAACAACCCCAACTTTCTTAGCCTGTCCTCGTATGGGAGGCGCTCCAGCCCTCTCGTCATCCTTGTAGCCCTCCCCTGGGCCTGTTCCAACAGTTCCATATCCTTATGTTGGGGATTCCAGAACTGGACACAATAGTCCAGATGAGGTCTCACAAGAGAGGAATAGAGGGGCAGAATCACCTCCCTTGACCTGTTGGCCACGCTTCTTTTGATGCAGCCCAGGATATGGTTGGCCTTCTGGGCTGTGAGCGCACATTGCTGGGTCATATCGAGCTTCTCATCAATGAGCACCCCCAAGTCCTTCTCTGCAGGGTTGCTCTCAATCACATCATCACTCATCCTTTATTGAAACTGCGTATTACCCCAACCCAGGTGTAGGGCCTTGCACTTGGCCTTGTTGAACTTCATGAGGTTCTTGGAGGCCCGCTTCTCCAGCCAGTCCAGGTCCTTGTGGATTACATCTTTTCCTTCCGGTGTGACAACTGCACCACTCAGCTTGGTGTCATTTGCAAACTTGCTGAGGGTACAGTCAATCTCACTGTCTATATCATTGATAAAGGTATTAAACAGCACTGGTCCTAGTACAGACCCCTGAGGGATGCCACTTGTCACGGATCTTCATCTGGACATCGAGTCATTGACTGCTACTCTCTGACTATGACCAAACAATAAATAAGGAACAAATTCCTTATCCACCAAACAGTGCACCCATCAAACCCATACATCTCCAATTTAGAGAGAAGGACGTTGTGGGGGACCGTGTCAAAGGCTTTACAGAAGTCCAGATAGATCACATCTGTTGCTTTTCCCGTGCCCACTACTGTGTTTACCCCATCTTAGAAAGCCACTAGGTTGGTCATACAGGACTTACCCCTGGTGAAGCCGTGCTGACTGCCACTAATCACCTCCCCATCCTCCATGTGCTTTAGCATAGCTTCTAGGAGGATCTGCTTCATGATATTCTGAGGCACAGAGGTGCGGCTGACAAGTCGATAGTTCCCAGAGTCATCTTTTTTTTTTAATAATGGGGACAATTTTGATCAGGAATGAGCAAATACTTATTCAAAACACTGTATATGTTTAAAATGCAAATTAAACCCACAAATTTTGATCTGATATAAATGTGTATGTGAAAGATTTAATTCTTGCTTAATAGTAAAAAGGTTTTAAAATACGAACTTGTATTTGAAAATAAATTGTCTTTTGTCATGTGATTATTTAGGTGCATAAAATATTTAAGCCTGGCAGACATAATCTCAATTTATTTGCTGAAAGGGGTAATGTAAGTAACTTTAACTATTAAAGTTTAAAACAGGCAAACAACAAAACCCAAAACCACGCATGCAGAAGTCCACAAAAGATAACTGAAACCCATCACACATACCACTGTTTAATAACAGAAAAAAAACACATGTTATGTTCTTTTTTCATGATCAGATTCTTGTATGTCACTTAACATCTATACTACTGTAGTATCTGAAGTTATTCCAATCAACAAGACCATTGTTCTCTATCTTATAGTTCGCTTGATTCTTCTTGTAGATAAGAACTCATGAATGGATACATCCACAGACCAAGCGATTAAAATTTAATATACTTCTAACAACTTATGAAATTTTGCTGAAGGATAAGGTAATCACACTTACTTTTTCAGAATGTAGAACTTTAGAGTTGGGAAATATTTGAGTCCCGGGCCTTTACATGGATGTGGAGTGTGACACCTTTACTCTTGGAAATATGACAGTGAAGTTTTCTTTAAACCCCTTTAGATTTTATATGTGTGGTGAAGCTTTCTGTCCCCTCCCTTTCCATGTCGAGTGGGTAAAGCTTCATTTTCTTCAGTTTGCTTGAGCTTCGCATCGCTGTAGTAATTTTTTTCACATCTCAAAATGTCTACTTTCCTGTAGACCATCATCCAGGAACTGAAAAAAACAAACCAACCTCTAGCCCCCAACACTTGTGATTTACAACTTTGCAATCCCATATTTTATCATTGTATTTGTGTGTGCAGTATTATGTATATTACCGCTATCTTCGTTATAGTAACACATGGTTATTGTTAATCCTAACAGCATATGAAAATTTTAAATTAAAAGAATTCTACTTGTTTTCTTACTTGCTTTCTATTTAATTTGTTACTACATGTTGGAAAGAAGAGTGTGTTCAATAGTGATATATTTCTTTTTTGCTGTTAAAATGTGTGATGCTATATACATAACCTCATGTAAAATGTCAGAAATTGCATAATATATTAACATGTATAATGTCGCCCCCCCCCCCCCCATTTCTTTAAGTCATTCCTTGGTGGTCTGAATTGGGTATTTATAGGAGTTGACGAAGCTCATCGTTTAAAAAATGATGATTCCCTTCTGTACAAGACTTTAATAGACTTTAAGTCTAATCATCGTCTTCTTATTACTGGAACCCCTCTGCAAAACTCCCTCAAAGAGCTTTGGTCTTTGCTGCACTTCATTATGCCAGAAAAGTAAGGATATTTTTCTTTTGTGGTCAAATTTCTCATGGAAGAAAAATATAGTGATTGGAGAATCAATATAAATAATTATACTGTGAAATAGTTTAAATAAAATAGATGTGCGTACTTCTCATGTTACTCTTGATAAATTGTTTTGGTAGCAGTTGTCGCTTTTTCTGTTTTGACAGTCCACAAAAAAGATGGATTGATGTATGGCTCAGAACAGTGAAAAGACACTTCATCTTAATCTAAAAGGAAAATCACATGGATTTACTCTAGGAAAATAGAATGAGGCTGAGGATGTCGTCTTTTCTGTGTTAGTACCATGAATGAAAACAAGATTGCACCACAATGCATGATATACAGTAGTTCAGTCAGGTAGCCAATTTACCCTTATGGTTTGCATAGAATAGGTTTCTGTATTGGTTTTATTCTATACTGATCTCTCTTTATATCTGAGAGAAATAAGACCACATGTTCCTGTTGGATATCATGTAAATAAAAAGCACTGTAGCTGTGATTAATTTCAGAGCTATGCATTGCATTGACCTCTTCAGAGCCTTACAAACAAAGCCACTAAGGTTGTTGACTGGCACCTATTCTTCATTTGGTCATGAAGTCCATTCTCTTAGTCTCTTAGCAGAGGATAATCACATTTCAGCTAGTCCACACAAGCTGCAAAAAGCATGTGAAATGATATGTTATCATCTTGTACTTCCTCCAACTATACATTTTTTATTCTGCAACCAGAATGAAACCAGAATTTCTGCAACTTTTTTTTTTTTTTTACAGAAAAGTAAATGTTAGGTTTTCACTAGAAAAGTTAAAATTCAGTAGTTTGTTCTGAATTTTCATTCCGCAAAAGCATTTCGAAATTCCATTCTCCTATTTGCAGACAAAATATTTGGAATTTCATGTGAGATGCAAATTCAGAAACAAAAAGTAAATAAAATGGAGGGGAGTGGGGAATAAGTTCATATGTGTTTGTGTGCATATGGTATATTTATGGTCTTTATATGTCTATGTTCATGGTGTGTCACTGTTTTATCTTTATTCTTTCTTATGTTGAAGATTTTCTTCCTGGGAAGATTTTGAAGAGGAGCATGGCAAAGGGAGAGAATTTGGTTATGCAAGTCTTCACAAAGAACTTGAACCATTTCTACTCAGAAGAGTTAAAAAAGATGTGGAAAAGTCTTTACCTGCTAAGGTTGAACAAATTTTGAGGATGGAAATGAGTGCATTGCAGAAGCAATATTACAAGTAAGTAATGACACTTTTTAATTCCTGTGATTTTAATGATATGTCTATATGAAAATTACTGAAGTGTAATAGTTCTCATAATGTAATTTGAACTGATATTTTGAGAGTTTGCATCCTTCATATTTCCACAAATGGTTAGAAATTACTTCCATTGCACATTGTATATGTCACAGGTGGATATTAACCAGGAATTATAAAGCTCTGAGTAAAGGTTCAAAAGGCAGTACCTCAGGCTTCTTGAACATCATGATGGAACTCAAGAAATGTTGTAACCATTGCTACCTCATTAAACCACCGGATAATAATGAATTCTATAATAAACAGGAGGCCTTACAGGTAATACTATATTGTTTTAAAGTGTTTTTACATGTCTAATATGCACATAGGAATTTTATAGTGTTCTGGCAATTTATTAGTTCTTTTTAAAGCATATTAAGATAGAACAAGTTCTCTATTAAATGTATATCCTGGGTTTTACAGGTAAATGAATGGATTATTTTTTGTTTGTTTCTTAAATAGAACCGAACAGTAGAGAGATCAATGCTAAATAAAATATCCCTGGCTTGAATTATGATCAAAATAAAAAAGAAATAGTTTGAAATAGTCTGTGTATTTTCAGAATAAATAAACTTAAGACCTATTTTAAACACAGATTAAAATAAAGCAGTTAAATAGGGAAATTGAATATAAATGCAAATGCATGTGACTGGCAGTGTTACACCAACAATCCATGTGATAGCAAAAAGTAATCTGTAGAAGCTCTTTAAGCTTCTTTTGTAAATAAACACTGTTTTCTGCATGCATTCAAACAACCAAAGTGAAAGAAAATAAAAAGTAATAAATATCCAAAACTCAGTCCGGTTTTGTTGTTATAAACAAAAGCAATTATAACATCACTACCAAAGATGGTCTGTGATTGTGTTGTGGGTTTATAGTTTGGGGATTTTGTAAAGATTAACTAATTTTTGTACTAAAACTGTTGAGAACCATAGCAACAAATAAAAGGACTGTTATAATTAATGCAGTTTATTAGAAACATTTATGTTGTTAAGATCAGGGGGTTTTCTTCTGTAAGCTTTGAAGTTCATAATTTAAATACTTTCCCCAAACTACTAGATTGAAATCACAAGTTGTCACTGCACAAGCTATTTTATATTATAAAGTACTTACCAAAGCTAAAGGATGTTTCATTTGCAACTTGGCACACTCTAACTACTTAAATTTATAATTAAACTCATCATAACTGTTCAGATAATAGCAGGAATTGCATACTTGTAACAATGATTTCCTTGCCTCATCTGAATAAGCTTTCTTGGCTCTAATTATGAACGATACATCCTTCTAATTTCTAGCATAAAGAATAAAATGGCCTAACTCTCAATTTTTTATTCCCTAATATTCTATCCTGAACCTCTTCAGCTAAAGAGGCCTGATGTTTTCAACATTAAATTCAGCATGCACCTGTGTTTCTGCTCTAGTCATTCCCACTGGAGCTGAGAAGGCTTAACATTATAATTTAGCTAAAGCCTGTTGACCTCTACAAATGAGATTCCTCTCACTTTTATCTTACCTGAGAAACTTGACTGATTATGTATTGTTTAAAAATACTTCGAGGATCAAGTAGCAATGCTTATTTCTGTTCAAAACAAAGTGAGGAGCAAGCAGTACTAAGGTAGTCAGGTAGTCTCTGTGGTGGTGTTGACTTGGTAGAAAAGAACTTGAGTCTACAATCTAAATACTTTCATAGAGTAAATTTAGTTAATATTTTTAAATGAAATGTTCAGTTGTTTTAAGAGCTGAGAAATGCATTTATTTGAAAAACATACTAGTTGATACTCCTGTTGATTTCAGTTAAGAGTACTTAACGCTTTTATAATGAGTTTTTACAAGATCAAGACAGACTAAATGCTTACTAAACTTTCATGTTTGGTTAGTGAATGAGTAACCATCTGCTGTGTATATTAGTGTTGAGTGAACTTACCTTGCAATATACGTTTTCTTGTCTTTTAGCATTTAATACGTAGCAGTGGGAAACTAATCCTTCTTGACAAGCTACTGATTCGTCTACGAGAACGTGGCAACAGAGTACTGATTTTCTCTCAGATGGTGAGGATGCTAGACATCCTAGCCGAGTATTTAAAGTATCGTCAGTTTCCCTTTCAGGTAAGAATTATGCTGGTATTAGTCAAGAAGCCTTGATCTTTAACTACTTTATCTTAAGAAAAGTGTCCTTTTTGTAGGAAGATTTATGCAAATTTAATCTGATACACAGGAAAATACTTTGCCTAAATAGTACTCTGAAATGAAACTGAAAGCTGGCTGATGTTATACCCATTTGCAAGAAGGGTCGGAGGGAGGATCTAGGAAACCACAGGCCTCTCAGTCTGACCTCAGTGCTGGGAAGTTCATGGAATAGGTGATCTTGAGTGGTATCATACAGCACATGCAAGATAACCAGGTGATCAGGCCCAGTCAAAATGGGTTCACGAAAGGCAGGTCTTGCCAAACTAACCTGATCACCTTCTATGACAAGGTGACCCACCTACTGGATGAGGGATAAGTTGTGGATGTATTCTTCTTGGACTTCAGTAAAGCCTTTGACACAATTTCTCACAGCATTTTGCTTAGGAAACTGTCAGCCTCTGGCCTGGACAGGCGCACACCCTCCTGGGTGGAAAACTGGTTGGATGGCCGGGCCCAGAGAGTGGTGGTAAATGGAGTTAACTCCAGCTGGAGGCCAGTTACAAGTGGTGTCTCCCAAGGCTCAGTGCTGGATCTAGTTCTGTTAAATATCTTTATCAATGATGTGGATGAAGGCATTGAGTGCACCCTTAGCAAGTTTGCAGACAACACTTAGCTGGCTGAAAGTGTGGATCTGCTGGAGGGTAGGGAGGCTCTGCAAAGGGATCTGAACAGACTGGACTGCTGGGCTGAGTCCAATGGCATGAGGTTTAACAAGGCCAAATGCCGGGTCCCGCACTTGGGGCACAACAACTCTATGTAGTGCTACAGACTAGAAGTCTGTCTGGAAAGCTGCCTGGAGGAGAGGGACCTGGGGGTGTTGGTTGACAGCCGCCTGAACATGAGCCAGCAGTGTGTCCAGGTGGCCAAGAAGGCCAGTGGCATCTTGGCTTGTATCAGAAACAGTGTGACCAGCAAGTCCAGGGAAGTTATTCTCCCTCTGTACTCCGCACTGGTGAGATCGCTCCTTGAATCCTGTGTTCACTTCTGGGCCTCTTACCACAAGAAGGATGTATAGGCTCTGGAGCAAGTCCAGAGAAGAGCAACGAAGCTGGTGAAGGGGCTGGAGAACAGGCCCTATGAGGAGTGGCTGAGAGAGCTGGGGTTGTTTAGCCTAGGGAAGAGGAGGCTGATGGGAGACCTTATTGCTCTCTATAGCTACCTGAAAGGAGGTTGTAGAGAGGAGGGAGCTGGCGTCTTCTCCCAAGTGACAGGTGATAGGGACAAGAGGGAATGGTCTCAAGCTGCGCAAGGGGAAGTTCAGTCTGGATATCAAGAAAAAAATTTTTGCAGAGAGGATCATTGGGCACTTGAGCAGGCTGCCAAAGGAGGTGGTTGAGTTACCATCCCTGGAGGTATTTAAAAGACGGGTGGATGAAGTGATCAGGGATATGGTTTAGTGGTTCATAGGAGTGGTTGGACTTGATCTAAGAGGTCTTTTTCCAACCTAGTGATTCTATGATTCTATGATGAATTTAGAAATATGAAGCTTTACATTATTCTTATTCCCCTCCCCCCAGTTATTTTGGCAAATGAGAGTTCAAGTTGCTCCTATTAGAATTTAGTAGAAGTTACTTTTTAACTGTTTTATTCAATCTCTTTAGAGACTTGATGGATCAATAAAAGGAGAGTTGAGGAAACAAGCCCTGGATCATTTCAGTGCAGAAGGATCAGAGGTATGGTATTAGTGGGTGGCTTTTTTTTAATCTACTAAACTTTATTCTACCTTAATTTATTTATGTAATATGTGTTATATTTTGGGGAGGGAGGGAATAAAGTGCAGCATGCATTATGTTGAAATTCTGTTGTTATTGCCTTGACTATACGGTTTATAACTCTTAACAAACCAAAAAATCCCCATGCATATCCACAACCAAACAAAAAAATCCTCCAAAACAAATACCACTCTCCCCAAAACCTAAGAGGAGGTTAAAAAGGAAACACATAATTTATGAAAATTATGTTTAACTAATAGAACTAAATGGTTATAATTTAGGTTTTTGACAGTGCTTATTATCAAAGTAATATTAAGTGTTGTATAAAAACTGAAGAATTTAATTTTTTTTATTGTGTAGGACTTAATCCTTCAATTTTTATAGGAACACTGAGCTTTTACATGCACTTTTCATGTGGAAAGCCTATTTAGGCAATGTGCAGAACTGATTTGTGTATATACTTGCATGAAGAAAAACTGTCTTTAACAACTTTAAATATGGTTTCTGTTATCTTAATATTTTTCCTCTTATTTCCTTGCCCTGGAAGAAACTGAAGAAGTGATGTTTAGCCATTGTTTGCATACCACTTAAGACTCCTATTTTATTTAGATTTCCTACTATGGAAGCTATTCCATGCCTTTGACAGTGGTAGGTCTTTTGTCCTACACTGACAGGGTTTTTCAGTAATAGAAGCATAGCACTTGTCTGTTGCTGCTGAGTTTGTTTTTGCTGTGGTTGAGGAGGAAGGACTTAAATTCATAACAACAACTTCTGATATTTGTTAAATGCAGAAATTAGTTCTATTTAAAATTTCTGGTATAGACATCATTGCATTCTTCTGTAATCCTTGTAGTTGCACTGTGCAGTTTTTAAGATGAAGAAGAGTTTTCCAAACTTGACACAGTATTCAAGAATGGAGGCATACTATGGGGTCATGCAGTAATAAAATTGTCTCCTGATTTATTTTCTGTTTCTTTCCTAGCAATCAATAAAACTTCATGCTTTTCTTTTTTAATATTACTGAGCGAAGGTATTAATGTAAATATCTATGACCACTCTAAGGACTCATTCCTGAGCAGTAATGGCTTATGATTTCCTTTTGCTGTATTTAAAACTCAAATTTATTTCCTTTTCACTTTATCTTTAATGTCATATGCTTTTTTTTCTTGCCTGTCTCATAAGATGTTCTGTAGACCTTTGTAATTGTCCCTGAATAACTCTGTATCATTGCAAATTTTCTTACCTCATTGCTCATGTCATTTTTATACTGTTTATGAATATGTTGAAGAACATTGACCCCAGCAGAACACTTTAGTTTTCTTAACAAAAAAAAACAGAGGTACTTGGGACACACATGTGGCTTTAACAATAAGGCGGTTTGTACTTTTGACCAGTGTTATAAATTTGTTTTATGCTTATACTGGGTCTGGCTGGTATGTAGTTAATTGTCTTCATAGTAGCTTCTATGGTGCTGTGTTTTAGATTTGTGATAAAAACAATGCTAACAACACACCAGTGTGTTAGCTGTTGCTGAACAGTGTTTATATAGTATCAAGGCCTTCTTTGTTTCATACTCTGCCCCCTCAGTGAATAGATTAGAGAGTGCACAAGAGGTTGGGAGGGGACACAACCAGGCAGATGACCTGAACTAACAAAAGACCATATAACGTCATGCTCAGCAATAGAAAGGGAGAGGAAGAAGTTTAGGGAGGTTAGCCATGGTTTGCTTAGGAACTGGCTGGGCATCAGTCCTCCTCATGGGAGGTGGTGAGTGATTGCCTTTGTATCACTTTGTTTTGTTTTCTTTCTCTCTTCTTGCAATTCTCCTTTGCTTATTAAACAATTTTTATCTTAACCCCCCAAGTTTCCTTGCTTTTAGTCTTCTTTTCCCTCTTCCCCTGTCCCACTGGAGGTGTGGGGAAGAAGCAATCAAGTGGCTGCATGGTGCTTAGCTGCCTACAGGAGTTAACTCACAACATAATGATTGAGAGAGCTTTACTTTAAACTGGAATTGATGGGGGAAGGGATACCAACAGGACTGCAGTAGGTAAGCCAAGGGTCGGCATGGCATTGCCTAAGGGTGGCAATACTAGTGGCAATGTTTACACTGTCTCCTGGGAGCACTGAGCATTCAGGAGCGCATCCGAAATGCTTGTACACCAATGCACACAGTATAAGAAACAAGCAGGATGAACTGGAAGTGTTGGTCAACTCCCAGAGCTATGATGTCATTGGTATTAGTGAGACTTGGTGGAATGAGTTCCATGACTGGAGTGCTGGGATGGAGGGCTACAGGCTGTTCAGGAGGGATAGGCAGGGCAGGTGAGGTGGAGGTGTTGCACTGTATGTAAGGGAGAGGTTTGACTGTACAGCTTTTAACGGTAGTGCTGATGTGGTTGAGAGCCTCGGGGTGAGGAATGGGGGCATGGAAAACAAAGCAGATGTACTAAGTATCTACTATTTGTCACCCAGCTAACATATAAGAAACAATCATTTATTTTATAGGCAATTAGGAGAAATCTCTGGATTGTTAGGCTTTGTCCTTATGGGAGACTTCAACTTCCTAGGCATCAACTGATAATATCATACTGCTGTTTGTAGGAGATAACTTATAGGTAGTCAGTGAGCCAGCTAGGAAAGATGCTCTCCTAGAATTGCTGTTTGTGAATAGAGGAGGTGTGGAGGATGTGATGGTAGGTGATTGTCTTGGCCACAGTGATCATGAAAGGGTTGAGAGTGCACACTTTAAGCTATTCAGGGAGTCATTTAGCAGTGTCCCCTGGAGGGATTTGTTTTTGAGCATTTAGGAGTCCATGAGTGCTGATCAGTCTTTAAGAACCACCTTTTAGAAGCACAGGAGCAGGCAATTCCACCTTGTTGCAAGTCAAGCAAGTGGGACAGAAGACCTACTTGGCTAAAGCAAGTGGGACAGAAGACCTACTTGGCTAAACAGGGAACTCCTCATGGAGCTCAAGAGGAAAAAGAACCTGTATGATCTCTAGAAGCGAGGTCAGGCTTCACAGGAAGATTACAGAGCCATGGTTCATACATGCACGGAGAAGACATGAAAGGCCAAAGATCAACTGGAGTTGAAACTGGCCAGTGTTGTGTCAGACAACAAGAAAGGCTTTTTAAAATATATTGATAGCAAGAGGAGGTCTAAAGAAAACATCGGACCAATACTTGTTGAAGATGGTCACCTGACAAGTAGGGATGAAGAAAAAGTGGAGGCATTTGGTGCTTTTTTTTGCCTCCCAGACTACAAGAAGGCAATGAGGGAAGACCAGGGAACTACAGCCCTGTAAGTCTAAACTCAGTTTCTGGAAAAATTATGGAGAACATCACACCAGGTACTGTTGAAAGGCATTTAAAGAATAATGCAATCATCAGACACAGTCAATGTGTTCACAGAGGAAAAGTCCTGTTTAACTAATTTGATCTTCTACAATAAGATCACCTGCCTAATGGATGAAGGGAAGGCAGTGGATGTAGGTTTTCTGGATTTTAATAAGGCTTTTTATACTGCCACTCACAGCATCCTTCTAGACAAGTTGTCCAAGTGTGGGATGAGTAGGTTCATGGTGCATTGGGTAAAGAACTGACTGAAGGTCGGGGCTAAAAGGGTTGTTGTGGATGGGGCTACATCTGTCTGGAGACCAGTCACCAGCAGTGTTCCCCAGGTCTCAATTCCAGGGCCAGTTCTGTTCAATATTTTTATCATTGATCTGGATGCAGGAGTTGAATGCACCATTAGCAAATTTGCTAATGATATCAAACTGGGATTTCCTATTGACTCTCTGGAGGGACAAGAGGCTTTTGCAGAGGTTATCATTAATTTTGCAGAGGGATCTGGGCAGTCATTAATGGGATGAAAGTTAACAAGAACAAATGCTGGATTCTGCACCTGAGATGGAGTAACAAAAGAGACAAGTACAGATTTGCGAGAGGAGAGCCTGGAGAGAAGCCAAAGGGATGGAGAGAAGCAAAGGGATCTGGGAGTGCTGGTTGACAGCAGGCTCAATAGGAGGCAGGGCTGTGTGCCCTGGCAGCCAAGAGGGCAAATATGGGATACATCAAACACAGTATAACCAACCAGTTAAAAGAGCTGATTATCCCACTGTAGTCAGTATTGGTTCAGCCTCATCCTGAGTCTGGTGTGCAGTTCTGGGCCCTGCAATTTAAGAAGGATGTTAAGGAGGGCAACAAAGCTGGTGAAGGGGCTGGAAGGCATGTCCTTTAAGGAGTGGATAAAGTCTTTGGGTCTGTCTAGTCTGGAGAAAAGGAAGCTGAGGGATGACCTCATTGCTCTCTACAGCTTCCTGAGGAGAAGTGGAGAGGAAGGTGCTTATCTTTAAGGTCCCTTCCAACTCAAACAATTCTATGATCTCTTTTCCCTGGTATCCAGTTTTAGGACACATGGGAATGATTCAAAGCTGCACCAGGGAAGGCTTACACTGGAAAGCAGGTTTTTTACCAAGAGGGTGGTCAAACTCTGGAACAGGATTCCTAAAGAGGTGGTTGATGTCCCATGCCTGTCAAAGTATAAGAGGCATTTGGGCAATGCCCTTAACATGCTTTAATTTGATCAGCCCTGAAATGGTCAGGCAGTTGGACTAGATGATTGTTATAGGTCCCTTCCAACTGAAATACTCCATTCTATTCTATTCTAATAGAGATCTACTGACTCTAGCTAATGATGCAGCACTGGGCTTGCTGGTGTCAGATGGGTTTCACCTGTCTCAAAGAGAGAAGAGGGACTTTGCTCACAAGCTCGCAGGGCTCAGAGACAGACCTTTAAACTAGAATTGCAGGTGGAAGGGGATAATATGAGGCTTGCCTGTGACAACCTGTGGGACGACATCCCAAAGATGGGGTGCTAGCAAAGCTCCTCAACCTGTTGTTCTGAGACATGGTGGGTACACTGAAGCATACTTGAAGTCTTATGGAGATGAGCCAGGGGCTACTGAATTAATAGGAGTTAACAGGAAAACACCTCAAAGGAATTAAGGGCTGTTCCTCCAATAAGGTGACACAGCCAACAGCCCAGCTGAAGCACCTCTACACCAATGCATGCAGCATGGGCAACAAACAGGAAGAGTTGGAAGCCACCAGGCTGCTAAAAAGCTATGACATAGTTGCCATTAGTGAAACCTGGTGGGACAAATCCCATGACTGCAGTGTGGTTGTCAATGGCTATGGGCTGTTCAGAAGGGACAGGTGAGGAAGGAGGGGCAGAGGGGTCTGCATCAAGAGATGGATAGAGTGTGAAGAGCTGTCTCTGAAGAACAGGCATGAGCAGTTTAAAAGCTTACAGCCAAGAATCAGAGACATCGGCAATAAAGGTAACCTTGTGGTTGGTGTCTACTACAGGCTGCCTGATCAAGGGGAGCCTATTGACAAAGCCTTCTTACTCCAGCTACAGGAGGCATTATGCTAGCAGACTCTTGTCCACTCTGACATTTGATGTAAAAGTAGCATGGTGAGCTGTAGGCAATCCAGGAGACTCCTGGAATGCACTGAGGATAGCTTCCTAAGCCAGGTAATAGACAGCCTTACCAGGGGGAATGCTTTACTGGACCTGTTGGTCACCAATGCAAGTGAGCTCATGAGTGACATCAAGACTGGATGCAGCCTGGGCTGCAGTGATCACACACAGGTGGAGATCACACTCCTGAGGGATGTGGGTCAGGCAAAGAGTAATATCAGGACCCTGAGTTTAAGGAAAGGAAACTTCCATCTGTTTGAGGAGTTAGTCAACAGGACCCCCTGAGAAACTGCCCTCAGGGACAAGGGAGCAGAACAGAACTGGCAGATCTTTAAGGACATTTTCCATAGAGTGCAGGAGCTCTCGATCCCCAGGTTTAAGAAATCGGGAAAGGAAGACAAGAGACCAGCATGACTGAGTCAAGACCTGCTGGTCGAGCTAAAGGGCAAGAAGGAAATGCACACAGTGAAAGCAGGGACAGGTATCCTGGGAAGAGAATAGGAACACTGCCTGGATGTGTAGGGATGGGGTCAGGAAAGCCAAGTTGATGATGGAGCATAACATGGCAAGGGATTCAAAGAATAATAAGAAAGGCTTCTACAGGTATGTCAGCCAGAAAAGGAAGGTCAAAGAAAGCGTAACCCCACCCATCCCCCCCCCGATGAACATGAGTGACAAACAAACTGGTAACAATGGACATGGGCAAGGCTGAGGTTCTCAACAACTTTTTTTCCTCAGTCTTCACTGGCAATCTCTCTTCCCATATCTCTCAAGTGGATGGGCTGCAAGATGGGGACTGGGGGAGAAAGGTCTCTCCCACTGCAAGGTAAGATCAGGTTCAAGGCCACCTGAGGAACCTGAACGCACATAAGTGCCTGACAAGATACGTCCCAGATTCTTGAGGGAATTGGCTGATGTAGTTGCCAAACCACTCTATGATATTTGAAAAGTCATGGCAGTCAGGGGAAGTCCCTGGTGACTGGAAAAAAAGGAAACATTGCACCCATTTTTAAAAAGGGCAGAATGGAGGACCCTGGGATCTACCAACCTGTCAGCGTCACCTCTGTGCCTGGGAAGATCATGGAACAGGATCCTCCTAGAAGCCATGCTAAAGCATGTGGTGGATGGGGAGGTGATTTGAGACAGCCAGCATGGCTTTACCAAGGGCAAATCCTGCCTGACCAACCTAGTGGACTTCTATGATGGTGTGACTACATCAAGTGTAGAGGTATGGATATCATCCATCTGGACTTCTGTAGGGCCTTTGACATGGTCACCCCTTAACATCCTCATCTCCAAATTGGAGAAATGTGGATTTGATGGGTGGACTGCTCAGTAGATGTGGAATTGGGTGGATGGTCTCATCCATAGGGTAGTGGTTAATGGCTCCATATTTAGATGGAGATCAATGACTAGTAGTGTGCCTCGGGTGCCCTTATTGGCACTGGTCCTGTTTAATAAGTTCATCAATTACATAGAGAGTGAGATCAAATGCACCCTCAACAAGTTTGCAGATGACACCAAGCTGAGTGGTGCAGTCTGAAGGACAGTATGCCATTCAGAGAGACTTGGATAAGCTTGAGAAGTGGGCCCACGTGAACCTCATGAGGTTCAAGAAAGCCAAGGGAAAGGTCCTACACCTGGATCAGGGCAACAGGCTGGGGGATGAAGAGACTGAGAGCATCCCTGTTGAGAACAAATTAGGGGTACTGGTGTATGAAAAGCTGGACATGATCTGGCAATATGCTCTCACAGCCCAGAAGGACAACTATATCCTGCGTTACATCAAAAAGTGTGACCAGCAGGTTGAGTGAGGTGATTCCCCCCATCTACTCTGGTCTTGTGAGACCACCTGGAATACTGTATACTCTGGAGTCCTTGGCACAGGAGAGACATTGACCTGTTGGAGCGGGCCCAGGGGAAGACCACAAAAATTATCAGAGGGATGGAACACCTCTTCAATGAGGAAATAATGAGAGAGCTGGAGTTCTTCGTCCTGGAGAAGAGTAGGCTCTGGGGAGACCTTATTGTGACCTTTCAGTATTTAAAGGGGGCTTGTAAGAATGATGAGGACAGACTTTTTAGTAAAGCTTATTGTGATGGGACAAGGGGTAGAATCAGAATCATAGAACAACCAGGTTGGAAGAGACCCACCGGATCATCAAGTCCAACCATTCCTATCAAACACTAAACCATGTCCCTCAGGACCTCGTCTACCCGTGCCTTAAACACCTCCAGGGAAGGTGAATCAACCACCTCCCTGGGCAGCCTATTCCAATGCCCAATGACCCTTTCTGGGAAAAACTTCCTCCTAATCTCCAGCCTAAATCTCCCCTGGCGGAGCTTGAGGCCATTCCCTCTTGTACTGTCCCCTGTCACTTGGGAGAAGAGGCCAGCTCCCTCCTCTCTACAACCTCCTTTCAGGTAGTTGTAGAGAACAATGAGGTCTCCTCTCAGCCTCCTCTTCTCTAGGCTAAACACCCCCAGCTCTCTCAGCCGCTCCTTATAGGGCCTGTTCTCCGGCCCCTTCACCAACTTCGTGGCTCTTCTCTGGACTCGCTTCAGAGCCTATACATCCTTCTTGGGGTGAGGGGCCCAGAACTGGACACAGGATTCAAGGAGTGGTCTCACCAGTGACAAGTACAGAGGGAGAATAACCTCCCTGGACCTGCTGGTCACACCATTTCTGATACAAGCCAGGATGCCATTGGCCTTCTTGGCCACCTGGGCACACTGCTGGCTCATGTTCAGTCGCTGTCGACCAACACCCCCAGGTCCCTCTCCTCCGGGCAGTTTTCCAACCAGACTTCTCCCAGTCTGTAGCTCTGCATAAGGTTGTTGTGCCCCAAGTGCAGGACCCGGCATTTGTCCTTGTTAAACCTCATGCCGTTGGACTCAGCCCAGCAGTCCAGCCTGTTTAGGTCCCTTTGCAGAGCCTCCCTACCCTCCAGCAGATCGATACTTCCACACAGCTTTGTGTCATCTGCAAACTTGCTAAGGGTGCACTCAATGCCTTCATCCAGGTCATTGATGAAGACATTGAACAGGGCTGGACCCAGCACTGAGCCCTGGGGAACACCACTTGTAACTGGCCTCCAGCTGGACTTAACACCATTTACCACCACTCTCTGGGCCCGGCCATCCAGCCAGTTTTCTACCCAGGAGAGTGTACGCCTGTCCAGACCAGAGGCTGACAGTTTCTGTAGCAGAATGCTGTGAGAAACTGTGTCAAAGGCTTTACTGAAGTCCAGAAAGACCACATCCACAGTCTTTCCCTCATCCAGCAGCCGAGTCACTAAGCGGTAATGGTTTTAAACTAAAAGGATAGATTTAGACTGGTATAAGGAAGATTTTTTTTTCAATGAAGATGGTGAAACACTGGCACAGGTTGCCCAGATAGGTGGTAGATGCCCCATCCCTGGAAACATTCAAGGTCAGGTTGGATGGGGCTCCTAGCCACCTGCACTAGTTGAAGATGCCCCTTCTCAGTGCAGGAGGAATTGGACTAGATGACCTTTAAAAGTTCCTTCCAACCCAAACCATTCTATGGTTCAGTGACAAGCACCTTATTGCATTAGAAGTCTAACATATGTTTATGATATCCTTTAAGTGTATGAGTTCATAGTGTGCTCCACAGAGCATGTAAAGAAGTATCATATTGGTTCCTTGAGGTGTATTATAGATAATAAATATAAAGCTATTTCTTATTTTATAATTTCAGGACTTCTGCTTTTTGCTGTCGACCAGAGCTGGAGGATTAGGTATAAACTTGGCATCTGCTGACACTGTAGTTATATTTGATTCCGACTGGAATCCACAAAATGATCTGCAAGCACAGGCTAGAGCTCATAGGATTGGACAGAAGAAACAGGTATACACACTTGTCTTCTAAGCTCCAAACCTGAATGAGGGTGTTTCATGTGGTAGCCATAACCTATCTGTCTGGGCCATTACAGTTCTCATGTATTTTGAGAATAACTAATACTTACCAAGAACATCTAAAAGTGTTAATAATGCTAATTTGCCTTTTTAAAAGTTTAAGAATCTTCCTGGATGGAGAGATTGCGTGGCAGCTGTAGTATACGGATGGGTAGATAGGGAGAAGAGTTGTGGACTTGTCCCATGTTCATTGGCTTCATGTCATTCTAGAAAGTAACTGCTATACTTCAGGTGCATCCGTTTTAACCTAAAGTTAAATAGTTCATAGTTTTCCTTGGATTTCTTTCTTGCTGAAGGCTTCAAGTAATAATCAGATATATCACTTTGCCTTGCAACCATGCATGTGCCTCATCACAGAAGTTAAAAGAGGAGAGGTCTAAGAATTTCTTTCTTTATTTAAATAGGTCATATAGAGACTATGATAACATGGTTGACTGGTTTAATGCATAAAATATTGGTTCAATAAGACTTAGAAGATTTGTAATCACGGCTAACATTTTTCCGTTCTTAATCAAGGTTTTTTTGTTTACTTCATCTGATTGTTTTCATGTGTAAACTGTGAACACGTAAATAAAGCACTTTTTATAATATGCATAGGTTAATATTTATCGGCTAGTCACAAAAGGATCAGTAGAAGAGGATATTCTTGAAAGAGCTAAGAAAAAGATGGTGTTGGATCACTTAGTAATTCAGAGAATGGACACTACAGGGAAAACTGTACTACACACAGGCTCTACTCCTTCCAGGTATATTTGTTTATTCTTTCATATTAACTTATGCTTACATATACCTGACTATTTGAGTGAAAAAAGTATGTAATTTCACTTGGTTAATAAAAGGCAAAAAATATGTGGTAGGGAGTTATGCAAGTAAAGACTGCGAAGTATGTTGGTTTTGTCCATCTTTTTAATATATTAAACATAATTTTTGTTTAAGTCAAAAGGAAGTGTGATTTACTCATGATTATAGTAATTTGAAAAAAATCATTAAGATAAAGTCTTTATCTGAAACTTTCTGTATTTCAGCTCAACACCTTTTAATAAGGAAGAGTTATCAGCAATTTTGAAGTTTGGTGCTGAGGAACTTTTTAAAGAACCTGAAGGGGAAGAAGAGGAGCCTCAGGTATATGGAACAGTGCACCTACACTCGATGGACAGAGAAACTAAAAATATGTATGAAATATTTGGTTGTAAAGAGAAACTTCTGTTTCAGGAAATGGATATAGATGAAATCCTGAAGAGGGCTGAAACTCGAGAAAATGAGCCGGGCCCACTAACTGTAGGAGATGAGTTGCTTTCACAGTTCAAGGTATCGCTCTGTTCCATCTCTCTTCCCTTATTTATATTTTTCTTTATAAATGTTACTTTTTCTCACACTTTTACCTACCTATTCATCTTTTCTTCATTCTTATGAAACAGGTGCAACAATAAGTCGACTTTTTGGCATAGAGTATCTTTTCACCTATACAGGGTAATTGCTGCCACTGCAAACATTTTAAAATGCAGAATATACTTTGCTAAAAAATATAAGAAAGGGATTTACAGATACATTAGTCTTTGATTTAGTTATTAGAGTACCGGGGAGGGCTGTTTTGTCATGTAATGCTTTATGCTGTTAAACACTTGTGCTACTTCTAAACATAGAGAATGAGGTTTGGATTTCTTAGTTGATGACTTCTAGAAATTCCTTTCAGCTCCTGTGTAAATGTGAATACCAGATATGCTTAACTGGATAACACTTAAAATATTAAGTGGGTCCCAATTGTTTGGGGTGGTTTGGGGTATGTGTGTATCTTCTTGTTGTTGTTTAGGCTTGATGTGTGGGTTATGTTTTTACTTGTTTTTTGTTTAAAGCAGGGCAGGAATTGTTTTAGATCAGTATAATACTAAATCACTTTCCTGCTAACCATTCATTTGTAACTTATTGTGATTTCTACAGTTTATTAATGTTTGGTTAGTTCTACATTATTATAGTTTCATATTAACTTGGGCATTCAGTTAGACTTGCTTTCTGCTTTGAAAGAAATTGAACAACAATCACAGCTATTGGGGAGGTATTTCATAGTGTTTATATATTACTTAACTTGTAAAAGAAGAAAAAGATTCTCCTTTTTATATTCAGTCATGTTGCTTGGAGTGTGTGTTTCTAATGAAAGTATTTTCATATATGAGGCAGTGCTTCATGAAGCATTTTATATGTGTACATTTTCTGTATATATAAATAAACAAAACCTGCCGTTCTGATCTAAGTTTTCCTGAAATATTAATTACTCTATTTTTAAATAAAATCACATATTGATTTGGTGAAAATACTTACATTTCAATACATAAGGTGGCTAACTTTTCTAATATGGATGAAGATGACATTAAGTTGGAACCAGAACAAAATTTAAGAAACTGGGAAGAAATCATTCCAGAAGTCCAGCGGCGACGAATAGAAGAAGAAGAAAGACAAAAAGAGCTTGAAGAAATATATATGCTCCCAAGAATGAGAAACTCTGCAAAACAGGTATCTCTGGGTTTAGACCAACTAACCTTTTTTTTTGTTTGTTCTTTTTTTTTTTTGTTTTTTTTTTGTTGCTGTTGTTTTGACTTGTACTTTTGGGTTGGGTAGTTTTCACATGTGGCTCCCCATACCCCTCCATTTTTGACAGGCTAGGTGACACATTAATAAAATGTTTTAGTTGCATACCTTTGAACTACTTAATCTGAAATTCCAGATCAGCTTTAATGGAAGTGAAGGGAAACGCAGTAGGAGAAGATATTCTGGATCTGATAGTGACTCCATCTCAGAAAGAAAACGACCGAAAAAACGTGGACGACCACGAACTATTCCTCGAGAAAATATTAAAGGATTTAGCGATGCAGAGATTAGGCGGTAAGATGTGAGGGAACATGCATGTTTAAAAGGACAGAACATATGTTTTTATGATTTTAGAGTTTGAAAATATGGAAAACAATCTATTTTTCCTGAATTTAATTGAAAAAATTTATTCTAGGCATTTAAGGCTTTATTCTGTGTAACAGAACATTGGGTTCAAAAAATGTTCTCAATTGTTTTACAGTCTTTAAGTATGTATTATTCTTCCTGCATACCCTGAGGATAGTGATTTCAAAGAAACTGTTTTTAAAATGGATGAACTTTTTTTTAACCCCATAAGCAGAATATTCTACTTCCCACCATTTAATCTAAAAACTGTAGTTTAAGAAACAATACACGCATTTTTTGTGGAAATACCTTCAAAAAGTTCAGTGAGTTTTGTTTTAGTTAAAATTTCTTGCCAATGTAACTGAATTAATCTTATGTGGTGCTTTTTAAAACTAAAAATAAAATTAAATTAACCCACTCCATTTTGATAGATTCTTCTAGTTTAACCTCAGTAGGCAACTAAGCACCACACAACTGCTCACTCAGTCTCCCCCAGAAGGATTGGGGGGAGAATCAGAAGGGTAAAAGTGAAAATGAGAAAATTTGTGGGTTAAGATAAAGACAGTTTAGTTGGAAAAACAAAAGTTGCATATACAAGCAAAGCAATACAAGGGATTCATTCACTACTTCTCATTGGCAGGCAGGTATTTACCAATTTCCCAGAAAGCAGGGCTTCATTGTGCACAACAGTTACTTGGGAAGACAAATGCCATAACACTGAACATCCCCCCTCCCTCCTCCTTCCTTGCAGCATTTATTGCTGAGCATGGCGTCAGTATGGTCAGTTGGGGTCAGCTGTCCCATCTGCATCCCCTCCAAACTTCTTGTGCACTCCAGCCTATTTGCTGGTGGGATGGTATGAAATGAAAATGGCCTTGACTTTGTGTTAGCACTGCTCAGCAGTAACTAAATCATCCCTGTGTTATCAACACTGCTTTCAGCACAAATCTAAAACATGCTAGCAGATCTGGTGCTCTGAATAAAGTTAAATTTATCTCAATGAAAACCACTACATAAGTGAATCTGTACAGTTGATCCGATCAATATTTGGTGCTAAAAATATTTCTTTGGTCAAAGGAGGAGAAATTGTTTTGCTTTACTTTGATTGGTTTGTGAAATGCTACTTTGCTTCTGTAATGTAACTATTCATGTTTCTCTAAAATGCTATAAAGTTTATAAAATATTTTTTAGATGAATAACCTTAAAGGCCATTGTTTCCTTTTCATCTAAAATATAATGGTTTGCTGCTTTTGTCAGGGGTATTCTTGTACTTGCATTATTTTATCTTTAGGAAAGCATGTTATGTTATGTTTTCCTAAGTCTTAAAATCACCATAAAATTGCAGCTAGCTCCTCTTTATTATATATTAAGCTGCCCTAGTCTCTCTAGTTCTTATTTTCTTTGTATTGTCCATATAGTCTTGTACTTAAGGCTTTATACTGATTTAAAAAATGTATTAGTAGTTAAGCATACATTTTTAACTGCAAAATTATTTTCTGTTGATAGGTTTATCAAGAGTTACAAGAAATTTGGTGGCCCACTTGAAAGGTAAACTTATTTGATTATATTTGTATAGCAACTTGGAACCTTGTTTTCATTAATATTAGAACAATACATCAAGAAACCCTAGGTTGAAGAGAAAATAGTGTGCCTAATCTTTTACCTCGAATATAACATGAATTTAAATTCATTTTTGTTTTCCTTTCTTTATATATATTATGTATGTAGACAGACAGTATGACAAATCTTTCAATTTTGTGAGACTTTACCTACTGTCTTGTTTAATCTGCATTAGTGACAATCATTCAGTTTTCTTGTTTGATAGAGTGGATAAAGCCATAGGCTTTCCACAAGCTTACTGCCAGTTTTGCGTTTTTCTCATTGACAGTTATTTTAAGCTTTCTGTATTGCTCTGTATTTTGAGAATAATTTCCCAACTTCATTTTCTTTAATAGTATTTATAGTTTATATGATCTTATTGTGTACGAGGTCTGATACAAAAAAAAACCCAAACGAAACTAACCCTATAGCTCAGGAACCAAGAGTGGGAGAGGAAAGACAAAGACATGGTTATAAGACATGTTCTAATCTATCACAGTGAGACAAAGCTCAACTCAATCGCTTCGCTCAGTATGAGTGGACGCATGTTCAAATACAGACATTTTCTTACCCTCAATCAGAAAATGTCAGTGTGAAAGAGTGAACAGAGAGTTCACATCAAGTTCCTTGTGAAATTGAAGAAACCTGTGATGGAAACGTTTCAATTATTGACTGAGGCTTACAGTGGAGAAATACCAAAGATCAAATCGATGCTCAAAGGAACCCATTTTTGTCGATAAAAGATGTGAAAGCAAAAATGACAGATCCTCAACAGCCTTTCAGAAAATGAGGTGCGGAATTGCTTTTAATGTTGGCAGCCTCATATGCAGTTGTGTGTCAACTCAGAAGGGAACAGAAAGAGTTACAGGCACAATCTCAGGTTTTTGTGTTGGATCTCATAGAATAGTTTCTTTTCTATTTAAAAGAATGTGTAGTAATGTAACTCAGAACTTTATAGTTAAGGTCCTTATAGTTTCTGTTGTATTGTCCTCTATGTGAAAACCCCTTTTTTATAGTTTCTGTATTCTTTTCTATAGCTGCTTTTAACTGTGTGGATCAAAATTGTACAAGGCATAGTAAGTGTGGGTGAAGTATAACTTACATGATCACTTATCTAGTTTCAAAATACAAAGGAGTCATTCTTAATACTGAAGTTTTAGGGCTGTAAAAACATATTTGTTTCCTTACAGGTTAGATGCTATAGCTAGAGATGCTGAGCTAGTTGATAAATCTGAGACGGACCTTAGACGTCTAGGAGAACTTATACATAATGGATGCAGTAAGGCTTTAAAGGACAATTCCTTTGGACAAGAAAGAGCAGGTAAAGTATGTTTGGGGGTGGGGGAGTAGAATAGTGTCAGGAGTTCTGAATAACTCTTGCATTCTGATTATAACAAAACATAGGGGAAAACATTAACAAAATGTTAACATGCTAGGTGATTTAGAAAAAAGTATTATATTAAGACTTTTGGAGTTTGTGTTTTTCCCCCTTTCCCTGAGTGTACTGTTGCTGTAGAATGCAGCATGTCTTTCTTTTACCATAATATTTAAAATTAATCTGCTATTATTAACTGGAAGACCTTGAGATTCTCGAGTTTCAAGTAAAAGTGTTTGATTAAGATAAAGTCACTTGTTATAATTTAATGTCTGCTGTTACAGCATCAAAGTTTCTTTTTCTTTTTTTCTTTGTTTGTCTATAAGGTACACATAAAGGCTAAATATTTTAATAATTTGGTCCTTTATTTTAAGGAGGTAGACTTGGGAAAGTTAAAGGCCCAACATTCCGAATATCGGGAGTGCAGGTGAATGCAAAGCTAGTCATCTCTCATGAAGAAGAGTTGGAACCATTGCACAAATCCATTCCTTCAGATCCAGAAGAAAGGAAAAGGTTTTTTGTTTTTTTTATTTTTCTTTTCTGAAAGGGAACCGTAATGTAGAAAGCTATTCAAGGCTTTTCTGCATATATTTAAGCAATCCAGTCTCTAAGCACGCTGGGACACCAGTGTCGCTTCATTCCCTTTATGAACTGACAGCAGCAACCTGCTCCACATTCTTTCTTTATTTTTTCTTCTCTTTCCTTAGAAGCCAGTATTTGATTTGGCTTCTGAACTGTATTCATTGGGGACTGGGTTCAGTTATTCTTAATTATTCCAGACTAGAAATTAGGCTTGTTGAGGAGCTGCTTTGTGTCACCTCTGCCTGAGAGAAAGCGATATTTGTCAAAGTGGAGCAGATGGCAATTGTTGGTAGTAGTTTAGCTATCTGAACTTTTTAGCTTGCTACTTAGTGTATCATAGTCCCTAGACTATCTGCTTATTCAGTTAGCAGTTACACTTAAGTAATATTTTAAGCTTATCTTCATGGTAAGCCGGTTCTGACTCATTCCATGACCATATCTATTTTTCTTTATATCTTAATCTTGATCTGCTTTAAAACATGTTCAAATCCTGATTTCAATAAATATTTTACAGAAATTGTAAGAAAAACCTGATTAGGTATCTGGATTACTTACCTAAATATACCAAGATATGTTCCCCTCTCCCTTGCTGGATTTAAGATTGCTTATTTATGTTTCTGATTTATTTCTACTAGATATGTCATTCCATGCCATACCAAGGCAGCTCATTTTGATATAGATTGGGGTAAGGAAGATGATTCCAATCTATTAATAGGTATCTATGAATATGGCTATGGCAGCTGGGAAATGATAAAAATGGATCCTGATCTCAGTTTGACACAGAAGGTATGTCATTATAAAATTTCATCAAGGACTTTTTTTGTTTAAGTAATAACATTAATAAGAACAGCTACTGAAAGAGGTTATTTTATGATAACTGAAATTGCCCAGAAGTTAGGTTAGTTGTACTCCTTTGTATCCTTCTAGTAGATAATTACATTTCAAGATTTTTGTGTATTCAGTTGAAGTATACCCTCTTAGAGTCTGTTATGTTTCTGTATTCTATGTATTTGGATCTCTGACACTTAAATACTTTCTCTTCCATCTTTTGCTTCCCTAGTTTAAATGCTCTAGCTTTGTTAAATTTATTCTTAATCTTTTGGAGGGAAGGTTGTTTTGGGGTTTTGTTTTTCCTATCCTTGGTTTCTTTACATGAAACTGTTTCATTTGCAACATGAGAATATCTGTCAGATTAGAAGTAGTGCAGTGGCTGCTTAGTAGTGAGAAACATTTAGGGAAAGACTGGAGTGAAGCAAATGCAATGACATTGCCAGCAACCTGTAGCTTTGGGATTTGAGGAGCCAGAGTTGTATACAAATCTATTTAATGATATCCTGCCCCTGCCTTCCATTAATTTGCTTGTTTTATGTAACCACTCATTTATATTTTTGACTTCTGAAATATCCTGTGGTGATAAGTTAAAGCATTTAGAAGCACAAGGCAGAACTAGGTGAACTGTGGATGACAGTGGTACAGGAACTCTAGATTTTTTAAGTGGAAACAGAAATCTGAGACTAGCTTCTTGAGTTTACTGTAAATTTTGTGAAACTATTTCCAAGACTATATTAGTTGTGAAGGGCTGGAGCACCTCAGCTATGAGGACAGGCTGTGAGAGTTGGGGTTGTTCAGCCTGGAGAAGTCTCCGTGGAGACTTTATAGCAACCTTCCAGTACCTGAAGGGGGCCTACAAGAAAACTAGGCAGGGTCTTTTTACAAGGGCATGGAGTGATAGAACGAGGGGGAATGGCTTTAAATTGGAAGGGGGAAGATTTAGATTAGATATTAGGAGGAAATTTTTCACAATGATGTTGATGAGGCACTGGAACAGGTTGCCTAGGGAAGTTGTGGCTGCCTGGAAGTGTTCAAGGCAAGGTTGGATGGGCCTTGAGCAGCCTGATCTGGTGGGAGGTGTCCCTGCTTGTTGCAGGGGAGTTGGAACTGGATGATATTTAAGGTCTCTTCCAATTCAAACCATTCTATAATTCCATGTTTTACCTTTTTTTTTTAATTTAGAGTTTTAGTTTCCCAGTGCTCCAAACTAGTAGCTTCCTAACTTGATAATGCATGCTCCTAGCTGATGCTACCATTGCTTCCCTCAGATTTTACCTGATGATCCAGATAAGAAACCCCAGGCCAAGCAGTTACAGACCCGTGCAGATTACCTCATTAAATTACTGAATAAAGACCTTACAAGGAAAGAAGCACAAAGACATACTGGTGCAGTAAGTAAAACTTGATTTTCAGTAGCGAGATAACATAATATGCTTATGGACATGTCAGCAGATACTACTTTTATTCTTAGTTCCACTCTGCTTTGTGCAACTTTTCTGTGTATGCATCATATTAAATGAGACTAATTCAATGAATTAATTGCAAGTTTAATATTGTTTTATTCTCTTTTTGTTTGCATATATTCTCTACTGTTGCATTAGGCTTGGTTTCCAGTCCTGAGAAAAGTTTTGGTCATTAGTGGCAACAAATAATATGAATACTTTCTTTTAACATAAAAAACAGGTGGGTTTTTTTCTGTAACTGTGGTGCAAAGACACTTGTCAGTTGACATAATAAAGGTACTAATTCACATTCAGGGCAATTCGAAGAGGAAGAAAGCAAGAACTAAGAAGAACAGAGCAACAAAGGCTGCAAAAATTAAAGAAGAAATAAAAAGTGACTCCTCATCACCACCCTCAGAAAAATCTGATGAAGATGATGAGGATAATGAGGTAAACTTAATTCATATAGTAAAGATGGTTATTCAGTTGTTTCTATTGGTAACGCTTTCTATTTGATCTTCTGTTTGACTTAATAAAATTGAAGCACTTGAATGGCATCCTTCTGTGGCAGCTAATATTACATCAACATAATCAAGTGGAAGATATCTTTATTAATTTAATGATAAGCTTGTAGCGCAGACATTATGATTAGTTTTCCAAATAATAATATAAAATAATGTTGTTTCCCAATTACAAGGGACATTTTGCAATTTCAGTGTTCTTTAGACTTGAGTGTTGTATCTGCTAGAAATGTAACATCTGAATAGAAAACTAATGTTTCTGACTAATCCAACACCTATCTCCCTTAGTTCAAAACCATTACTCCTTTTCCTGTCACAACAGGCCTTGCTAAAAAGTCTGTCACTATCTTTCCTATAGGCCCCCTTTAAGTACTGGAAGGCCGCTATAAGGTCTCCCCGAAGCCTTCTCTTCTCCAGGCTGAACAACCCTAACTCTCTGAGCCTGTTCTCGTAGGAGAGGTGTTCCAAAATGTTTTGAGACATGCAAGTGAATGCTTCTGTGTATTTCAGGGTTTTCATTATTCTAATAGACTGCTCAACTTTATTATGTTTTTATTACTTCTGATGTATTCCTTTAGGCCTCTGTTTTTGTTGGGTAATTTATTTAAATTTATCACACAGCAGAAACCACTAGAGAGAAAAAAAAAAACCAAGATGAAGTTTAGGGGTCATGTTGCACCTAATTTTGTGAATTTGTAGCTAAAAGGACACCAGATTCTTCAGAACACCTCTGGAAAAAGAGAAAGTTAGAACTCTGTTCCATTCTCCTGTGACTGTGAGTGTTTAATTTGTGGTCAGTAAAAAGTTACTGGAACAAAGCTAACCAAAACCAGAGGTCTTCTATCATCATCATGTCCCGAAAATCAGCTCAATCTTGTGATGCCTACTTCTTTATTTGATTTTAGCTCTTTGCATCTTAACTGCCTTTTACAGGGGCAGATCTCTTTGGAGATATGAAAGTTAAATCTCTCATCCACGCCACCCCCATTATTCTTGCGCAATCATTGCTTGTTTTTTGTCACATCAAGGAAATGAGTGAGTAGTCCTCATTTTGTTTCACAACTACATCCAGCTCCATTTGATAGGTGTTAAACCTTAGTCTAAAGAAATCACCCACAGATAAAGAGTACATTTTAATCTGATGGTTACAAAACTTTTATATTTAAGAACTCAACGTGTTGTGACATATATGGTTGTGTATTGCAGGATAAGATTGTTTCAGTGAAACTTCCACATAAAAAAATAAAAGCAGAAAAAGAAAATGAAGAAAAGCTTGAGTTGGATATTGGTATAAAGAAGGAAGCTGAAGAAAAAAGAGAGACAAAAGAAAAGGAAAATAAGAGGGATTTGAAAAGGGAGAAAAAAGAAAAAGACGATAAGAAAGAAATAAAAAATATTAAAGAAAAGAGAGAAAACAAAGTAAAAGAATCCCCACAGAAAGAAGAAGTAAAGGAAGAAAAGGTAACTACGTGTATTTTTATTATATAGGACTAGAAAAGACCACCAGGCTTTTGTGAACTATTTTGAGTTGAAAAGCTATTTTGGATCATTTACTTTACAGTTGTCATTTCAATGAAATCTTTTGTATCACTTGAAGATTTATTTTTATCACTTGTAACTACAAGGACAGGCAAATGAAATGGGAAATTACCTCTTTGAGGATGCATAGCTTAGTGGGACTGAGAATGCAAGTGGTGCAAGAAACTTGTCCATTCTCCTTCTCCATACCTCAGAGAGAGAAAATAAAAGGTGCTGTCACAAAATGTCAGATTTTTTTTCTTGTTATTGTTGAGGAGAATGCAGTAATTACAGTGATTGCCTAATTACAGTGTAATTCCAACCCCAAAATAATGTTTGCTTATTGGATATATTTTCATATTTTCTTCTTAGGTAAATGAAATCAAATCTGAAAATAAAGAAAAAAATAAAAAAGTTTCATTGTTGGATATTCCAGTTCATATTACTGCAACTAGTGAACCAGTTCCTATATCTGAAGAATCTGAAGAACTGGATCAGAAGACATTCAGTGTGGTAAGTCCTTTGTTAATAACTTGGTGTTTACACTTGAAATTCTAAATGAACACAATTTGTGATGTTCTTGATTCTGCTATTAGTTATTATAAAACAGATATCTATTGCTAGTAAAATCTTAGATCAGTAAAGGGTTATCAACACTACATTAAAGTCACTTTTGTTTTCAGACCAACAGTTATATTTTATTGCATTTATGCAGTATAGTGAAGACTATTTGTCTAGTCATCTGTGCACTGAATAGTTTTAAAATACAGACTGTGAAGATCCATCCTCCATAATAATTTCTGGATACTGCTCCTAAAAGGACAGAAATGAATGAATTTTAATACAGCTACCATAGTCTCTGGCTTTGCCTTATCAAATACTCCTTTGTTCTTTTAAGCTAACAAGATAATTTAAGTTTTGAAGTTGCTCTTAAAGTATTACAGACTTCCTGTGTTAGAGAGAGGAAGGAACAAATTCTCAAGTCCTTAGAAATATCTTGCCAGAGTAATACCTCTGATACCAAAATAATTTCAGTTATATCACTACTTTTAGCACAATAGAAGCAATATTGAAAGAAAACAAGGTAGGTAAACTCAATCTATGTAAAGTTTTATAGGTTGATTGGAGCTTTTGGAAAGAGTTACTTTGAGCAGATACTTTTCTGCTATGGAAGTTCTGTCATTCAGGTCTCAACAGTTGCCTGTTACTGCCAGACACATTTAATGGATCTGCTGTGGTGCTGGCTGAGAGAGGCAAATGTCTCATCAGTATGGTAGTGACCAATTTATTATGTATGTGGGGTTTTTTTTGGTTTGTATTTTGTCTTTTATCTAAAAGTTATAAGTGACTCGTCCATAATTTACAGGATAACTTGTGTGTGGCTAGGTGACTGAAAATTACTTTATTCTCATATACAATTGCACTTCTATGTTCAACTTAACTTTAACTTAAGCAGTATACTTTGTAAACTCTTTATAAAGGTTGCTTTAAGCTGTGGTTACTGCAACATGTAATGTAACTGCCTAATTGCTTAATGGCAAGGTAATAGAACAGCTTCACTGCCTTTTGAATTGTCCCTAGATGTTGACACAGTGATGGTGATGTTCTCCAAAATCCCTATTTTTGATTCTGGATACTTGCCTCTCTTCCTTAATGGGAACAATTGTAGGTTGGGTTTGCATATAGAACTTTTTTTTTACTAGACCCTCTGTTCTGAAAGGTATATTTATCTTCAAACCATGCTCAGATGAAATCTAATTGGCATATCTCAAGGCCAGTTTGGATGGGGCCTTGAGCAGCCTGGTCTAGTGGGAGGTGCCCCTGCCCATGGCAGGGGAGTTTGAACTGGATGATCTTTAAGGTCCCTTCCAACTCAAACCATTCTATGATGCTAAGATTGTGAAACCTAGTTATAATTCCTTTCCATTATAAAAATCTTTTATATTATGTTAGTGCTTTCTTACATCTTTAATATTTATTACATACAATCTAATGCTTTCATATAGGAGTATATTTTCAACTGGATTTAAAATGCTACTTTTCCCAAATGAAACCTTGTAGTAAAACTAAAAGATATGTGAGCAAAGACTTGTTTTTCATTTGGTTTACAATAGTACTGTCTTTGCATGTATAAATAGCACAGTAGGGGTTGGTCACAATTTAGAATTTTAAAAATCTTTTTATTTTCCTTTCAATTAATGTATTCCTTTTTTACATTTTATAGTGCAAAGAAAGAATGAGGCCTGTTAAAGCAGCATTGAAACAACTGGATAGACCAGAGAAAGGTCTTTCTGAAAGGGAACAGCTGGAGCATACTAGACAGTGCCTAATCAAAATTGGGGACCACATTACTGAATGTCTGAAGGACTACACAAATCCTGAACAAATTAAACAGTGGAGAAAGTAAGTTATTTTGCATGTTTTTTCTTGAAAAAGGAAAATCCATAATAGCTTCTATTAAGCAGAATGTTTTTTAATTATTTCTCATTTCTTATTCTTCCTGACTGGTATTTTTCTGCTGTATTAAATAAGGACTTATAAAAAGATGATTATAAATAACTCCAGCTTTTAATGGATCCTCTTTTTTATACTTGCATAGCAATACATTTTGTCCAGCAGGTGGAGCCATCCTACTTATTAAAACCAAAAGGAAACAGAAAATAACTGTATTTAGAGTATATTTAATGCTTAGTGGAAAAGAATTCTTATTAAAGAATCTGGCTTTTTTTCAACTTTGAAGTTTGGTTTGGTTTGTTGGGGTTTTTTATTCATGCTAAAACTAGGCCATTATAAATTTGTGTGTTGAAGTTTGAATGATTTTGTACTTGCTTTACTTCAAAATATTGGGATTAACTGAAATACAAAACTAGTATCTATGTCTTGGACACCTTGGTAAATGTTATATTTCTTTGAGTGGAAATTCATAGTAGAGTTGCTATAATGTTGATTCATAATAATGCTACAGTATGATATGTAGATTATTAAACTGTATTTCATCTCTCTTATTAAAGACACAGAATTTAGTAAAGGTATTAATTCTATATTTCTTATAAAGATGTCACTGGGTGCACAATTGGCTGGCTGCATCTACTTTTGCAAACCTCTTGGACAAAACTTTAATGTTTAAATCATCACAGTGAAAGAGCAGATAGATGCTTCTTGAGCTTACACACTTGAGATGTTTCTGAACTAAACACTAATCAGAACAGTGGTATTCTGTAGTCTTTTAAGCAGTTGACCTGTAAATTTTGTGAAAAGAATTCTAGACTTTATATCTGGTATCTGCAATCATAGAAGCAAATGTTGTCTTTAGAGTTTTGGCGTCTTGACACCAGAAGAGTTGATTTGTTTTCCTTTCTTCTTTTATAGCATAGGTTAGGATCAAAGTTTTTGCTATTCTGCTTCCATCCTCTTTCAGATTTCTCATTTGGTTTCAAATGCTTTGACTAGGCTTTGGAATTCTGTGGAAAAATTCTGATATCTATAGGAAATAGGGCATGTATGTAAAATGTCTTACACTGCAAGAGATTTCAAGTTTGGAAGAATCTTAACTCAAGTATTTGCTACTCTATATTCTGACGTATTTCAAATAATCTTCCAGAAGACTTGCACCAAAAACACACCTACATTTTTATGCAGTTGCACAAATCATTCTATTAACAGAATTACCATTAACACTACTTTTCATGCACTTTGCATTCTGCAGTCAGTCATTGTGATAAATATTACAAAATGGTAAATTACTAAAGGAATTTCTCAAATGTTTAAAATACAGCTAAGTAATGTTTTCTGTGCAGCTAGGTAATATTCTGTTTATAGACTTTACTGTTATTTCAGTTTCCTAAAGTACTGTTGAAATAATTTCATTTAAGTCCATGTTCTGTTGTATGTTAAAATAACAAATAATGTATTGATGAATTATAACCTCTCTTTCTTTTTCCTCAGAAACTTGTGGATTTTTGTCTCCAAGTTTACAGAATTTGATGCCAGAAAACTGCACAAGTTGTATAAGCATGCAATCAAAAAACGCCAAGAATCTCAGGTAATGCTTTCAGACTCTCCAAATATGCAAATATATATTTGAAATTTTATAGCTGCTTTATTTAATTATCAATTGAGTACACTCAATACATTTAAAGTGTATTTTACTGTTCATAGTAAACGAGTCTGTTTTCTTAGGCTATTTTCTGAAGGACTCAAATGCAACTTTGGGATTTATCAATGACAATTTTCATACTTGTCTCTTTTAGCAACACAGTGACCAGAATATTAGCAGCAACATGAATACACATGTAATTAGAAATTCAGGTAAGAAATCTTGAGCATATTATTTTGCTGGATATCTTAAATGATGGTATGTAAAATGAAACAAGCTTAAAACTGTGTCCTACAACTCCCATACTACTGGATATCATAGGGATAGGCTGACTTAGTGTAACTTCACTAGTTTGCTGATGAAATTCAGCTGAGCATGGACTGAACTTGATACTTACTGATTTTAGTAGGAAGCTATTTGGCCATTCTTTTAAAGAAAATGAATTAGTTTTTAAAAAAGCACACTTTTTGTATTTCATTTTGAGGAAGGAGAGAGGCCAGCTCAGCACTTGTAAGCTTGGAGGCTGTATAATCATTTGTAGCAGATGTAATATCACTACATCATAAGAAAGATATTCCCTGAAGTCACGGTTAGCAATCAGTTATATGGGAAGTCTTTTTTTGTTGGCAATAATACTGTTTTTCTATGCTCCCACATTTGCCTTCTTATAATACTTGGGTTTACATAATGTTTTGTAAAACCCTGAGTATGTTATTATGGGTTTAAAGTGAGTATAATATATTTTAGGAATACTAAAAAAATTAAATAACAAGGTGTACCTCTAAACATGCTAGGGCTATCTCTCCTTAGAGAGGAACTTACTACCATTCTGTTTAAAATTGCTCTGCTGAAGGCACCTGGTCTCTACTCACTGCTCATTTGGACCACACTGATCCACTCCATTCAGTCTGTGAGATGGAAAATTTTAGTTTCTCAGCCCTATATATCTACATTTCTAGCTTGCTTGCCTTCTATTCATTCCTGAGGTTTCTCTCTGTTCACTCACATTAGTGCATTTGTGTTTCAGTTATTTAGATCTTGTTTCTGTCAAATTATAATGCTCTTTTAAATTGCTTTAAGCCTGACAGGTAGAAGAGCCATTTGAATTGGAGAAGAAAAAAAAATTATAGTGTATGAGACTTCTTTATAACCTTTATTATATATGCTTTATTAAACAGATGTTGAAAGACTGAAAGAGAACGCAAACCATGATGACAATAACAGGGACAGTTATTCTTCTGATAGACATTTGTCACAATACCATGATCATCATAAAGACAGGCATCAGGGAGATGCTTATAAGAAAAGTGACTCTAGGAAAAGGTCCTATTCAGCTTTCAGCAATGGAAAAGACCACAGAGACTGGGATCACTATAAACAAGACAGCAGGTAAACCCTTCCTGGTTTTGGAGTATGCTTGTAGTAAGCACCAACGTATCTTCTCTGAGTAATGCAGAATTGCAAAGATTTTTTTGCTAATGCACTTCTGTTGAATTGACATAACTGTAGTTCTTACTATGTGTTCAGTAATACTAATAAGTAAATCTTTTCAGATACTATAGTGATAGTAAACATAGAAAGTTGGATGACCACAGAAGCAGAGACCACAGGTCAATCCTGGAAGGAAGTTTAAAAGACAGTTGGCCTCCCTCAGATCACCGTTCCCACTCAGACCACAGGATACATTCAGATCACCGTTTCATTTCAGAGTACAGCCATCATAAATCTTCTAGAGATTATAGATACCACTCAGACTGGCAAATGGACCACAGAGCTTCTGGTAGTGGCCCAAAGTCACCATTAAATCAGAGGTCTCCTTATGGTTCAAGATCTCCTTTAGGACACAGATCTCCATTTGAACACTCATCAGATCACAAAAGTACACCTGAACATACATGGAGTAGCCGGAAAACATAATAAAGAGTGACATTCTTTTGGACCTTCTTTTAGCCATATACAGTAAACTAACACAGTAATTGCCTTATGTGACTTGAAAGATATGGACTGGATATTCTGTCAGTAGCAGTATTGTTACTTCTGCCCAGGATGCAAGGTCTATTATCCCAACAATAGAAAAATATTTTTGTATTTGAATTTTATGCTGCACTGTGCCGCAAATGTTGTGGCACTTTCCCCCCACAAGAAATGGAAAATGTTTACTTTTACAGGGACCTCAACACTTCCCCATTTAGACTGGATCTCATTAAACTGTTTTTAGGCTGAACACAGTTTTAATTATGTTTGAAATGAATTTTTAAACACTGACGTGATCGTGTTTCAGGAAGGAATGAGGAGCTTGTTTTGTTTTCTTAGTAAAGAATTCTCAAGGACTTCGTTCACTTTCCAAATCTATTTGTTTACATTGTACACTGCAACGACCTTGCTTGAATATTTAAGTTCTGTACCTATAACTGTAAAATAGCCAGGATTTCTCCTATTTGTGATCAGTTGTAATAATGCCTTTTTACAAAATAAAATAAATGGCTGAAAATTATTGCAAACTAATTAAATGAGGCTGCTTTCTTTTTTTTTCTTTTTCACTTGTTCCTTTCCCCACCAACTCAGGCCTTTTTGGTACAAGTATGAAAAAAAAAGTCAGTGTAATAATACATTTTAATAGAATATCTTTATAAAATCACTGTTCAGAATGCTAAAGCAGGGGCAGGGAACATTTTTATTCCATTAGGTGCCCTCTTATAGGTTGCTGTCGCACAAATAGGTACAGCTCTGACAGGTGGCTAAGGGATGCCCTCCTTTGAGTCACAAGTTTCAGGATGGACTCCCTTGCTTTCTAAGCTTCCCCTTAGAAGAGTAGAACATAGGTGCGGTTGGATCTGTGTCTAGTCCCAGACTTGATCAATGGTTTATGACTAAAGGATTATGTGGAAATATGTATATCAGTTAGCCACCAGTCAGGGCTTTCACCAGCACAGTTTAGACAGTTTCACAATGCCTGTCAGAGACCCTCACAGAATTCTCATGAGACAGTTTCACAATGCTGAAACAGTAGGTAATTTATTTAAAGTGACAGATGATAAAAGTTCAGGATGGTCATTGATAAATTCACTTAATGCATTAGCACTAGAAGACAATAACCAGTTGACAATGATCATATAGGAAGTAACAACTGAAACTTGAGTTAACTAGTTATTTTTCTGGGAAACAGCTGAAAAAGTCAGAGGTGCGCGACTCAGCCAAAAGGTATCCCTTCTTGTAGAGGGAAAAGAGATTCAAGCCTGTTGACCCATCCATCAGGTAGAGTGGTCTTTTTTCCTCCTGAACAAAAGGGGTTTTGAGTGCCAATTTTATACTTTTGAAAACTCTCTGGTGCCTCTTGATGAAGTAGGACTAAGTCAATTAGTATGTGACGATTGACTCTTGGCAAGGCCGCTCGTGTTGTCAGAAGCAGGACTCAGTGGTTGGGGTGGAGAGCTCAGTACATGCTTTTGGGGATGTTTCTGTTCTTAACTGCAGCAACATCAGACTGTGAGGCCTCCACATAGAATCATAGAACAACCAGGTTGGAAGACACCCACCGGATCATCGAGTACAACCATTCCTATCAAACACTAAACCATGCCCCTCAGCACCTCGTCCACCCATGCCTTAAACACCTCCAGAGAAGGTGAATCAACCACCTCCCTAGGTAGCCTGTTCCAGTGCCCAATGACCCTTTCTGTGAAAAATTATTTCCTGATGTCAAACCTGAACCTGGCGGAGCTTGAGGCCATTTACTCTCGTCCTGTCCCCTGTCACTTGGGAGAAGAGGCCATTATCCTCCTCTCTACAACCTCCCGTCAGGTAGTTATAGAGAGCAATGAGGTCTCCTCTCAGCCTCCTCTTCTCCAGGATAAACACCCCCAGCTCTTTCACATCATCCTAGGTGTCACTTGGCTAATTTGTGTTAGATCACCACGCAATCCATCTGTCTTAACAGATAAAGTCGTTGAAGTCGAACTGCTCCCTTTTGTAAAGTCACAGTGACTTCAGTGTTTGCCCCCTCTTGCAAGATCGGCCTTGGCAAGTCCATTGTTCCACAGTTACTTCAGATATATGTTTTCATTTGGTTTTTCTATTAAACTGTCAATATTTTGATTTGCTGTAATGAATTGGTGGGAAATATTCAGCTAAACTGTGATCTGGAAGTTTTTTCCAGTCCATTGGTTTTTAAAGAAAGTGTGTTCAATATCTGAAAACCTCTGAATCCAAATCATCCAAAATTTATTGAAAAGATATTTGTTTTCCCTCTTAAAACAGACAATATTGTCAAATGTCACTTAATATTTTAGATTTGAATGGCTTTCTATTAATAGAATTACTACAATGTACAGATTGTACATAGATAACACTTCTATCTGGCAAATTAAATAAATAATAAAAGCATATATGGGCTCTTGTTTTCTGCTGATGTTTTTCTGCAGCATACTTTTCTCATTAAACCATGAGAATATTAAAATCCAAGTACTACATTTTAATACACAGCATAATTAAGGAAGATAAATATCTACCCTGGCATCATGTGGCTGAAGCTAATATGTTGCTTCAATTTTTCTCGTTTTGCAATGTGTTGAGCATTTTTTCCCAATTAACCAGGTTTACATGTAAGCATTAAAACTGAACAAAAACCGCTGCAGAGTATCTGTCTGTTATGATTTTACGATAGGCACATCTGCTACACATTCTAAGTTAATATCATTTAGCCTGATACATTTAAGCTAATTTAATGTAGGCTTCAAGTCATATAATTAATGCTTATGCACTGGTGGAGTTCAAGGTGAGACCTCATCTGGAGTATTGTGTCCAGTTCTGGAATCCTCAACATAAGAAGGATATGGAGCTGTTGGAATGGGTCCAGATGAGGGCTACAAGGATGATCAGAGGGTTGGAGCACCTCCCATACGAAGACAAGCTGAGAGAGTTGGGCTTGTTCAGCCTGGAGAAGAGATGGCTGCAGGGACACCTTATAGCGACCTTCCAGTACATGAAGGGGGCCTATAAGAAAGTTGGGGAGGGAAGGGACTTTTTTACAAAGGCTTGTAATGATAGGACTAGGGGGAATGACTATAAACTGGGGAAGGACAGATTTAGGCTAGACATAAGGAGAAATTTTTTAACAGTGAGGGTGGTGAGGCAACTGGCATAGGTTGCCCAGGGAAGTTGTAAATGCCCCATCCCTGGAGAGGTGTTCAAGGCCAGATTAGATGGGACCTTGGGCAACCTGATTTAGTGGGACATCCATGGCCATGGCAGGGGGGTTGGAACTGAATGATCTTTAAGGTCCCTTCCAATTCAAACCATTCTGTTATTCTATGATTTCTTAACTATTCATCTCAATTGGCGTGGATTGGCAGCAGACACGGCAAGTGCTGCAACTAGGCACTAGATTGAGGTGAAGGGGCAGTTGCCAGTGCAAGGGAACCCCAAAGAGAGCTGGGTGGGCAGGTCCAGACTCCTGGAAGCAGTGACTCCTACGTTGCAGATGATGCGTGGGGGGTTGTCCTGGAAGCAACCACAGGAGATCTAAACAGACCTCAGGGAGCACCAGCAACTGGAGCACTGAACAAGAGTGTGCAAACAGGGACAGGCCTCATAAGAAGGGAGGGCTCAAGCAGTTTGCGAGAGCAGTCCATGAAGGCAGGGCAGGGCGTGCAGGGAGGACACAGTTTCCGTGCTCAGGAGGCAAGTTCAGTTAGTGAGAGTGAGCCTAGCCATGGTGACCACCCAGTGTGTGGCTGCATCCTCTGCACCTGTCAGAAGGGACACGTCAGTCCAGACCGAACTCCCAGGAAAACACACAGCCATCCAGTTCTCAGGCTGCAAGGAGTGTCACCAGCTTGCACTGGAAACAGAGGGCAGCGAGGGCAACAGCGGCGTAAGGTGTGAGCAGGTGCACAATCTCCTCAGCCTGGTGGCAGAGCTGTGAGAGGAAGTATACAAGCCCAGGGCATCAGGGAGTCTGAGCTAGAGATAGACTGGTGGAACCACACCCTGAGCTCCAGCATATGGGAGCAGAAACAGTCACCGGAAAAAGCCCATGATCAAAGGGATCTGGTATCCTCCTCCCACCAGGATGTAGGCAGGGGCTTAAAGCAAAGTAACGAGTGGAAGCAAATCCATTGATGAGGCAGAAAACCACCCCCCTCCTTGCCCATGCCTCCCCAGGTGCCTCTGCACAACAGATACAAGCCTCTAGATGTTGAAGACAGACTGGAGGAAAACGTGGAGGATGATTCGCCTACATCAGAGCAAGGGCCAAGACTGGAACAGCACACCCCTTGTATTACTACAATTGCCACAAGGGCGAAAAGGCAAGTCATAGTTGTGGAAGACTCCCTGCTGAGGGGAACAGAGGGTCCAATATGTCGAGCAGACCCAACTCACAGGGAAGTCTGCTGCCTCCCAGGTGCCAAGGTAAGTGATATTGCTAGGAAATTCCCCAGTCTGGTAAGGCCCTCAGACTACTACCGCTGTTCCATGTGGGAGGTGACGAAACTGCAGTACGTAGCCCAAGGGTGATTAAAAGAGATTTTAGGGCCATGGGATGGCCAGTGAGGGAATCTGGGGCCCAGGTGATATTTTCCTTCCAGTTACAGGTGGTGACACTGTATCAGACAGGTCCAGCCTATTAATACATGGTTCCATGACTGGTGTCACCATAATAACTTTGGGGTTTTTGACAATGGGCACCAGGTTTACAAATATTAGATGGGAGCCACCTTTCTCAATGCAGGAGGAGAGTCTTTGCCCAGGCGCTTGCAGGGCTCACTGACAGGGCTTTAAACTAGATCTGAAGGGTGAGGGGGATAATATCAGGCTTGCCTATGACAAGCGATGGAAAGACATGAGATGCTTGGAAGGATGGGGTGCTGGTATGGGCCCTCTAACTGCTGTCCAGGGGCATACTGGGGATGCCATGGCATGGCTGAAGTGCTGTGGAAATAAGCAGGAGGATCCTGAGGTAGTAGGTGCCAGCAAGGAAACTTCTCCAAAGCACATTATAGGAAATAAAGGATCCACTAAGAAGGCAATGTGACCAGTAGCCCAGCTGAAGTGTCTTACAAATGCACAAAGCTTGGGCAACAAGCAGGAGGAGCTGGACGCTACCGTGCTACTAGAAAGCTATGATCCAGTTGCTATCACTGAAACTTCATGGGCTGAATCCCATGACTGGAGTGTGGTTATCAATGGCTACAGGTTGTTCAGAAGGGACAGACTGGGAAGGAGGGGGTGGAGGCATTGTCCTTTATCTCAGGAAAGGGCTAGAATGTGAACAGTTGTCGATGAAGAGTAGCCATGAACACGTTAAAAGCTTGTGGGTCAGAATAAAACACCGAGGAATCAACAGGTACCTTGTGGTTGGTGTATACTACAGGCCACCTGTCGCTGTTGAGACAGACACGACACGCAAGAAGTTATGAGCAAAAGAACGTCCTTTATTGTTTAAACAAGCCCTTTTATATCTTTCTAAGAATATGTGTCCCTATGTGATTGGTTAAGCCAAAGATAACAGTTCATAATAGGATCACTTTTTCTCTGTTGTAACTTCTATAAGCTTCCTCTACCTGCAGTCTGAGAGTTTCTTAATCTTGTTCACTCAACTCTTCTTGGGACTTTCCAGTCTCTTCAAGGATACACGAGTATCTGCTCAAGGTCAATGTTAAACTTGCATTCTGATCCCTCGGACCAGCTGAAGTCTCCCACAGCCGCCTGATCAAGGAGAGCCAACCAATGAAGCCTTCTACCTCCAGCTATGGGAGACTTGGCACTCACATGCTCTCATCCTATTTGGGGACAATCACCCTGACATATGCTGAAAAAGTAACACAGCGAGCTGCAGGCAATCCAGGAGACTCCTAGAGTGCACTGAAGATAATTTCTTAATCCAGCTAATAGACCCCCCCCCCATCTGAGGGGATACAATACTAGACCTGATGGTCACTAATACAAGTAAGCTTATCAGTGCCAGCAAGATTGGAGGCAGCCTGGGCTGCAGTGATCACACACTGGTGGAGTTCAAGGCCCTGAGGGATATGAGGCAGGCGAGGAGTATAGTCAGGGCCCTAAATTTCAGGAAAGCAGACTTCCAGCTCTTCAAGGAGTTACTCAGCAGTACCCCGTGGGACATGGTTCTTGGGGACAAGGGAGCAGAACAGAGATGACAAATATTTAAGGATGCTTTCAGTAAAGCTCAAGAGCACTCAGATGGAGGAAATAAATCGGGCAGGAAAGGGAAGAGAGCAGCATGGCTGAGTCAAGATCTGCTGGTCAAATGGAAGAGTAATAGGGAACTGCACAGGCAGTGCAAGCAGGGACAGGAAACCTGGGAAGAATATAGGGATGCTGCTGTCCAGTTGTGTAGGGATGAAGTCAGGAAGGCCAAGGCACAGCTGGACGTGAAATTGGCAAGGGAAGTAAAGACTAAAGAGAAGGAGTACTACAGATACATCAGAAGGGAAAGGAAGGTTAAAGAGAACGTACCTCCACTGATGGATGAAAATAGTGCCCTTGTATCAACACATGAGCAGAAGGCTGAGGTACTCAACAACCTTTTTGCCTCAGTCTTCACTGATAACTGCTCTCCTCACTCCTCCTCAGTCAATGGACAATAAGATGGTGACTGGGGCATAAACCGCCTCCCACTGTAGAGGAGGATCAGATTCTTGACCACCTGAGGAACTTGAACATATATATGTCTATGACACCTGATGAGATGCATCCCAGAGTCCTGAGGGAATTGACTGATGTAGTTGCCAAGCCATTTCCTGTGCTATTTGAAAAGTCACGGCAGTCAGGCAGTCCCTGGCGACTGGAAGAAAGGTAACATTGTGCCCATTTTTTAAAAGGGTAGAAAAGACGACCCTGGGAACTATCGACCTGTCAACCTCACCTCTGTGCCTGGGAAGATCATGGAATGGATCCTCCTAGAAGCTATGCTAAAGCACATGGAGGATGGGGAGGTGATTAATGGCAGCCAGCATGGCCTCACCAGGGGTAAGTCCTGTATGACCAAACTAATGGCTTTCTAAGATGGGGTAAACACAGCAGCAGACACAGGAAAACCAACAGATGTGATCTTTCTGATCATGAGCCAGCAGTGTGCCCAGGTGGCCAAGAAGGCCAATGGCATCCTGGCTTGTATCAGAAACGGTGTGACCAGCAGGTCGAGGGAGGTGATTCTCCCTCTGTATTCAGCATTGGTGAGGCCGCTCCTTGAATATTGTGTCCAGTTCTGGGCCTCTCAGCACAAGAAGGATGTTGAGGCTCTGGAGCAAGTCCAGAGAAGAGCAACGAGGCTGGTGAAGGGGCTGGAGAACAGACCCTATGAGGAGCGGCTGAGAGAGCTGGGGTTGTTTAGCCTGGAGAAGAGGAGGCTGAGAGGAGACCTCATTACTCTCTACAACTACCTGAAAGGAGGTTGTGGAGAGGAGGGAGCTGGCCTCTTCTCGCAAGTGACAGGGGACAGGACGAGAGGGAATGGCCTCAAGCTCCGCCAGGGGAGATTTAGGCTGGAGATTAGGAGGAGGTTTTTCACGCAGAGGGTCATTGGGCATTGGAATAGGCTGCCCAGGGAGGTGGTTGATTCACCTTCCCTGGAGGTGTTTAAGGCACGGGTGGATGAGGTCTTGAGGGACTTGGTTTAGTGTTAGATAGGAATGGTTGGACTAGAAGATCCGATGGGTCCCTTCCAACCTGGTTGTTCTGTGATTCTGTGATTCTGGACTTTTGTAAAACCTTTGACATGGTCCCGCACAACATCCTTCTCTCTAAATTGGAGATATGGATTTGATGTGTGAACTGTTCGGTGGATAAGGAACTAGTTGTATGGTTACATTCAGAGAGTAGTAATCAACGACTCAATGTCCAGATGGAGATCTGTGACAAATGGTGTCCCTCAGGAGTCCATACTGGGACTTGTGCTGTTTGATAGCTTCATCAATGATATAGACAGTAAGATCAAGTGCACCCTCAGCAAGTTTGCAAATGACACCAAGCTGAGTGGTACAGTCATCACACCCAAAGGACGGAATGTTATGCACTGGGACCTGGACAACCTGGAGAAGTGGACCTGTGTGAACCTCATGAGGTTCAACAAGGCCAAGTGCAAATCCCTACGACTGGGTTGGAGCAATCCACGGTTTCAATACAGGCTGGGGGATGATGTGATTGAGAGCAGCCCTGCAGAGAAGGACTTGGGGGTGCTGATTGATGAGAAGCTCAATATGAGGCAGCAATGCACGCTCACAACCCAGAAGGCCAACCATATCCTGTGAGGCATCAAAAGAAGTGTGGGCAACAGGCGGTGATTCTGCCCCTCTATTTCACTCTTGTGAGAACCCCATCTGGAGTATTGGGTCCAGTTCTGTAATCCCCAACATAAGGAGGATATGGAATTGTTGGAGTACATCCAGAAGAGGTCCACGAAGATGATCAGAGGGCTGGAACACCTCCCCTATGGAGACAGACTGAGAGAGTTGGGGGTTGTTCAGCCTGGAGAAGAGAAGGCTCCGGGGAGACCTTATAGCATCCTTCCTTCCAGTACCTGAAGGGGGCCTACAAGAATGCTAGGGAGGGATGTTTTACCATGTAGTGATAGGACAAGGGGGAATGGCTTTAAACTGGAAGTGTAAAGATTTTTTTAGACATTAGGATGAAATTCTTCATGATGAGAGTGGTGAGACATTGGCACAGGTTGCCCAGGGATGTTGTGGATGCCTTGAGCAACCTGGTCTAGTGGGCAAGTGTCCCTGCCCATGACAGAGGGCTGGAACTAGATGATCTTTAAGGCCCCTTCCAACCAAAACTATTCTATGATTCTATGTTTCTATGGTAACAGAGAATTAGTGGATAAATAGTGTTCAAGTTTCTAGGTATCCCATGATAAAATATGATGCAAATGTGTGAAGTGATAGGAATGTCCATTAAAAATAGAGAAGCTCCTCCCTTTATGCAATTGATGCTGGCTGATCTTGGCAATTTATGCCCACTGGGCATTCCTTTAGTAGGTGCTCTGTGTTACATAAGTTCTTATGCACTCATTTCAGGCAAGAATGCGCAGTTGGTCTCAGGAGCACTGGGCCCCTGAGCCCCTCCTGAAATTGCAGTGACCAATGCATGACCTTCTTGCCAGGCTTGCACAAAGAAGATTTTAACAGGTGCCAAAGCCTGTGAACTTGTTTTGGTCCTTTCGAAGTAGTTTCAACCACTTTGTCTTAAAACATGGCCCAAACCCACTGTTTAAGACAAAATAAAAGGAACAGTTTGTCTGGGTTTTGTAACATAGTCCTTGACAAGCCTTGATACTGTTCAAACACTCTTCAGCAACAGCTAAAACACTGGTGTCTTATCAACACTGATTTAGCCACAAATCCAAAACTAAGCACAGTATGAACTGCTATGAAGAAAATTAACTCTATCCCAGCCACAGCCAGTGTATAGATGCTTACAGGTAATGGGGAATGTAATACATTCAATCAATGCCATGTTTCTTGACCCAGAAGTCTATGACATTTCGGAAATCATAGAATCATAGCACTGTTTGGTTGGAAAAGACCTTTGAGATCGAGTCCATCCATACCTGTCCACTACAAAACCATATTACTGAGCACCTCATCTACTCATCTTTCAAATACTTCAGAGGATGGTGACTCAACCATCTCCCTGGGCAGCCTGTTCCAGTTCTTGATAACCTTTTCAGTGAAGAAATTTTTTCTGATGTCTAATCTGAACTTACCCTGGTACAACTTGAGGCTATCCCCTCTTGTCATATTGCCTGTCACATGGGAGAAGAGACCAACAACCAAGAGAACATTTCTAGGCTGTGAGAACCATCATCCTCATTGAGGTTTGATTCCACTTGCAGAGCTTCGTATCATCCAAGGGAACCTGGGAGGTTGAGATTGACACAGGGGAGACTCACCTGCTGCGTCGGGCAGGAACCTACTGCCATTTCCCTCTATCTCTTAAATTTCTCTGTTCAGCAGAATGAAGAGAGGATGGGGAGTCCTCTTTCGCATGAGGCATGCCTGCCTGTTGGGTCTGAGACAGAGAGTATAGTGCATTGTTGAAGTAGTCAATCTCCCTCTCACACTCCTTGATGATCCTCAACTGCTCACCTTCTCTTGGAGTTTCATCACCAAGCAGAGATGTTCATCCACCTGAGTATACCTCAAGCAGGTGAATTGGCCATTGGTACCTGATACCAGTGCAAGAATGGGGGCATGCCCTGCAGCCCAACATCTGGGTGGCAGCATGCACCCACTAGGGCTCTGTCTGGGAGGCTGCATCAGTCATGGATGGTGCTATATCATGTATGGATCGTTGATTGTTTTGTAAAATCTTGTTTGCACTCCCCTCTTGAGTGGTCTGCATCACTCTAGACACCATGCTGGTGATTCTAAAGCTCTCTCCCCAGTCACCACTTGAGCAGGATGGGACAACTGCCAATTGGTCTTTTGCCATTGTTGTAGTCAGCCCCATAGGGTATTAGCCACCAGCCATGAGTCAGTAGAGAGAAAGAGTACTGGTCACTTTTCTTGTTCAGAAAGCTCTAGGAACAACTGGATGATTTTGACTTCTGCAAACTGACTCAACTTGCCTTCTCTTTATGCAACTTTATCATGTGGAACTCTACACAGCAGCTTTCCACTTCTGATGGTTTCCTACACTATCACAGGATCCTTGATAAACAGACCATAATGCCTTTCATCTTCTGATAACTCATTATATGATGGTGCCTCTTGTGCATGAGCCACCTCCTCAGGTGATGTTTCTGGCCAGTCCATGATCTCTTCCAGGATTCCTGGGCAGTTGGGTTCCCCCAGTCGAGCCCTCTGTATGATCAATGCCACCCACTTACTCCACATAGCATCACTTCCGTGATATGTAGAAGAGATATTTCCTTTGAACATACAGTGCTGGGGCAAATGGCCAATGCCTCGGTGTACCTGCGATATTAGCAGCAAGCGGGGAGCAAACGACTGATGTCCTCATGCTTGCTAGCTTGTTGAGACCTTGGAATCTTTATTAAGACCCATGGATTAATAGGAAAGGAATGCACTAGGTGGAAAACATGAAGATAAGGGAAGTCTGGGATACCATGGGATTTAGAATCATAGAATCATAGAATCATAGAACAACCAGGTTGGAAGGGTTAAATTGCGGTACGCGGATACCAGGGATGACCCTGGGACAGAAAGTCTGTTATCTACCTGGAGATTAATTATTCAATCATCAAAACACTTGTGGTGGCACAAAGATTTAGCAGAACCACGAAAAAAGCAGGACAGTAATATTCCATATTCAGAGACTAGTGCAGGGCCATCAGCGACTGCCGATAATCCCTTTGATCCAGGGCCAGCAGACCATGATGGAACTTTGATTTATTTTTGTCTGCAGAGGTGCTACAAACTTACCCTGAAATTTGTTCCCGGGAGGCCAGAGACTCGAAAACCTGTAAAGAAAGTACTAACTGCACCAAGGACTGCAGGGAGGCCGCTGCCCCTGGCTGAGGTGGGGGCCGCCCGCCACCACCCGCCACTTTCTGTAACACAGGCAGTTTTTGGAAACAATGGTGGTAGCAGTTCAAGAATCAAGGCAGTTTAAATAATGCAAGTTTACAACAGGTGCAGCTTTTTGGCTTAGCAAACACTTAAAAAGATATCAGATATTGGAAAGTTGAAACAGGCATGAACCATATATGTCATTTATAGACACATTAAAGGATGCGCTCGACAAGTAGGTAAGATAACTGAGCAGTTACAGAAGCCCTAATTTTACAATCAGTGATAGGAAATCCTAATGACAAATGTAGAAAGATACGGTACGGTCTGAAAAATCATACAACAACAGCTGAGATCATTTAATCCTCAAGCACAGCTGATGCCTGCTGCCATGACTGTAAACTGGGACAGAAAGACGGTCTCTTATAGATGCGGCAAGGAGAGACATTTTAAAAGAGACTACCACATGCAATGCCAGGATAGAGGGCCTAAAATCTGCCCTCGGTATGGAAAGGGTAAACATTTTGCCAGTTGGTGTAGTTCAAAATGGGATAAGAATGGGACAGTATTGTCAGAAAACCAGGAGCAAAGCATGGTTCGGAGTCATGTACCGACACAGATGCCTCCACGGCGAGCAGCAGCTCTCATCTAAGAGCAGGAACCAGAGGTAGCACTGAGATACACGTGACCACCATCACTACAGTAATGCTGCAATCATCTTCAATTCACACAATACCACAGAACATAAAAGGACCATTGAGGGGTTGCTTTACTGCCTTGTAATTAGAATGATTATCAATAATTCAGTTGGGAATCTTTGTTTTATCTGGGATCATAGATGCAGGCTTTTCTGGAATAATTCAAGCAAGTGTTATGAACACCATTTCCACTAGTATTAATACCAAAGGATAGCCGGATAGTGTAATTAATTTCATTCAAAGCAGCTGTGTTCCAAGCTGACTCTATAGAGTGTGGCTCACAAGGTTTTTGGTCCACAAAAATCCCTGAAATATATTTGGTTTAGTCCTTACAAACTCAGCATCTTATGTAAAAGTGCACATTAAGGGTTTTGTTTTGTTTTGTTTTGTTTTTTTTTTTTTAAAGGGGGGAAGTCAGAACATCTTAAAATGGCTGTAGTGCAACCCTTTGTTGTACAGGTTCCACTAATCTTGTTGGGGAAAGATGTGTTAAGTGCAATGGGAATAGGCATGAGAACTATGAATGAGTGAAAATCAGATGCATTGCAAAATTTAGTGGAGGAGCAAATAGATCAAGGGCATATAGCCCCAATTAATAGTCCTTGGAACACACCTGTATTTGTGATATAAAAGAAATCTGGAAAATGGCGTTTATTGCATGACTTTTTCTAGACAAACTACAAGAGGCCTTAAATAAGCAGGCAGTCAATATTGCCTAGAGAAGCTTAACCTAAACAATTAGCCTTAGAGAATGCAAAAACAGAGTTAGTGCACTGTTAATTGCATGATCACCTGTTACAAAGATTGCTTGTTTTACCGGAATTGACTGATGCCGACTTTATGAGAGCAATGCAAGTAAATGCTTGGATCCACCTCCAGAGGCTGCATATTATTACCTCTCTTCTGATTTCTTTGACAATTCCCTGATCCCTAGCAAGGGATCCCAGCTGTTAGACTTTCATACCCTCTAATTCCTGACTGTTGTCCACAATATCCTAGCATCAAAGCAACCAAGCAGCAATCCACTAGCCTGGTAGGCATACATAATCATTCCATAGATCTTGCAGCTCAGTCAGGGTTAGCAGTTGGATGGTTTCTGCCTCTTGTCTGATTTCGCTTGCTTCTTCCTCCCATTTCTTTACTGAAGGACTGGCTTCCTGATCAGACCTTTCCTACTCCTCTGCTTCTTTAATAATTGATGATTTGGATCCCTTGATCTCCACATCTGGTGTTTTTGACTAATGAGATGATTACTGTAGTTGGGGCTTCAGTCCCTGTCTCAACCACAGTGTTCTCAGATGTACAAACCCTCTTTCTCCCGCTCCTCTGATGGTGCTGGATGGAAGCTCAATAGGCACAGGCCAAAATAGTGCTAGGAGTTTCTGGAGGGGGATGGGTAACTGGGTCTGCAACTGCCAGCCAAGAAGAAGAAGCTGATGAACCCATCTATAAACAACTGGGAGTAGTCTCAAGATCACTAGCTCTTGTCCTTATGGGAGACTTCAGTCTTCCGGATGTCTGCTGGAAGTACAATACAGCAGAAAAGGAAGCAGTCTAGGAGGTTCCTGGAGTGTGTGGAAGACAACTTCCTCGCACAACTGGTGAATGAACCGACAAGGGAAGGTGCCCTCCTGGACCTGCTGGTTGTGAACAGAGAAGGCCTTGTGGGGGATGTTATGGCTGGAGGATGCCTGGGACAAAGCGATCACAAGATGGAAGAATATTCAGGTCTAGGCGAGGTGATGAAGGAGATTAGCAGAACAGTCACATTACATTTCCAGAGGGCAGACTTTGGATTGTTCAGAAGGCTAGTTGGCAAAGTCACATTGATGTGCGGGCATAAATGTTTGTTAGAAAAACTGCAGAAATGTTAGGTAAACTTAGACAGCTTAGCTTACTGAAATACGCACTGTCTGCTGGCAAAGGCCTTGAAAACCTTGGATGCTGATAAGAGAGAAGCTGGAATGCAAAAAACAACTGCAGCTCGACCAGGATGAGACTGCGCCTGCGCACGGTTTGAATTCAGGGGCAGTTATTGAGGAAGATGAAGGTGACTTCAGCCCTGAGTCCCAGACCACAACATCGTGCCTGCGCAAGTATAGAAGCAGCTTCTCGAATCTAATTATAATAAGAGTCATGAATATGTAATAGGCACTTATGAATAGTCATGTCCTCACACTATAACTATCTGCTTGTTAGATTGTTCGGGGTGCAAGCTTTGGAGGAGGACCCCCTTGCACCCGCCGGCGAATAAACACATACCTGCTTTATAACCCTTAACGGAGTTATAGAGTTTGATTCCGCAAAACACCATTGGAGACAGTCCTTACGGGCAAGGGAGCCCATGAGGGCTGGGCGCTCCTCAAAAAGGAAATCCTAGCAAATCAGGAGCAAGCCGCCCCCACGTTCTGGAAAAAAAGCCGGCAGGGGAAAAAAAACAGCTTGGTTGAACAGTGAGATCTTGAGGACCATCAAAAAGAAGAAGAATATCTATGAGTTTTGGAAGAAGGGACAGGCGTCTTGGGTGGACTACAGGAGGGAAGTGAGATTGTGCAGAGAAAAAATCAGAAGGGCTAAGGTCCAACTAGAAATCAGATTGGCTAAGTCTGTGAAAGATAATAAAAAACTTTCTATAAATACATTAACAATAAAAGAAGGACTAGGGAGAATATTCAGGCCTTATTGGATGCAGAAGGAACAACAGTGACAGGGGATGAGGACAAGGTTGAAGTACTTAATGCCTTCTTTGCCTCAGTCTTTAATAGTAAGGAAAGTTGTTCCCTCTGTGTAAAAACCCCAGAGCTTGATGAGCAAAGAGAGGCTCCCATGATCCAAGAGGAGGTGGTCAGAGCCTTGCTAGCCTGATGCTTTGGCAGCCCCTGTAATCATTCCAGATACATTACAACAAGCACATATGTCACATGCTTTCTATGACCAAGGTAGTACAGCCCTTAGGAAAATGTTTCAGTTAACTCATGAGCAAGCTTGGCAAATTGTACAGATGTGTCCTGATTGTCAACTAATACCAAACACTACTTTTGACGGTGTAAATCCTCGTGGATTAGGTCCACTTGAAATACAGCAAACTGATGTAACACACATCCCTGAGTTTGGACATCTAAAATATGTACATGTGTCAATTGACACCTTTTCTACCTGCATTGTAGCTTCCACACATGCAGGGGAATGAGTAAAAGACATAAAAAAACATTTATTATGTGCAATTGCTCTTTTGGGGGTGCCAAAAACAGTAAAACCAGACAATGGCCCAGGATATGTTTCTAATAAAAAAAAAAAATCCTTTTTTCAACAACGGGGAATCACACATCTCACAGGCATTGATAGATGTCAGAAGAGAAGAGATGTTGAGAAAGAATGACCATGAACGCTGCTCTCCCAGGCAATTAGACAAATATTCATTGGTTGCATTAGACAAGGTTGCCGGCTAACAGGTAGATTTACTTGGGGATCTTTGGAATGAAAGGCTTCAGAATGAAAAATTTTAAAATACCTAGCAAAACATTCAAAAGGAAAGAGAGAGATAAAAAAAAAAGGATAAAGCCCAGCCTTGCAGCTGTATGTGTGTGAGTGCCCCCTGCCTTCTCCTTCCTTTCTAAGTTTTTTTCCTTTTCAGCTTTGCAGAAGTCCTGAGGAGTTAACTGTGTTATCTCTCTAGGGGAATGCAAATTTGTGAGAACACTCCGCATTCCGGTGTCCCTCATCAGCAACCACTGGGCCCTAGTGCAGACAACCTTTAGGGATAATTGAGACAATGATAGAGGAAAATTCAAAGGATTCATTACGAATTATTGAGTGATATTTTGTCACACTAACCCCAAAACCCAGTAGTAACTAGACTCAAAATGATTACAACGATAATCACCAAGGGAAGAAAAAGAAGCATTAAGTTATTAGGCCAGGACCCGACAATCATTTATATCCCAATGACAAAAGAATATGCTAAGTGATGCATGGCAAATATTTTGAATTTACAGTTACCTCTAACAGAATATCCAGGAAGTATTGATATCCACTTACTGAGTCATAAATTGTTTTCCTCTCTGCAAACATTACAAATAGAAGCCCTTATGTAGAGAGGGACCGTTTGACGGTCCTACAATATTTACTGATGGCTCAGGAAAAACAGAAGAGCAGTACTAACGTGGAAAGAAAATGGACAGTGGGCAAATACAGTGTAGTTTATATAGTAGAAGGATCAACACTAATAGTGGAATTATATGTGGTGCTAAAGCCTTTGAACAACATCATAGTCCCTTTAATTTAGTTACAGATTCACAAAATGTAGCCAGAGTAGTGCAGCATATAGAAAGAGGATGGTTAAAACAGATAAACAATGAGTGATTGCTTTTAAATGTTAAAGCAGTTATGACTTCAAGTCACAGCTAGAAGAGCAGAACTTTATGTGATTCACATTCGGAGTCACACATCACTTCCAGCATTTATAGTCGAAGGAAACAGAATAGCAGACAGACTGACAGCAGGGCCAGTCCAAGGCCCACAACCAACATTATTCAACAAGTACTAACGTCACATAATCTTATCATCAGTCTGCTAAGGCACTATGTAGGCAACTTAAAATTTCATTAGAATTAACCCAGAACATAATAAAATATGCCTAGATTATCAACATATAACACCATTACAGCCTAGAGGAGCCAACCCAAGGGGACTAAGCACTTTACAAATTTGGCAAAAAGATACTATACCTGAATTTGGAAGATTGAGATATGTATGTTTTGATTGACAGGTATGCAAATGCAATATGGGCAACAGCATATACAGGGGAATCTTTAAAGGAAATAGCAAACTCACACAGGCAAAACCAAACAATGGCCTAAGATATGATTCTAATTTAACAAAATCCTTTTTTAGCAATGGGGAATCACATGTCACGGGCATTCCTCACTCACCGACAGGGCAAGCCATAGTTGAACAAGCTCATGGTACATTAAAAAAATTGTTAAAACAAAAAAGGGAGAGCATGGGATACACCCCTCAAGAGAGACTATTAAAAGCTATGTATGTTCTAAATTTTTTAAATCGTTGCCAAGACAATATTCCCCCGATAGAGCGACATTTTATCATGAAATCAAATGAAATCATGAGTAAAGCTAAAGTAATGATACGTAACTTAGAAACAAGACAATGAGAAGGTCCATGGGCATTAATAACGTGGGGGCAAGGGTATGCTTGTGTTTTTACATATCATGGACTGCAATGGATGCCAGCAAGATTTGTGTGACCAGCAAGATTTGTGCACAATCCCAAGAAAACATCTGGGTAACCCTAGTCAATGCAGCACAGTAAGATTTATTGTGTTCGTGGGTAGCATCTCCAACCAATCTATTTAGCACCTGTTTAGTAAGTTTGCTGATAGATGATGTTCTTTATTAGGTGTGATAAAAGTAGATTTTAGTAAATATTTTAGTTATATAAGAAAAAATGTAACTCTCATATAAAATGTTAATTCCTTATTTAGTTTGTGTTGAAATGATTTTATATGATGTAATTACCTATCTGCAGATATATTCAAATCCAACAACATCTCCCTGCAATCACCAAGAGAACTGTATTTTATTTGAGGAGATAGAGCGTGGGCAGATATTCTTTCCTGTTTTTCAGGAGCCCCATGTATATCAAATTCATATTGATTAAGTCTGAATGTTTCTATGATTTTAAACCACACTTTGGCCCACCGTCATGAAACAAATGCCTCATTGGCAGCTTTATCTAGTGTTTTGACATATTTATCAGATCATTCAGAATTTATACATTAAAATATCAACACCTTAGAATATTTAACAGAAGAACTGCAAATACAGAATGAGTGGAATACATGTGCAGGATTTTTTGTTGGAATTGGACCTTGGATTATTAAAATGGCCATGATAGGTTTTAAGATTTTATTTTATTTTTTTCTAGCATATTGATTTGTGTGCTTTGCCTTAATTAATTTAGTGTAGAGCTTGATTGATAGAGTATTAAGACAAATATTAGTAGTTCATGAAAACAAAAAAGGGGAGATGTCAGAAGAGATGCTGAGCAAAAATGACTATGAATGCTGCAGAGCCCCTGGAGATAACAGTGCAGAGAGCTTTGATAACCAGCTGGCCTCCAGCGTGAGAAAACTCAACATCAGTGGCAAAACCAAGAAGGCATAGAAACAATAGCAGTGGTCACGATTTGCTGGGAAGGAGAACAACAGCTGTGGAAATTTTTATGAAGGTCTTGCAGGACTATTGTTGACATTTCACTAAGGTATAAAGATGAGGTTGTAACAATAAACTTGGTCCCAGCTTAAAATGAAAGCAGAGTCTGTGTCTGTTTAATACGCCACAGTTTCTGTAGCAGAATGCTGTGAGAAACTCTGTCAAAGGCTTTATTGAAGTCCAAGAATATACATCCACAGCCTTTCCCTCATCCAGTAGTCGGATCACCTTGTCATAGAAGGCAATCAGGTTAGTTTGGCAAGACCTGCCTTTCATGAAGCCATGTTGACTGGGCCTGATCACCCAGTTCTCTTGCATGTGCTTCATGATAGCACTGTTCCATGACTTTCCCTGGCACCGAGGTCAGACTGACTGGCCTGTAGTTCTGTGGATCCTCCCTGTGACCCTTCTTGTAGATGGGCACTACATCAGCCAGCCTCCAGTCCAGTGGAACCTCCCCAGTCAGCCAGGACTGCTGGAAGATGATGGAAAGGGGTTTGGCCAGCACATCCGCCAGCTCCTTCAATACCCTTGGGTGAATCCCGTCCGACCCCATAGACTTGTGGGTGTCTAGCTGGGCAAGCAAGTCCCTAACCACCTCCTCATGGGACCTTTCTTCTGTTCCTCTAACTCCCGAGTTTGTACACAGAGGGAACAACTTTCCTTACTATTGAAGACTGAGGCAAAGAAGGCATTAAGTACCTCAGCCTTGTCCTCATCCCCTGTCACTGTTGTTCCCTTTGCATCCAATAGGGACTAAATATTCTCCCTTGTCCTCCTTTTACTGTTAATGTATTTGTAGTTGGGCTTTAGCCCTCCTGATTTTTAATCTGCACAATCTCACTTCCTCCCTGTAGTCCACTCAAGATGCCTGTCCCTTCGTCCAAAGCTCATAGACATTCCTCTTCTTTTTGATGTCTCTCAAGATCTCCATGCTCAACCAAGCTGGTTTTTTTTTTCCCCGACAGCTCCTTCTCCGGCCCATGCAGATGTCTTGATCCTGACCTGCTAGGATTTCCTTTTTGAAGAGGACCCAGCCCTCATGGGCTCTCTTGCCCTTAAGTACTGTCTCCCATGGGACTTTGCCAACCAGCCTTCTGAACAGTCCTAAGTCTGCCCTCTGGAAGTTTAATGTGAATGTCCTGCTAACCACCCTCTTCACCTCACCTAGAACTGAAAACCCTATCATCGCGTGATCGCTTTGTCCCAGGCATCCTCCAACTGTCACATCCCCCACAAGGCCTTCTCTGTTCACAAACAGTAGGTTGTCTTCCCTTGTCAGCTCACTCACCACTTCTGTGAGTAGGTTGTCTTCCACACACTCCAGGAACTTCCTGGACTGCTTCCTTTCTGCTGTATTGTACTTCCTGCAGATATCTGGAAGATTGAAGTCTGTCACAAGGACAAGAGCTAGTTATCCTGAGACTACTCCCACTTGTTTATAGAAGAGCTCATCAGCTGCTTCTCCTTTGCTGGGTGGTCTATAACAGACTCCCATCACAATATCTACCTTCTTGTGGGCTCCTTTGATTTTAATCCACAGGCACTGAATCTCGTCATGCCTTATGAGGAACGGCTGAGAGAGCTGGGGTAGTTTAGCCTGGAGAAGAGGAGGCTGAGAGGAGACCTCATTGCTCTCTATAACTACCTGAAAGGAGGTTATAGAGAGGAGGGTGCTGGCCTCTTCTCCCAAGTGACAGGGGATAGGACAAGAGGGAATGGCCTCAAGCTCCACCAGGGGAGATTTAGGCTAGACATTTGGAAAAAGTTTTTCACAGAAAGGGTCATTGGGCATTGGAACAGGCTGCCCAGGGAGGTGGTTGATTCACCTTCCCTAGAGGTGTTTAAGGCGCGGGTGGACAAGGTGCTGAGGGGCATGGTTTAGCGTTTGATAGGAATGGTTGGACTTGATGATCCGGTGGGTCTATGGGATCTGATGAGATGCATCCCGGGACCTGATGAGATGCATCCTGGAGGGAATTGGCAGATGTAGTTGCCAAGCCACTCTCCATAATATTCGAAAAGTCATGGCAATCAGGAGAAGACCCTGATGACTGGAAGAAGGGTAATGTTGTGCCCATCTTTGAGAAGGGCAGAAAAGATGACCCTGAGAACTACTGACCTGTCAGCCTCACATCTGTGTCTGGGAAGATCGTGGAACAGATCCTCCTAGAAGCTCTGCTAAAGCACATGGAAGACATTGAGGTGATTAATGGCAGCCAGCATGATCGGGTGACTGCAGCAGTGGACATGGGTAAAACAATGGATGTGTTCTATCTACCGTCCACCCATTAAATCCCTATCTCTCCAATTTAGAGGGAAGGATGTTGTGGGGGACACTGTCAAAGGCTGTCATGGTTGGGGCAATCCATGACACGTAGAAGTTGTGGGCAAAAGGACATCTTTATTGATTTTACGAGACTTTTTATACCCCTTCCCGAGCTGCCCATCCATGCACGATTGGTTTAGATAAAGACCGACAGTTCATAATTGGATGACTCCTTCTCAGCTGTAACTTTATAATTGGGTGATTCCACCTGCGGCCTGGCAGCTTCCTAATCTTGTTTACTTGGCTCTTCTTGGTGCCTTCCAGATTCTACAAGGATACATGGGCATCTATTCATCTCTGACTGTCACATCCCTCACAAGGCCTTCTCTGTTGACAAAACAACAGGTCCAGAAGGGTGCCTTCCCTTGTCAGCCCACTCACCAGTTCTGTGAGTAGGTTGTCTTCCACGCACTCCAGGAACCTCCTAGACTGCTTCCTTTCTGCTGTATTGTACTTCCAGCAGACATCCGGATGACTGAAGTCTCCCACAAGGACAAGAGCTAGCGATCTTGAGACTTCTCCTATTTATTTATAGAAATGCTCATCAGCTTCTTCTTGGCTGGGTGGTCTGTAACAGACTCCCATCACAATATCTACCTTCTTGTGGGCTCCTTTGATTTTAATCCACAGGCACTCGATCCCGTCATCACCATAATCGAGCTCGAGGGTATCAAAACACTATCTAACATAGGGGGCTACCCCACCACCTCTCCTACCCTTCCTGTCCCACCTGAAGTGTTTATACCCCACCATAGCAGCACTCCAGTTATACGAGTCATCCCACCACATTTCTGTCATGGCAACGATGTCATTGTCTCCTTGCCCTACAACTTCCAATTCCTCCCGTTTATTGCCCATGCTGCGTGCATTGGTGTAAACGCACTTCAGCTGGGCTGGTGAACCCTCAACTCTCATACAGGGAATAGCGTTCATTCCCAATTGACTGGTCCTTGGAATATCTAACCCATCAGTGCCAGTTTCATCCTTTCCGTCACCAGATGTACTCACCCCCACTTGCTCTGTGGTGACATACTGGCAGTCCTTGCCAGCACACCATCTCTCAGGCACTGGAGTGCCACTTCCAGGCTCTCTCCTGACTGGCCTGGCTTTGTCCCCCTTCCCCTTCACATCTAGTTTAAAGCTCTGTTTATGAGCCCTGCTACATTTTTAGTGAGGACTTTAGTCCCCCTAGGAGGCAAGCGTGCCCCGTCCCTAGTAAGGAAGCCTGGGGGTGTGGGGGCCAGTCCATGATCAAAGAACCCAAAGTTTTTCTCTTCACACCAGATTCAGAGCCAGGTATTAATCAAGTGATTCTTTTTGATCTCTTGCTTTTCATTCCTTAGTTTTGCAATGGAGCTAAACACTACTTGTGCCCCAGAGCCCTCCAGCGTTCTCCGCAGATCCCTGAAGTCTCTCTTAATGGCTTTCAGCTTCCTGCACTGTGTGTCATTGCTGCCAATTTGAAATACTACCAGAGGGTAATAATAATGGTTGGACTAGAAGATCCGATGGGTCCCTTCCAACCTGGTTGTTCTGTGATTCTGTGATCTGTGGCTTCCACCAAGGAAGGAAGCTTTCTAGTCATGTCCTTCACTGATGCCCCGGGTAGGCAGCAGACCTCCCTGTGGAGTGGGCCAGGTCTGCAGATAGGTCCCTCTGTTCCCTTTAGAAGGGAATCCCCCAAGATAATCACTCTCCTCTTCTTTTTCTCAGAGGATGTTTTGATTGTCATTTGAGGATGGTGCAGCCTAGGGAATGTTCCTAGGCTGTGGGAGCCATCCTCTTCGTCTGTGGGGATGGATTCCACTTGCAGTACTTCCTAGTTATTCTGCAAGGGAAACTGGGAGGTTGTTGTCTGAATGGGGACAACAGGCTTCCTGCACCGGGCAGGAACTTGCTGCCGTTCCCCATCTCTTATTCTCTCAGTCTTGCAATTGGCAGATGGGTGGTGCTCAGCCGCATTAGCTCCGGCAGCCTGTTGACATTGTGAGAGGGCGCTGCTCCGCTGATCTATCTCCCTCTCACACTCTCGGATAGTCCTTAGTCTAGTTACTTCCTCCTTCAGCTCTGCCACCAAGCGGAGGAGTTCCCCCACACGAGTGCAGCTGCCACAAGTGAAGCCAGTGCCAGAGGCGTGAGTCAGTGTGAGGCTGTGTCTGGGTAGCTGCATGCACCCACTGAGGCTCTGTCTGGGTGGCTACATCTATCCTGGCTGATGCAGCACCCGAAGCAGCTTTAATTTTATGCCGGGTGGCCACTATGGTCCTCGGTCCCTTCCGGCCGGCCTCCAGCCTCTCTCTCCGCCCTCCCTGCTCACCCAAACTGCCGCTCAAACTGCCCCGTTATACTAACACGCCCCGCACCTGTTTGCCAGGCTCCTGTTCCAGACAGGGAAAGCTCAGAAAAACCCAGACGGGAGCTGGCTCCTGACACCCGGAAGCAGCCGGTCCCGCGCGGTGCCTGATGGGAGATTAAAACACTCCCTAGGGAGCACGGCGAACAGCAGAAAGGAAGCAGTCTAGGAGGTTCCTGGAGTGCGTGGAAGACAACCTACTCACAGAACTGGTGAGTGGGCCGACAAGGGAAGGCACCCTTCTGGACCTGTTGTTTTGTCAACAGAGAAGGCCTTGTGGGGTATGTGACAGTCGGAGGATGCATGGGACAAAGCAATCACGCGACGATAGGGTTTTCAGTTCTAGGTGAGGTGAGGAGGGGGATTAGCAAAACAGTCACATTAAAATTCCAGAGGGAAGACTTTAGACTGTTCAGAAGGCTGATTGACAAAGTCCCATGGGAGATGAGCTTTGGAAGAAGGGACAGGCATCTTGGGTGGACTACTGGGATGAAGTGAGATTGTGCAGAGAAAAAATTAGGAGGGCTAAACCCCAACTAGATCTCAGATAGGCCAATCTGTGAAAGATAACAAAAAATCTTTCTATAAATACATTAAAAATAAAAGGAGGACCAGGGAGAATATTCAGTCCCTATTGGATGCAAAGGGAATAACTGTAAAAAAGGATGAGGATAAGGCTGAGGTACTTAATGACTTCTTTGCCTCAGTCTTCAATAGTAAGAAAAGTTGTTCCCTGTGCATACACACCCAGGAGTTAGAGGAGCAGAACAAAGCTCCCATGATCCAAGAGGAGGCGATTAGAGACTTGCTTGCCCAACTAGACACCCACAAGTCTATGGGGTCGGATGGGATCCACCCAAGGGTATTGAGGGAGCTTGCGGATGTGCTTGCCAAACCCCTTTCCATCATCTTCCAGCGGTCCTGGCTGACCGGGGAAGTTCCACTGGACTGGAGGCTGGCTGATGTGGTTCCAATCTCTCAGAAGTTCATTAGTTCAAAGAGAAACTACACAACTTCCGATACACCAGCCCAGTCCAATTAAGTAAAAGGTAATTTTTTTTCCCCCTAGTACATCCCATTTTTCACAGATAAATTTGTCAAAATAAGATGGTCGGGTTTTCAGGTAGGATAACTATGACCATCTCTCATGCTCCTTCCCAATGCAAGCTTGTCCTGGTTCTGGCTGGGAAAGAGTTAATTTCCTGGTTTTGATGAGGAAAGGGTCTATTTAAATAAGAAGCTGGGAGGGGACATAGGGTGTAGCTGATCCAAACCAACCATGATGTCATACTCAAGGTATAAGAGGGTAGCTAGTGGATAGGAGGTGAGTTTTATGGGACTGGGTCGGTGGCATGGGTGGTCTGGGGTATGGGTTTTGCAATGGCTCTGCTGTGTGGTTGCAAAGGATGGCCGGAGATTCCAGAAGAGGAGTACAAGCAGTTGGTTCCCGGGTGGTGATCTGTCTGCATTGTGTCTCAACTGTTTTGTATATTCCTTTATTGTTACTATTGGTGTTGTATTTTCTCTTCCTTTGCTGCTCTGTTAAACTGTTTTTAATCCAACCCACAAGTTGTAGCCTTTCTTTTCATTTTCCCACCCCATCTCACCAGAGGGAGCAAGCGATGAGTGAGTGGCCACAGGATTCTTTGTTCCTTGGCTGGGCTGCATGTTGCCCTTTGTTGCTGGCTGCCAAATTAAACCACAACAAAGTTCTACCAAGTAATTTCTTTAAGATCTAGTTCAACAATATCTAAATTCTCCAAACAGACACAGATATTCAGAAAGTGATATCTGATAGAGAAGACAGTTATGGTCTTAGCCCTTCAAATTAGTTTAGCTTATAAAAACAGCCATTCTAGAGTTATAGGCTGCTTCTGCAAAGACCATGAAAGAAGAGATTTTTTTGTTTTAAGTTACTAACCTATTATATGTTTGAATATTATGTATTTTTTTTGTGATTTTAGAACTAAAATATAGGATTAGCCTGAACAATAACTTTTAGCTACTCTGCGCCTGGATACTTACGCTTACATAAGGAATTTTACGAGGCTGTAGTGAGAAAGAATGGGAAGAATGTGACTGTATCTGGTTAAGCCAGATAAAAAGGACTGGTGTGATTATAAGGGGAAGAAAAACAATGATAAGAGGAGGAAGATCAGATGCGGCCTTGAAGAGCGGTCTAAAGAGTCTAAGAGCATGCACAAGAAGGGAAGTTGAAAAGTTCAGTGTGAGGTAGATTGCCTGCCTTCACCTCCAAAGACCCTCATTGACCACTACCACAAGAAAACACACAAGTGCTAAGAGGAGGAGACATGATAATGAGTTCCCATAACTAATCTTACTAACCCAATCCACTTCTCAGAAAAGTCATGACTATGTATACTAACCCAATGCATATGTATAAGATAGCACTATTAAATATGTGCCAGCTTTGACACCTGGTGTGCAAGCTAGGAGGAGAAATCCCCCTTGCACGCAATGCATTGCCGCATACCTTCACTCAACTCTGAGTTAGTTAGATGTTATTATTCCGCAAGTCAACCACAGCTGTATAAATACTACAGATCCATAAACATGAGAAAGAAAACAGAGTACACAGATATGTGGCAGTGACTGGAAAGAGGGGTGAGCTCAAGAGACAGGGGAAATTTTACAAAGCCGTGAAAGGAAGATCCGTTCTGGAAGAAAAGACCTAATGGGTAATTGTACTTGGACAATCCAAAAGGCTGATAGAGAGCTGCCTTTTTTCATATGTTTTTAAAGTGGTTAATTAATACCTATTCCTTGGTCTTGCAACTCCTTCCATATTTTTTAAAAAGCCTCTTACATCTCTGATTTGACAGGGCTGGCTGTAGTGGAGTACCTTTATGAAGGAAGGAATAAATCATTAAGAATAATAAGAATCAAATGTTGGCCAGCTTGCAGTAAGAAAGAATGTGATTGTAACAGAAGTTTAGCTTGTTTATTAATTGGAACAAGGACAGTCCCCCAGCAGGAACAAAGGACAGACTTGAGCTCACCTGAGCACACAATGAGGAAGGAAATAAGATAAAGAGAATCAGAAGATTCTGAAGACACAAAGGAACTGTGATGTATAAGTGGGTGATAAGATATGTTAATGAGTTCTATGTATGATTAACCAATATTTCCAGAATATGTAACCAGTGTTTCGTGGAATCTATATGAATATGTATGTTTAGCCAGTATAAAAGTCTTGTAACCAGCCTCAATGGACACACGTTACATGAAATTATTCCCTGTGTGTCCAACATTGTATTATATATTAAAGCAATACCTGCTTAATAATAAAATTGGCATTGATTATGGAGTTTGGCCTTTTTCACGGCATCAATTTTGGCGACCCAGGTGGGACAACCTCTGCTCGGCTGCACGACCCAGTGAGTACAAGGACCCCCTTGGGTACCTCAGGGATCTTTTCTCGGGTGTTATCCTTCCTCTGATCAGATTGCTGCGGGAGCAGACAAAGACCATCTCCTGAAAAGGTATTCTTTAAATTCTTGTTCTTGGATTGATTGGCAATTGCACGCTCTACACTGACCACAGGCTAGTGGCCAGGTGGAGAAAATGAATTATCTGATTGTTACCGAAAAACAACAATTAGCTAAAATTTGTCAAGAAGCCAATTTGTCTTAGTATCAAGCACTTCCTTTGACCTTGCTTAGTATTCAAACAAGCCAAGGTCCAAGGAAGGCATTAGCCCCTTATATCAATTGCAGTATGCATGAGAAAATCTTACACAATTAGGTGAGAATTACCTTAAAAAAAACCTCACAAACAAACAAAATCAAAAACCAAACAAAACCCAACCTGTATTAACTGCACGGGCTAGAGGTTTAGATCAACCTGTACATCATTTTAAACCTGGGGATTTAGTTTATGTTAAGACTTTTATAGGTGATTCGCTTGAGGAGAAGTGGATATCAAATATAATTGATTACCTTTATTGCGGTCAAGATGAAAGAACAACTCGCTTGGATCTACTATTTGAGAGTGAAGGAGGCCCCAGTAAAACATTGGACTTCTGAAGATCTAGGGCCTTTAAAGCTGAGACTACAATGACAATAGGATGAAGAATCCACAAGTATTGATTCTAATAGCTGGTATTGTTAATATTGTAATTGTTTGGGATCATAATATGTATCTGTGATTGGCACAAGAAGTGAGTAATAGTCTTAACTGGTCAGATTGCGGGGTATGTACAGCTCTTCCCAGAGGAAATATGCAGTCCCCTTTATTTGGGATTCCAATAAGTTATAGTAAGTGAAGTTGGCCATTTTAATGACATGGGCCATGGATATCAGCAAAAGAGAAAATTATGCCAAAGTTCCTCAATTTGAATTGCAAAGCCTGGGAAATGCCACCTTTATAAAGCGAAACAATTCCAAATGCCTTAGAAGAAGGGAATTTTACAAGATTTGGGGAAAGTTATTCTAGCAGTTGTTTGCCCAAAGAATTATGGTGGTTGCGTGGTGATGGGTATGCTAGGAAAGGGTTGGCAACACATTGGTATGGCACATATACTATTGGTTATCTGATACCCCAAGACCAAATTTATAACCTCTCTTATACCCCTCCAGAACTACTACACACCTCCTGGAAAAGAATTGGCCACAGCATAAAGAATCAAAAGGCCCACAGGATATCATAGTTTTGTTAGGTGATTCTTCCTTCAGTTGAGAGTAAGTGAACTGGAAAAGGCAATTGTTAATATCTCAGCCACTATAGCACAAATTGAAAATTTAACAATAGATGCCATACACAACTTGCAAATAGATGTATCCTCCCTTAGTAAAGTAGTATTACAAAATCGAGTACTAGATCTCTTACCTGCCAAAGAAGGTGATGTTTGTGTAGTAATAAATGCTAGTTGTTGCTCTTATATTCACAAGGAAAAATTAATAGAAACAGACTCAGGTGAAACTTGGAAATAAACTGATATAATGTATAGAATCTCGCTGGATGTCACCTCACATGGATTTCAGAAAGTCTAGGAAAAGCTTATATCCTATCTGCCAAATTGAAATGGTTCAAATATTGTCATACTCTGTATAATGTTTTGGTGTTTCTTATGGTGGTGTCAAAATTCAGCAAAAAGTTATAGTGATAGGAAGTGAAACAAAGACACCAAATAGAAACAGGAAAGTATTTTGCTAAGTCCATCAAAAAGGATGGTGTCTTCTAAAACTGCAAAAGAATTTGTAATGTAATTGAAAAGGGGGGAACTGAAAGAAGGAATAAATCATTAAGAATAATAAGAATCAAATCTTGGCCAGCTTGCAGTAAGAAAGAATGTGATTGTAACAGAAGTTTAGCTTGTTTATTAATTGAATCAAGGACAGTCCCTCAGCAGGAACAAAGGACAGACCTGAGCTCACCACGAGGACACAATGAGGAAAGAAAATCAGAGGATTCTGAAGACACAAAGGAACTGTGATGTACATTCCAGAGTGGCTGATAAGATCATAGAAACATAGAATCACTAGGTTGGAAAAGGCCTCTTGGATCATCGAGTCCAACCATTCCTATCCACCACTAAAACATGTCCCTGAGCACCTAGTCTACCCATCTTTTAAATACCTCCAGGGATGGTGACTCAACCACCTCCCTGGGCAGCTTGTTCCAGTGACTGATGACCCTTTCTGTGAAAAAAAAAATTCTTATATCCAATATAATATAATATGATTTATACACTGCTTTGTAAAATTTCCATACCCTCGTAAACTAAAGCCATCCTATTCAATTTATAAAAAGTTACTTGTCTGTGTTCAACACTTAACAGAAATGTCAAATAAGGAGTTAAAGTCTTTATATTTTGGACTTTTAAAATGTTTTATTTACATTCCCATCAGTGGCTATGGTGGAATGAACCATTGTTTGGTTGAGTGTAAAATGATGGAGTACATCTGAGACAAGATTTTTTTTAACATCACCATATACATTTTTCACTAGTGATTTAGTAAACGTACAAATTTTCATCTTAGTTCCCTTGTGTATAAATCTTATTAGTTGCATTTGCACTAAATGTGATGTACTTTTGCAATTTATTCTGTAAATAAAATTAATCTACAAACACTATTTATAAAGAATATTTTACTTATAGATAAATGTTGCTGTGAAAGAGGCGAAACTCAATAATCAATGCCAATTCCTTTAATACATAATATGACGTCAGACATACTGGGAATCATTTCACCTAATGTATGTGTCCATTGAGGCTGGTTACAGGACTTTTATACTGGTTAAGCATACATATTCATATAGATTCCAAGAAACACTGGTTACATATTCTGGAAATACTGGTTAAACATACATATAACTCATATTATATTATATTATATTATATTGGATATAAGAATTTTTTTTTTTCACAGAAAGGGTCATCAGTCACTGGAACAAGCTGCCCAGGGAGGTGGTTGAGTCACCATCCCTGGAGGTATTTAAAAGATGGGTAGACTAGGTGCTCAGGGACATGTTTTAGTGGTGGATAGGAATGGTTGGACTCGATGATCCAAGAGGCCTTTTCCAACCTAGTGATTCTATGTTTCTACGTTTCTAACATCATGCTTAGTATAAAAATGGGATTTTGGCTGGGGGAGGGTAGGCGATCTGAGTTCCGTGTTTGCTGTTCCATGGTTGCTGCTATTGCGGCACTTGCTGCTATTGCTGAACTCACCAAAATTGCTTCTTATGACAGGCTAATCATTAGGTAGTCAGTGGTTGTATTTTAATATCATAGAATCACAGAACAGTTTGAGTTGGAAGGGCCCTCAAAGCCTATCCAGTTCCACCCCTTGCCATGGGCAGGGACGCCTCACACTGCATCAGGTTACTCAAAGCCCCATCCAAATGGGCCTTGAACACCTCCAGGGATGAGGCAGCCACCACTGCTCTCGGTAATCTGCGCCAGGACCTCTCCACCCTCTCAGCAAAACATTTCTTCCCAAGATCTCATCTGAATCTCCCCTCTTTCTGCTTCAAACTGTTCCCTGTACTCCCTGATCAAGAGCCTCTTCCCAGCTTCCCTGCAGCCCTTTTCAGTCCTGGAAGCTGCTCCAAGGTCTCCCTGGAGCCTTCTCTTCTCCAGGCTGAATAACCCCATCTCTCTCAACCTGGCCCCATAGGAGAGGTGCTCCAGCCCTCTGATCATCTCTGTGGCCTCCTCTGGACTCGCTCTAACAGGACCATGTCCTTCCTGTGCTGAAGATTCCAGAACTGAACACAGTGGTCCAGGTGAGGTCTCATGAGAGCAGAGCAGAATAGCAGAATCCCCTCCCTCGTCTTGCTGGTCACACCACTTCTGATGCAGCCCAGGACATGGTTGGCTTTCTGGGCTGTGAGCATGCATCACTGGCTCACGTTGAGTTTCTCATCCCCCAGCACCCCAAGTCCTTCTCTTCAGGACTGCTCTCAATCCATTCTCCATCCAGCCTGTAATTGCACTTTGGATTGGTCCAATCCAGGTGCAGGACCTTGCATTTGGCCTTGTTGAACTTCATGAGATTAGCACAACCTTCCAGTACCTGAAAGGGACCTACAAGAAAGCTGGGGAGGAACTATTCATAAAGGCTAGTGGTGATAGGACAAGGGGGAATGGGTATAAACTTGAGAAGGGCAGATTTAGGCTAGACATTAGGAAGAATTTCTTCACCATGAGAGTGGTGAGACACTGGAACAGGTTGCCAAGGGAAGGGAACTATGCCCTCAGTCCTCACCATTTTCTTACAGTCATTTCTGGTATCTACTGAGCTTTCAGAGACACCAGACATTTTGGTGAAATCACTCTTCAGTTGATGTCTCAATTTCCTTTCCCATATCAGGCTTTATTTTCAGTAATTTTAAAATCAAGCACTCAAACAGAGTAGGAAAAAAGGAGAATAAATACCAATTAGCACACTGTGACACACTGCTCCAGTTTGTGACTGCCAAAGCAACAAAATGAGAAATAATCAATGAAAAATGGGCTCTTTTACCTGCTTTCTGACACGTGAAGAACATTTTCCACACTTCCTTGAGAAGTTTCAGTTCAGTTTCCTGGGTATTTTTTCCTATCCTGGGACATCTTAAATGACTGCTTCCTGTCCAAATGTAAATGGGACTTATGTCAGGGTCTTAGGAAAAAATCAAAATAAATGCAAGTGGACAAATGCAGTCTGTGAGATCTGCACATATTTTCCCCCACCAAATTTCATTAAAGCAACTGAGTGCAAGTAAAACATTTCACTGTGGTACTTATTTTTCTGAATATACACATATAACCTCTTTACCAACACTCATAACAATTTTATCTGAAGATCTTAAAACATTTATGAGTTGAGCCTCAGCACCTTAGATGAAGGCATGTTTTTTATACACTTTGCAAATGAATACACTAAGCTTGAAAGCAGTAAAAGCACCTCCTAGTCTACTAATCCACAGTAATCACAATACTGATAATCTAGGTTATTTTTACCTTCAGATGTGCTTGCATGGACATCCATTGATTCTTTACCTTTTTGAGAGTAAGCCTATGAAGCAAAAGCAAGGCTAACTTTATTCCCAAAACTTCTGAATTGATTGAAATACCTTCATCTCCCTACCTGTGGTTGCATATTTCTGAAGTGCTGTTTCATAGTAATGATCCTATGGAAGAGCAGCTGTAACCATTCTTAATTTAAGATACTTATATGTATGTGTCTTCTGTCTCAACAGATTAAATATTTTTTACCATCTTTACCACAACCATGAATATCAATATCAAAAATCAAGCAAACATAACATACAGTTGATCAAAACATACTAATCTGCTGAAAATGTACATTTTGTAATTTCAGAAATGTATTCTTTTGTAGAAACTAAAAATATTTACTAAGTATAAAGAACAAGTAATTAAAGTCAGAAGAATAGGACAAGATACATTATATGATTATAGAAACCTCTTAAAAGCTCTCAAGCCTTTTTAATATATGAAAAACAGTTTGTGTACCTACACCTGGCTGTGTTTCTAGCTCAGTCTTTTGTCCACTTGCTTCAGATTCTGCTGCAGACAATTGAAAATAATCCTCTGATTGGAAACTTGCATTTTCTTTCTGAGAGACCTCTGCTGTTAACATTTAAAAGAGGAAACAGGGAAAAGGAAAATTATAGTACCTTTATATAACAATTAACCATTCCAAATATGATCTCACTGTTATTAGGACAAATAAAAATCTTTCTGCTAGTTTTCATGGGCAATGTTCACAGAAGTAACTGTTCAACAAACACTCTACAGTACAATTTTTACAAAGTGTCAGGAAAACAAACCAAAGTGTCCATACCTGCAATTTTGAGCTTTTCCCTTTGTAGTACAGTGGTAACAGATGTTCTCTGGAACCAATGCCCTGCTCCCTCCATTTCCCACAAAAAGTCATGATCCTCAGGGTACTTCTCAAAATAGTGCTTACAAGTTGAACAAACATAAGAAAAAACACAATCCTATATACACGATATACTCATCTATACCTCAGTTTTTGAAGTTTATCTGAAATAAATTTCTTTTGCAATCTTCCATACATATAAACCACCAAAGAAAGAACTGTTCAACAAAACAGTCCTGTCTGAAATAAACATAATATTGCTTTACCCTACCAAGTCACCCTTCTCAAAAAATCCTTTCTTCAGGTTTAAGTAGTTCCCATTATTATCTTAAACTGTCAATAAAGATAGACAGGATTTTTTTTTCCTTCTTCTTTAAGCACCCACTGTGGAATTTTACAACTTCACTGATCACTGTCTATGCCAATTGCAAGACCCAACCAGAATGGAATATTTTGACATTATTCTGTAGTAGCTACCAGGAAATTACCATTTTTCACCTGATTGACTACCGACTTACATGACTGGAGTGCTGCAATGGATGATGGCTCTTCAGGCAGGACAGGCAGGGAAGGAGAGGCAGTGAAGTGGTTCTGTATGTTAGGGAGGGGTTTGATTGTACAGAGCTCAACGATTGTGATGATAAGGTTGGGTGCTTGTGGGTAAGGATGAGGGGGAAAGCCAACAAGGCAGATATCCTACTGGAGGTCTGTTACAGACGTCTCACAATCACTCCCCCTTGTTCTTGTGGGGAACTGCAAGTTACCAGATGCCTGCTGGAAATCCAACACAGCAGAGAGGAAACAGTTTAGTGTGTGGAAGACAATTTCCTGACACAGCTGGCAAGGGAGCCTAACAGGGGAGGTGCCCAGCTTGACCTGCTGCTTACAAACAGAGAAGGACTGGTGGGAGATGTGATGTCTGGAGGCTGTCTTGGCCTTAGTGACCATGAAATTATAGATTTTTCAATTCTTGGTGAAGTAAGGAGGGGGGGCAGCAAACCCACTACCATGGACTCCTGGAGGGCAGACTTTGGCCTCTTCAGATCACTGGTTGAGAGAGTCCCTTGGGAGGCAGTCCTGAAGGGCAAAGGGGCTCACAAAGGCTAGACATTCTGCAAGGAGGAATTCTCAGAGGCGCAGGAGCAGGCTGTCCCCATGCACCACAAGACGAATCAGCAGGGAAGATGACTGGTCTGGCTGAACAGGGAGCTTTGGCTGAGAGTCTGGAAAGAAAAGAGAGTTTACCACTTTGGGAAGAAGGGGCAGGCAACTCAAGAGCAGTACAGGGATCTTGTTAATGCAGGGAGACAAATCGAAAGGTAAAGCCCAGCTCGAACTCAATCTGGACACTGTTGTAAGAGACAACAAAAAAGTGTTTTTACCAATACATCATCAACAACAAGGGACCCAAGTAAAATCTCCATCCTTTACTGAATACAGAGGGGAACATTGCTGCCGAGGATGAGAAAAAGGCTAAAGTACTTAAGGCCTTCTTTGTCTCAGTCTTTAAGAGTCAGACCAGTTATCCCCAGGGTCTTCAGCCCCCTGAGCTGGAAGACAGGGACGGGGAGCAGAATAAACCCCCTGTAATCCAGGAGGAAGCAGTCAACGACCTGCAATGCCACCTGGACAACCATGAGTCTATGGGGCCAGAGGGTATCCACCCAGCGGCACTGAGGGAGCTGGTGAAAGAGCTTGCTAAGCCACTCTCCATCATTTATCATCAGTCCCGGTTAACAGGGGAGGTCCCAGATGACTGGAGACTTGCCAATGTGACGCCCATCTACAAGAAGGGCCAGAAGGAGGAGCCAGGAAGCTCCAGGTCTGTCAGCCTGACCTCAGTGCCATTGAAGATTATGGAGTGGTTCATCTTGAGTGCCATCACACAGCACACACAGGACAACCAGGGGATCAGGCCCAGCTAGCATGGGTTCATGAAGGGCAGGTCCTGCTTGACCAACCTGATCTCCTTCTACGACAAGGTGACCCACCTAGCAGACGAGGGAAAGACTATGGATGTAGTGGACCTGGACTTCAATAAAGCCTTTGACACTGCTTCCCACAGCATTCTGCTGGAGTAGCTGGTGGCTCATGGCTCGGACAGGTGCGCTCTTTGCTGGGTAAAGAACTGGCTGGATGGCTGAGCCCAGAGCGTTGTGGTGAACGGAGTGGGATCCAGTTGGAGCCAGTCACAAGTGGTGTCCCCAGGGCTAAGTGCTGGGGCCAGTCTTGTTTAATATCTTCATCAGTGATCTGGATGAGGGGATCGAGTGTGCCCTCAGTAAGTTTGCAGATGACAACAAGTGGGGCAGGAGCGTTGATCTGCTTGAGGGATGGAAGACTCTGAAGAGGGACCTGAACAGGATAGATCCGTGGACTGAGACCAACAGGATGAGGCTTAACAAGGCCAAGTGCTGAGTCCTCCATTTGGGTCACAACAACCCTGTGCAGCTCACCAGGCTTGGGGAAGGGTGGTTGGAAAGCTGCCTGGTGGAAAAGAACTTGGGGGTATTGGTGAACATGAGCCAGCAGTGGCCCAGCTGGCCAAGCAGGCCAACAGTATCCTGGCTTGGATCAAAAACGGTGTGGCCACCAGGAGCAGGGAAGTGATTGCGCCCCTGGACTCGGCACTGGTGAGGCCATACTTGGAATCCTGTGTTCAGTTTTGAGCCCTTCACTAGAAGAACATTGAGAGGCTGGAGCGTGTCCGGAGAAGGGCAATGAAGCTGGGGATAGGGCTGGAGAAGTGTTATGAAGAGTGGCTGAGGGAGCTGGGATTGTTTAGTCTGGAGAAAAGTAGGCTGAGGGGAGACCTCATCAATTCTCTGCAGCTCCTGGAAAGGAGGTTGTAGTGAGTCAGGTGTTTGTCTCTTCTCCCAAGTAACAAGCAATAGGATGAGAGGGAATGGCCTCAAGTTGTGCCAGGGCAGGTTCAGATTAGATATCAGGAAACATTTTTTACCAAAGGACTGGTGGAGCACTGGCAAAGGCTGCCCAGGGCAGTGCCGGGTCCTGCACTTGGGGCACAACAACCCTATGCATAACTACAGACTGGGAGAAACCTGGCTGGAAAACTGCCAGGAGGAGAGGGACCTGGGGGTGTTGGTCGACAGCCGACTGAACATGAGCCAGCAGTGTGCCCAGGTGGCCAAGAAGGCCAATGGCATCCTGGCTTGTATCAGAAACGGTGTGACCAGCAGGTCCAAGGAGGTGATTCTCCCTCTGTATTCAGCACTGGTGAGGCCGCTCCTTGAATACTGTGTTCCTTTCTGGGCCCCTCACCACAAGAAGGATGTTGAGGCTCTGGAGCAAGTCCAGAGAAGAGCAACGAGGCTGGTGAAGGGGCTGGAGAACAGACCCTATGAGGAGCGGCTGAGAGAGCTGGGGTTGTTTAGCCTGGAGAAGAGGAGGCTGAGAGGAGACCTCATTACTCTCTACAACTACCTGAAAGGAGGTTGTAGAGAGGAGGGAGCTGGCCTCTTCTCCCAAGTGACAGGGGACAGGACGAGAGGGAATGGTCTCAAGCTCCGCCAGGGGAGATTTAGGCTGGAGATTAGGAGGAGGTTTTTCACACAGAGGGTCATTGGGCATTGGAATAGGCTGGCCAGGGAGGTGGTTGATTCACCTTCCCTGGAGGTGTTTAAGGCACGGGTGGATGAGGTATTGAGGTGCATGGTTTAGTGTTAGATAGGAATGGTTGGACTAGAAGATCCGATGGGTCCCTTCCAACCTGGTTGTTCTGTGATTCTGTGGTGGAGTCCTGATCCCTGGAGGTTTCCAAAAATATGTAAGTGTAAGCATATTTTAATTCTAAAATCACAGAAACTATACATAATATTCAAACTTATAATAGGTTCATAACTTATAATAAATGATTTCTTCTTTCACTCTGACAAAAAGTAAACCATAGAGCCTGACCTAAGGTTTAATCTATCTAAACAAATGCTGAAATAACGGATCACAGAACTCCAAGGACTGCCATGTATTTCTTCTAAGTCATCATGCACCTTGAACCAAGTTCTCTTAAAATTACAATTCTACCATGGTCTTCCAGACTACCTACACATAGGGTAGTATTGTAAGAAGAGAGTTAAATTACAAACTAAGTATATATTTCCATACATGTCCTAGCTGCTGATGTTACGGAGGAAACCAAGCCATAGGACTATAGAAGTCCCAAGCTATCAAGCTATGCTCCAGAAACAGATCTGACCATAATCAAATCAGCAATCATCTACTTGATCAGAGCAGCCGTAACATCATTTCTGTTTTGCTCTGTTAGTTTCCCACCTTGCAACATCTAATTGCTGGTTTGTTGAAAGCTGTGAAACCACATAAAAGTTGGAAGAAAAATATTTGGTTTTTAAAAATAGTATTTTTAGCTTTCTAGCCTCAACTAAGGTTCAAAATGACATCTGCCACTTCTAAAATTGTGAAGTTCTAACACTAATTCTATTAAGAGCTAACTTACATAAATGTTTCTTTGCTTAGACTACCACTTATCATACACAAGATTTTTGTGGCTTTTCTTTCTTCTTTATTCAACATCAAATACTTCAAATGGGAGGGTGGGGTGGAGTGTTTTCAGATGTTTACATAATTGAACTTTTTTCTTGTTTCTATCCATAAACAGGCTGAAGCAAATCGGTTAAAAATTGCTTATCTTTTTTCTAATATAAAAATAAGTAAATGTAAAATGTTTAATTGTCTTAGCGTAAGTTTAACTATTATTTATACAGTACTCAGCTGGTTTATTATTTATGAGTCTTGTAGTTTAAAAATTCATAGAGAAAACCTGTCCCATAATTAACAATTTAAATTACTATTGTAAAAAAAATCTTTTATGTTTTATAAATATCCCCCTCCTCTTTTTGAAAACTATTTTAATTTGTATTGCAGTGTATGTAGACTGAGAGAAGAGAAAGACATTTTAGGAAAGAGAAGTTATTTTTTAAAAACAGAGTATGTACTAACATGTGTTTAAAAACATACAGGCTTGCAGAAGCAACATTAATACAGTATCTGACGTTCCACATTCAAAAGACAACTCAAGCCCTCCCATGTCAAATAACTACATATTTAAGGGTAGATTTTCTTGGAGTTTAATTTAAAAAGCTTGGGTTTATATATAACTAAGTAGGCTTCAAATCATTATCTCCAACCTACCATTAAGACATATAAATCCTATTTCCTGCAGTGTGGTTTTTTGTTCCCGTTTTTAGACACTATAGACGCATAAATCTTAAACACAAGTTCTTGTCAGCTCAGATAAATTCTTTCTGGTTTAGGGTTTTGTTATTTCCTAAAAGGAAAAAGCATTTTGTTTGTTTGTTTGTTTTTTTAAATAGGAATATAAGCCCCCAAATAACATCTACTCATACCCTATAAAATCCCAAATAGAAAGTTTTAAAGGAAACCACAGGAAAGTGGTCTAGATAGTTCACGAGACAGACTAGTCTAGTCTAGTCTGTCCACAAGACAGACTACTATCCACTGATTGTAGTCCAAACTGGTAATGATGACTTAGTAAAAAGAAAGACCAAAGTCATCAAGAAAGACTTCAGGGCCATTAGGAAAATGATGGAGGGCTCTGGGGCACAGGTAGTGTTCTGCTCCATCCCAAGGCTAAATAGAGAGGACCTGGAAGTTACAAAGAACAACTCAATTAATGCCTGGCTCTGAGCCTGGTGTGAGGAAAGGGGCTTTGGCTTCTTTGATCATGGGGTGGCTCATGCACCCCCTGACATTGTTGCTAAGGATGGGACATGGGTCTCCTAGCGGGGCTAAGGCCCTTGCTAAAAACCTAGCTAAGCTCATAAATCAAGCTTTAAACCAGATGTGGAGGGGGAGGGGATTGAGACCAGGCTAGGCAAGAGCTAGCCTGGATGTGGGTCACTAGGGATTCGGAGAGGGTGTGCTGGTGAGGGCCACCAGCACATCACCACACAGAAGTGGGGGTGAACACACCTGGGGGTGGTAAGGGAGATACAGGCACTCTGGTGCAAGCTACTCCAGTTACCAGGCAATTGGGAACAAACACTATTCCCTCTAAGAGGGCTGAAGGCTTGGCAGCCCAGCTGAAGTGCATTTACACCAATGCATGCAGCATGGGGAATAGGAAGGAAGAGCTGGAAGCTGTTGTAGGGCAAGGAGCCTATGATGTTGTTGCCATCACAGAAACGTGGTGGGATGACTCATATAACTGGAGTACAGGTATTGTGCAGTACAAACTCTTCAGGCAGGATAGGAAGGGTAGGAGAGGAGGCGGGGTAGCCCTCTTTGTAAGGGAAGACTTGGACACCACTGAGATGGATTGTGGTGATGAGGAGATTGAGTGTCTATGGGTTAAAATCAGAGGAGCCCATAAGAAGCTAGATTTTGTGATGGGAGTCTGTTACAGGCCACCCAGCCAAGGAGAAGCAGCTGATGAGCTCTTCTATAACCAGCTGGGGTTAATCTCTAGACCAATGCCTCTTGTTCTTGAGGGAGACCTCAATCTTCCAGATATCTTCTGGAAGTACAATAGAGCAGAAAGGAAGCAGTCTAGGAGGTTCCTGGAGTGTGTGGAAGACAACTTCCTTGCACAGCCAGTGAATGAACCAACAAGGAAGGTGCCCTCCTGGACCTGCTGGTTGTCAACAGAGAAGGCTTTTTGGGGGATATGGCAGTAGGAGGACGCCTAGGACTAAGTGATCATGAGATGATGGGGTTTTCTGTTCTAGGCGAAGTGAAGAGAGTGGTTAGCAGGACAGTAGCATTAAATTTCCAGAGGGCAGACTTTGAACTCTTCAGAAGGCTGGTTGGCAAAGTGTCATGGGAGACAGTACCTTAGGGCAAGGGAGCCCATGAGGGCTGGGAGCTCTTCAAAAAGGAGATCCTAGCAGCTCAGGAGAAAGCTATCCCCACTTTCCAGGAAAAAGGCCAGAAGGAGAAAAAAACAGCTTGGTTGAACAGGGAGATCTTGAGTGATATCAAGAAGAAGAATGTTTATGGGCTTTGGAAGAGGGAACAGGTGTCTTGGGTGGACTACAGGAGGGAAGTGAGGTTGTGTAGAGAAAAAATCAGAGGGGCTAAGGCTCAACTAGAAGTCAGATTGGCTGTGCCCTGATCTCACAAACTGATCTCGCAAACTGTTCCAAGTGTGCCCCTCTGACGAGCGCACCCCTCTTTGCAGTGCTCCCAGAAGACCATTTAAGTCTCCCGTGGCAGCTTCCAGGACTGCCCCCCCACGTCAGCAACCATGTATGAGCCTGGGCTTCCAGCAGTCCAGACCCACCTGTTGGGCTTCCTCTGGGGTTCCTGGGCTTCCCACGCTCTATCAAGTGCCCCTCTGCCTTGATCTAGTGCCCGGCTGCAGCACTTACCATGTCTGCCGTTGAACTGCATCAATTCGGATAAATGAGTTAGATCACATCCATTGTTTTTCCCATGCCCACTGCTGTGGTCGCCCCATCATAGAAAGCCACTAGGTTGGTCAGATAGGACTTGCCCCTGCCTGTCTCTAATCACCTCCATTTCCTCCATGTGGTTTAACAGAGCTTCTAGGAGGATCTGTTCCATGATTTTCCCAGACACACAGGTGAGGCTGACAGGTTGGCAGTTCCCAGGGTCATCTTTTCCACCCTTTTTAGAAATGGGGACAACGTCATCCTTTTTCCAGTCACCAGGGACTTCTCCTGATTGGCATGACTTTTCAAATATCATGGAGAGTGGCTTGGCCACCACATCTGCCAATTCCCTCAGGACTCTGGGATGCATCTTATCACATCCCATAAACTTATAAATGTCCAGGTTTCTCCTGTGGTCATGTGTAGTGATTAAGTCCTGGACCCCATTGAGGTCAGAACAGAATCATTTTGTGTAATGGAGAAGCCTTATGTAGTGTTTCTCTGCCTAGCTAGCAGCTACCCAAATGAATTTCCACTTCTAAAGATCCCACGATTACAGTGATAAAGTGCAACGACTACTTGCTACAGATGTGCCCCTTATCTTCATGTTTTCCTTCTTTGATTGTTCATCTTATGTGGGCATAAAGATTCCAGCATTGTATGTGTGCTGGGGCAAATGGCCAATGCCTTGGTGTACCTGCAGTATTAGCAGCAAGCACAGAACAAACGGCCGATGTTCTCATGCTTGCTAGCTTGTTGCAACCTCGGAATCTTTATTAAGACCCAAGGGTTAATAGGAAAGGAATGCATTAGGCGGAAAACATGAAGGGGCACATCTGTGGGAAACAGGGGGGTTGCACTCTGTCGCTGTACTGCGGGATTCTCACGGGTGAAAATTCACTGGGATAGCTGTTACTGGATACAGAGGCACTATATAAAGTTTGCACCCTCTCAATAAAGTTGATCTCGATTGTCGCCCCCATCGCCAAGGTCTATGCCTTAATCACTACAGTCTTACGCATTCTTTTCTTACTATCCCACAGGTCTTGTGCTAATGATTCCAAGGTCTCAAACTAGCGAGCATGAGAACATCAACTGTTTGCTCTGTGCTTGTTGCTGATACCACAGGCATGCCAAAGCATTGGCTGCTTGTCTTGGCATATGCGCAGCAGTGGAATCTTTTATGCCCACAGTCACAAACCTGATCCTCCTCTACAGTGGGAGGGGCTTTGCTCCCCCATTCCCTGCCTTGTGGTCCATCCACTCAAGAGGTGTGGAAAGAGCAGTCAGCCTTCTTCTCATCTGCTGCTAAGAGATCCCCAGTTTCATCCATCAGTTGGGGTACGTTCTCTTTAACCTTCCTTTTCTGGTTGATGTACCTGTAGAAGCCCTTCTTGTTAGTCTTCACTTCCCTTGCCAAGTTCAGCTTCAGCTGCACCTTGGCTTTCCTGACTCCACCCCTACACAACTGGGCAGCATCTCTATCTTCTTCCCAGGTTCCGCAGAAGTTTCCTTGCTGGCACCTACTACCTCAAGGACCCCAAGCTCACCTCTGTAATATGTGTTAGAAGTACATCAGCAATGCCTCAAGCAGAAACGTAACCAGATGCAAAATAGAACTGGAAAATTACCTATGTATGAATTAGCAGAATTATAAATTTGAGTATGTGCTAATCTCACTCCTCTTGAAGAAAAAACCCACACAGAATAGTATGTTTAATTCAGAAAGTTAAATATCCATCCAAAGTTAAATTCAATAGAATGCATACACCAAAGTCTGTCAGTTGTGCCCTTGTTTTACCACAAGGCTTTTAGCACAAAATGCTATTAGCATATAAGCCCAAACTCTCAAATACTCTGTGAAATCAAGTTTTACTCAACTTATTACAGCAAGAAAGGTAACAAATGATTAGTAGAGATCAACAAGTTAGCAGTAACAGCTTTCAAGGCAAGGCACCTAATCATTGCTACAAGAGAATAAGTATAGTAATTAAGAAAAATACATCACCAATTGTCCCATTATCATCATCCAGTGCTGGAGCCACTGAGGAGCCTCTATTGTAGCGAGGATTTGGAGAGCCTGTCCTGGCAATTGGGAGGGTCCTTACATAGTGCATCCACTCATAGGTGGGGTCTCCAGCCATCGCTGCAAGGGGTCCAGCTGTTATATCATTGAATAAACAAATTACATCACCCCAAAAACGTGGAGTCTCTGGCCCCAGCTGCTTACTGCCTCTCTTTCTCATACTCTCTGCAGCAAGAGTAGCACAGCACGATCCCACTGATCTCAGAAATGTAAGAAGTTACAGATTGAACAGTACACAGAGCAATGCAATACGAACCATCCATGGGTTACCCAGATTGCTCTGGGTCTGTCCATCAGGCCCTCTCGCTTCAGTCCTTCATTAATATAGCAGACTGCTAATACCAAGGCTTTGAGGTAATACTGACCTAAAGCAAATTAAACTCATTGCCCAAAGCACATAGCAGCCTCTTTGTCCAAGAGCTTCCATACAAGAAGTGAATAGGTCTCTTCCTTCAGCCAGGGATGCAGCCTTCACCCGTGGAAGGCTCCAAAGTCCTCACAACGGTTCACGGACATTTACTTACTCAGTCAAGATTAATGCTTCCAAGTATCAAAACAACAAAAACACTTTAAAACTATATATTGTTATAGATTCAATTAGCTTTAAAAATGTAGTGCTAAACAGTGTCATCTAGAGAATTTTTTTTAAAAAAAATCATTGCTGTAACTTTCTCAAAAATATTGTGTTAAAAAAAGGGCACATTTGATAAACTCATGTTTAAGCAGAAGTAGTTATAAATTTAAGAGTAGCATTTTTTAAAGTTTTGGGTTTAGCTTTTGTCTTCACAACAAGAAGAAAATATTATATCTGGAATATGTCCAGAAAAAGTTCAGAAAATAACTAATTTACTTAGCTTCACATTTTCCTCTTCTCACCTTTTTGCGAGGCATATCACGAGCTTGCAATTTTATAGTCCTGACAGACACTTTATCTCTTTTCAACAGGTGTTCAAACAACAAATAGTCTCAGCCAGATAATCTAGTAACGTAACAAAATCTAGCAAGAAATGCATCCAAACATGACCTTTGCAATTCCATTTTCAAAAGCTGTAACTGGAACATGTTGCAAAACTTGTTGGTGATCACAGAAAAAATGCAACATTTCAATTCCCTGAAAAACAGTACCACAAAATTAAAATATCAAGGCATGAACAAACTTATAGGAGGAGTGGGGGAAGAGCTAGATAACTTATTTACAAAATATTACCTCCAAAACATCTGTCCCCAAACACTCCAAACATTTTCCACAGGTTACTACAAATTGTTTCGATAGATAAAAGGCACACTGCTGTGAAAGAGTAACACTGTGCTGTGTGAAAACAAGAAAATTATATGAACTTTCCTTATAGCAATCTCTGAGTGCATCGGGAAGACTAGTTCTCCTACTACTGAAACAGGACTACACAACATATGCTGACAGATCACTAAAAATAAAAATCATGGATTAAAAAAGTAGGATATACATAGAGGCAAGCATGCAACAAATTAACATTGATCAAAGGTTTCTTTGAACAGACAGGGGGGCAGTCTTTACATCACAAATGCTACTCGTGTTCTACATGACACTTCTTTCCATTAACCAAACAATTGCAGTTACAAATACCCTTGCTTATGACAAGCAGATGTCCACGTGATAACTCTATCCATTTTTACCCCAGGAACTGCCTCATTCTACCATTTTCTGAGATGTTAATAATCACTTCAGGAGAAAAAGCATTTGCCCAGTACTTTCACTGCAGACAATAATCCAAGCTAGCATGAAGAAAATTAGGTCACTGCAAAAATAATCAGTTTTTGGCATTGTAAACTGCGATGCTCATGTTGGGTTAAACCTTTATTGTGTCCATGCAGTACAACATTTTAAAATGCAAAATCCACTCTACTTATTTAAGCTAATGGAATAAATAGGTTTTTGTAGTTTTTGGGGTTTTTTTTCTAATATTACACTGACAAAATTAATATTTGGGGAAAGGGGAACAGTAGAAAAAAAACCCCAAAAACATAGAAAACATTTACATTCTTAGTGCAAAACAGTTGTTTTTAGAGAAGTATATGTGGTGAGTTGACCCTGGCTGGCCACCAGCTGCCCACCAAAGCTGCTCTGTCACTCCCTCAACTGGACAGGGCAGAGAAAATATATCAAAAGGCTTGTGGGTCAAGATAAGGACAGGAAGATCACTGACAAACCATGGGCAAAACGGACTCGACTTACTGATTTTGATTGTTAATAAATTAGACTAATGAGAAATAAGATGACGTCTTAAAATGCCTCCCCCCCCCCTCCCTTCTTCCCAGGCTCAACTTCACTCCTGCTTTTCTCTACCTACTCACAAGAAAACACAATTTAAGCTTCACTAGTAAACCACCACTGAGCCAAGGAATATTTATTTCTTATCTTCAGCAGGTGTCATTCACAGAATCATGAGGTTGGAAAAGACCTACAGGATCATCGAGTCCAACCATTCCTATCAATCACTAAACCATGTCCCTCAGCACCTCGACCACCCATGCCTTAAACACCTCCAGGGAGGGTGACTCAACCAACTCCCTAGGCAGCCTGTTCCAGTGACCAATGACCCTTTCCGTGAATTTTTTTTTTCTGATGTCAAGCCCAAACCTTCCCAGGCAGAGCTTGATGCCATTCCCCCTTGTCCTATCCCCTGTCACTTGGGAGAAGAGGCCAGCTCCCTCCTCTCTACAACCTCCTTTCAGGTAGTTGTAGAGAGCAATGAGGTCTTCCCTCAGCCTCCTCTTCTCCAGGCTAAACAACCCCAGCTCTCTCAGCTGCTCCTCATAAGACTTGTTCTCCAGCCCCCTTTTTTCATGTAAAAATTCACATTTTTACATAACGATATGTAACAATATGTTGAGAGCAGGGGACAATAAGTTTGATTCACAATAAGAAAAAACATTACCTATTAGATTGGTTTTCCACATGTAGTCACCAGAACTATAGTCAAAGATGAATACTACCAATAAGTGGATGGCAGTACACGGAAAATAGATGTAGATAAGACACGATGATCCTCTATCAACCCCAAACTGCATTTCTTCCCTTTGAGCCAAGGTCATTTCTGATCCTGTGGCTATAAATTGCCAAACTAATCAAAATTACTTGGAGAAAAATCTGTTTGGGTTAAGGCTTCAATCAGTTAATACACTCAATACACTCTCAACCGATCAGTCACAGCAAGAAGCATGTAAAAAAAAAAAAATTATCCTTCCTAAAGGAGCCTACACTAATCTTTAACCAACGATAAACAAATGGGTGAGAAGCTTTTTTCTATCTAATCTATGGTTACATTTATTGTCAGATCAAAAAGAAACTCTGCTCAAAAGATAATTAGCCCTTTTCCTAATAGTAGCAACTTATCAGGTACTTCTGTTTAGCATTTGAATGCCTGTTTATATCTCCTTCCATATCATCAACGCTTGTTCTTCTATCATACTGAAAAACTTCTATCTATCCCTCTGGGCTCATGCAAGCAATCACCCACCCCACAAACATGGGCCAAGATTATTAAGTTTTCAAATTTCCAAATTACAATAGTTGCAAGAAAAACTGTTATGAAAATGGCTGTTTAAGTAAAAAAGTTTTACTGCAGCTAAATTTCTATTAAAAATAATACTGTCAAGTCTTCATTTATTTCCAAATGTTCATACTACACATATGCCATTTAACTACTTTTTATTTGAACTTTAAGATAACAATAGTTGGAGGGTACATTTTCAGCACTCTCTCTGCAGTAGATACAACCAGAGCAAAACATAAAACATTCCACATGGTTGACAACATGACTTCCGAGTTACCAGAAATACAGTAATCAATTTTTTGCTAACATATCACAAAGTAAATCCCCAAGTTATGTACTAGTTAACAGAAATATCTAGCTTAGTACTGTATTTGTTTAACTTCAGTATGAACATCTCTACATAAGAGCCACATTGTGTATGACAGTTTGATTTAGCACACATGGTACTTTTTTGGTAGCTCTTAAGGCAATGCACGGTTCCTCCTAAGCTCCATAGTAGGTTTAACTTATAAAACATAATAGTAATATGCCTAGCATAAATATCAAGAATCAAATGCATCTTTCTTTTGAAATTTCAATGAGAAAGGGAGCAGTGTTTTTATCTCTTATTACACAGTCTTTTTATACATGCACAATTTTCTTCCATGGACACTTCTATGTGTATCCCAACTATCATTTTGTCTGCAAGAAAATAATCTTTATACAAAAAAAAAAAAAAAATCTGAATTTTCTTCTCAAATTAGAAAGCCAGACAATTACATGACAAATCAGAACAAATTATTTATTTCAAAATAACATTGAATTTACCAAATTTTTATCAAGTAATCAGCACCGTAAGTCATCCGAGGTGCAATAAATTCCCTCACAATTAAACATGTCCTATTTTGAGTCCATTTGTGAAACAGCCTAGTTTATTAGTTACGTTTTTGTACAATGGTCATATCCAGTCCCTAAGACTGGCTGAGGTAAAATATACAATGTCTGACACGAGAAACCTGAGACTAATCCTATAGCTGGGGAATCAAGAGTGGGAGGGGAGAGGTAGAGAGATGGTTCTAGAACATGCTCTAACCTGTCACAGTGAGACAGGGCTCAGCTTGACCCCTTCACTCAGCGCAAGTGGACACATGTTGAAATACAGACGTTGCCTTACCCTCAGTCAGAAAATGTCAGGTGCAATAGTGAACAGCGAGTGAATATCAAGTTTCTTGTGAAACTGAAGAAAACCACAACAGAAACTTTTCAACTATTAACTGAAGCATGTGGTGAAGAGCTCAAAGATCAAGTCAGAGCTCAAAGGAACCCATTTTTTCTGTCGACAGAAGACGTGAAAGCCAAACCGATGGAGATGCTCAATAGCCTTTCAGAGAGTGATCTATGGAATTGCATCAGATGCAGCCGTGTGTCAGCTCAGAAGGGAACTGTTGTGAAGGTGAGCGTAGTTGATTTGCTTAATTTGTTAAATAGTTACAGGTGCTGTCTCAGACCTCATATTTTATATTTCTGCCAGTAACAATGATAACTGGCAGATGGAAAACTATTTTTAAACACACAAACTATGCAAAATCAAACTGCTCCAAGTTGTTGTGGGTTTTTTTTTTCCAAGCAAAATGGAATAAACATGTCCAGTAAATCACCACAAATCCAGCAATGGTGTTACCTATAAGAGAAACTAATAGTTCTTGGTTAACCAATACTAAGTTCTTTGAACATCTCTACCATCAGTTTCCACAACAGAACTAATTACTACATTAAAACATTTTCACTTACTCCCCCCAAATGAATTAAATTCTTCACCTTCTTGAACACAATTATACTGTACTGTGGTACACAATTGCCATTCAATGACCTACTACCACAGTAGTCTAAGGGAGAACAGTGTTCCCTCAATCATTATAATCATGCACTTTAAAGCAGTCACATAAAAGTTTTGAGGTAAAACAGGTGAAATCTGGTTCAAAATTTCAGATTTAAAGGAAAAATATATATACATACCACAAATTAAAAAAAAATCTAGAATCTGTTGAGAGTCATCTGAAGTAATTAAACTCACCCATCTGTGAAATTTTAGTAGATAATTCAGATTTATTTTATTTGGTCCAAACACCCTTACGTGCCATTAAGAGTCACTCAAAGAACGTTGTGCCCAAAAAATGCAGCTGCTGTCACAAAACATCTCTTCACCCTTTTATTCAGTTCCAAGCAGTTCTTAAAACTCAGATTTCCTGAGCTATACAAAGAGATCTTAACTTTATTTAAAATATGTCAACAATGGACAAGTTAAAAAGCAGGTAGAGATATATATTAATTAATTTAAATATTATGTTGGATATTTAATTCGATTAAGTCACCCTTCCTCATCCCTCAAATCCCATTTGTATTGAATTAGAAACTGCAGCACAAGAACAGTCTGCATAGAGCACTTAGCAGAACAGGACTTTGATGCAATATAAACAATTGTATTAAGATATTCCAAAATTAAACAAATAGTAAATCCTATTTATATATAAAAAATAATTATATTTAACATGAAATGGGAAAATTACAGCCAAACCACTAAGTTGTACATTCACTACATAGCCTTGAAATAACAATTTTCACAAAGTTGTTTCATCACCTTCCTTCGATTAACTGAATGAAGTCAGAAAAACTCTTCCAATTCCACTAACATACATTCCTACCCCGTGTGTCAGCTAACTTTGATCCTTCTCCATTAACTTCTGTAACTAGCATGCCCCTTATCTTTTCAAGTTCTACTCAAACATCATATTCTCCTTTCTTCATTCCCTAGTTTGTGACACCTACCAAGAAGCCCTTCAACTGGGCAGCATCTAGTCTAATAGCTTCCTCTGGACTGAAGCTTCTCTTATCAGAACAATACACTGGTAGACAAGTGAAGTTTGCTAGAGTCATGATCCACTATGTACCAGTGCTCCACTGTAAGCACTAAGTATCTTGTCTACAAGAGATAACAGTTGTGCACATAAGCCACACAAGGCAAGCAAAGTTAACTGGTTTGGGCAGGCAGTGTGGACAGGGCAAAAGCACAATAGCCAGATGTTTTGGCTGACGCATTTTTAAATCCGTCTGACTGCTTAACCTGTGTTACAGTCTAGTTTAAGCACTGTTGTTTACACAATACTCTCAAACAAACAAAAGCTCTACACCAAAACAGGTTAACTGTTCTTTTCTACAGAATAACTAGTCAATATGTGTTTAATAATTAATTTAATGCAAAGCTTGAAAGGGTATCTAATAATCACATTCGGAGCTTTTAAATACTAGCTTACTCTAAGGTCTGTTACTGTAAAAGTTTATGCACTACATTCTAAAATCTAGGATCCAAGAATAAAGGCTAATTATATTTTCCAAGTCAAGCAAGCTATCGAAAAACAGGAAGAAAGAGTGTGTGGTTTGTGTTTAAGTGTTATTGTTTAGCGTAACTCTTCATGCAACTAACACAAAAAGTCTATCTACTTAGTACTGTTTACATCTGAATAAATACAGTAAATTAGCAAATACAGTATTTAAAATTATCTACAAAAATGTGTTTTACCAGGTATTCACTGTTTGTATCAAGTCTTAAAGCAGAAAGCTGTCAGGGCAATACCAAAGAACAAGAAGAAGAAAAAAAACCAAAACAAACACCTCAGAAAGAAAATTCATATTAATGGTTAACAACACTGAAACTAAAATAAAGACTAAAGCTATTAGGTGGCCTTATCAGCAAACACTTTCAATCAAAAGGCCATCAACAACTATGCTTTACATATTATTTGATTTATTTTATACCAAGAGATGAAAATAACACATTTCCTTTTAGTAAAGTATATACAAATTGCCTCACTTAGAATACATTTTCAATGCACATTTTAAAAGTATTGATTTTGCAAATCATTTTGGAATTAAAATACACAATAACTTGGAAAACAATATTTTAGAAAACAAAAGCCAATGTAAAGAGACCACTTAACTAAAATGATAAAGGTTTCTGTATGGCTCTGTATTTACAGTTTTCTTACTGCATCATCAATATCAGAAATCTGTTCCTTCAGCTGGTTCCACTGTTCTGGATTTAAAGAAATACCTGAAATACATTAAAAATAAATACTTAGGATAAAAAAAGAATCTTGTAGCACAGGATCTTGCATAATTACCATAGAGGCTGGCTTCATACACAAAGTCTATGTCATAACTATTAATGCTTAAGCTACCTCAAGTGTAAATTATTTATTTCGAACACTTTAGTTTAAGTCTTAGCTTATTTCTGGATGAGTTTAACTTCTGTAGAAAACAAGTGCAGTATAAAAAAAAAAAATCATTCACAAGTGTTGGGGCTAAACACAGGAAGTTAAACACAGCTCTGGCCTTGACAGAACAGAAGGCAACACAAAAGAAATATAGGAAATCAGTGATATTCCTGTTGGCTCCCAAGAGCCATACTTCTGTGGACTAAATTTCTATTCACTTTCTATTCATAACTCTGGGGTGGTTTTCCTCCTGCTTTAGCACTGTGAATAACATGTAGTATAAGTAATATTTTGGAGAGACACTATTCCACTCCCTAGCACTCACAACATGGAATTTATTTTTCCACTTCAAGGTCACTATCACTTCTAGTGACATTCAATCATTAATTATTCAGTGCCACACAACACATCTCCTCAGTTCTAAATTTGTACTTCAAGTTCAAGTCCAGGCGTATTTCTTTTGTGTAGTCTTCTCATTCTTCCCCCAAAATCTCTATGCCAACTATGCAAGTACAGACTCACAAGTCTACCTCTCATGCTTTCCACCAAGGCTCTTGTACTATTTACCCCCACTCTCCCCCCTCAGTGATCAGCCTTCCTTCATTGCTTTCTCCCTGTGGGTGGAGCAGGACCTGAAAACAGGTGAAATTCTGAATTCCATTTTTGGGGCTCATCATCTTTTTTTGTTTTCTTCTACCATCACTGTCTTATGAGAGCACCACTTATCAGAGCAGCAAGCAGTCTACATGGAACTATTCTAATCAGTTTTCCACCAGTCTTTAGAGGGCAGGTTTCTTTTGAAAACAGTTAGAACAAGTGTGCTGACCATTGTTAGGGGACCAAACATCATCAAGATGTCCCTGAACAACATACCAGATAAACTGCATGCAGTTCAGACCTGCTTTTGGAAACAATTCTAAGCTGTTGGATTTTTTTCCATATATTTTATTAATTTGAACTGTTCATACTGTTTTTAGAATAGCTAGATAAGGGGCTCATAAGTGCATCAATGGAACATTAGAACTCTCATACTGTATCAGATTATTAATTTTAATCTAATAAAATAATTGTAATAAAATTCAGATCTTTTTGACACATTGATAAAAATTTCTATCTACATCATGTAATTTTTGTCACTTGGCATACCGATCAATTTTTATTGTAGGTTACACTCAAACTGCACATACTTTTGATTTCCACATCAAAACACAGCAAAGTCCTGTTCATACAAAACTATGCTCCGTGGTTCTTTAAGAGCTGTCGAAAATGTTTCTCAAGCCTTCCAAAAATCTCCAGGGCAGTACGTTTCATGCTTACCTCTTTCCTTGGCACAGTATGAAAACTGATTAAAAGTAGACTTTTCTAACAGAAGCAATGGGACATTAAGGAAAGCACTACTACTGCAACTATTCTCACATCCCCATCTTACAAGTGACATAGTTTGGAAATGGTTGAGTGAAGGCATGCCATAAAAAGTAGGTATGGTAGTAACAATTTAAGGTACAATGGCTTATGCTGTGTTTCAGATTAGAAGCACGGTACCAAAACTTGAACGACTGAGGTATTTTCACCTGAACTAAAAATATAGTCATATTAAATAGTTTAATTAAATTTAATATAAAATTTTATTAAAATTGAAGGCAATAATTGCTTTAAAGAAATTAACACATTATTAAAAATTAATAACTTAAATCTTTTCAGTGACTTCTGAAATGAGAAATCCAATTGTAATAATAAAAAAAAAAAACCTGAGTTGATTAAGCTAACCAGTGGGAAATTGTATGCCTATGTATATAACTCCCATATCAAGTTTGCTTGTATTTGATGCCTTGTTTTCCATAAATCATGGGGGATCCATTTAGGAAAACAGATTCAGGCCAACAAAACCACTTTGCTTTTGTTTATAATCTACAGATAAAATTAATCATTTGTTGAAACATTAATTATTAAAAAAGTAACAATATTACTCTAAAAATACAATGTAATAACAAAGTATAAAAATCTGATCCAAAGTTCTCCAGGAAATAGCAGACAATGTTTTAATACAAACTACCATGAAGCAGAACAATACCTTTTCTGCCAGGCTTCATTTCACCTTCTTGATCCATCCAATATTCTCTAATATCAATTAAGATTTTCCCTTTAAAGTCACGAACACTGACATATCTCATTTTGCCAATCTGTCAAAACACACAGATATTTTAGATATCTTACATATTACAGCATTCACTTTTCCCAGCAGTATTGAACTTTAACACATGACTGCACACTGCAGCTTATTCTGGGCACCAAAGAAACAATTAGATCAAGATCTTAACAGAGTAGTCTGTAGGCAAATAAGTAATGACAATATAAATGCACGAAAAACTTAAAATTAGTCGAGAATTTGATGCTTGATGCAAAAGTTGCTCTCCTAGAATAAAAATACCTATATTCTTAACAAGCTTACCTCTTACAAACCCCACTAATTTACTGGTTTCTAAATAAAATTTTGACTCTACTATAGCCGTAACAGTAATAGTTGTAAACAAACAGGGAAGAGGAAGCTCTACTCGGAAATCTAAATTTTAGTCTATTACGTGTGTACAGAAATCAAATTAGATGTTCACATGAGATATTCACAGTTTCCATAGGGTTTTTTTCCTTCCCCTTCGCCTCTTTTTTTTTTTTAATGGAATACATACAGATGGAACATCATTTAAGAGACTATTGCATCATATCAGATGTTCCAAAAAAACATCAAAATCCTTTATGTTTATAATTATGAAGCACTTTGGAATTTCATTTCAAACCACAGAGGCTTAACTGAACAGTATTTGTGATTGATGTATTAAATATTTTCATGTTACTATAAATTTTACATTGAAAAAAAAAAAAAGTACGATGTTATGGTAGCAGAGTTCTTTCAGAACGAACTTGGTACCATGCCCAAACACGGCTGGCAAAGGATATCCTAAATAGTCTACATGAACACATCTTAGGTTTACCCTACAAAGCTTCAGTGATTTTACAGGTCACCTCTACCTCTAAAAACCGCTTTAAGTAGCACTCCATAACATCATTTTTTTCCAGGTCTATCAAAGAATGCACTAATGTGCATTGCTAAATAATTCCAGATCATAGAATCATAGAATAGTTGGGGTTGGAAGGGACCATCTAGTTCCAAACTCCTGCTATGGGCAAGGACACTTCCCACTGGATCAAGCTGCCCAAGGCCCCATCCAACCTGGCCTTCAACACCTCCAGGGATGGGGCATACACAACTTCCCTTGGCAACCCGTTCCAGTGTCTCACCACTCTCATGGTGAAGAAATTCCTCCTTATGTCAAGCCTAAATCTACCCCTCTCCAGTTTATACCTGTCCTATCATCACAAGCCTTTGTGAACAGTCCCTCCCCAGCTTTCTTGTATGCCCCTTTCAGGTACTGGAAGGTTGCTATAAGATCTCCTCAGAGTCTTCACTTCTCCAGGCTGAACAAGCCCAACTCTCTCAGCCTGTCCTTGTATGGAAGGTGCTCCAGTCCTCCGATCGTCTTTGTAGCCCTCCTCTGGACCCATTCCAACAGCTCCATCTCCTCCTTATGTTGAGGATTCAAGAGCTGGACACAATACTCCAGGTGAGGTCTCACAAGAGAATCATAGAATCACCAAGTTGGAAAAGACCCACCGGATCATTGAGTCCAAGAGAGGAATAGAGGGTCAGAATGACCTCCCTCAACCTGCTGACCATGCTTCTTTGGATGCAGACCAGGATATGGTTGGCTGCCTGGGCTGCAAGCGGACATTGCTGGATCATGTTGAGTTTCTCATCAATCAGTGCCCCCAAGTCCTTCTATGAAGGGCTCCAGTCAACCACCATCGTCCCCCATCCTGTACTGAAAATGGGGATTGCCCTGACCCAAGTGCAGGACCTTGCACTTCGCCCTGTTGAACCTCATGAGGTTCTCAGAGGCCCACTTCTCCAGCCTGTCCAGGTCCCTCTGGATGACATCCTGTCCTTCAACTATGGCAACTACACCATTCAGCTTGGTGTCATCGGCAACCTCACTGAGGGTGCACTCAGTCTTGCTATGTCATTGATATTAAACAGCACTGGTCCCAGTACAAATCTCCATCTGGACTTTGAGCCATTGACCACTACTCTCTGGATACGACCCTCCAACCAGTTTCTTATCCACCGTACCATCCACCCGTCAAATCACTAACCTACAGTTTCCTGATTTAGGAGAACTTTTAGCAATGGCAACTATTTTGTGTAGAGTTCAACTAAACATTCAAAATGTAATGTGAGCGTTCAATTGAAATCTAGGCAGTGGTGTAAGACCTAACTTAATGTCAACATTTTGATATGGAACCTTTTAGTTTTATGGTAGACTTACTGACTGAGTAAATAATATGTACTTTGTATTATTGCCCCTCATTATACTGTAGTTTAACAAAGATAAGACTAGATGTCTTAAATAGTCAAATCCTAAGCCCTTTTACTGTATTTGCAGTTATAATATGCTATATTGTATCAGATTTTGTTTCTTGGAGCAAACCTCTAAGGCAGGGAAAGGAAGAGACCAGCATGGCTGAGTGGAGACCTGCTGGTCAAACTGAAAAGAGGGAACTGCACAGGCAGTGCAAGCAGGGACAGCGAACCTGGGAAGTCTACAAGAAAGCTGCCCGGTTGTGTAGGGATGAGGTCAGGAAGGCCAAGGTGCAGCTGGAGCTGAACTTGGCAAGGGAAGTGAAGACTAACATTAAGGGCTTCTACAGGTACGTCAAGCAGAAGAGGAAGGTTAAAGAGAACATATCCCCACTGATGGATGAATAGATATACTATTCTATTGAATTAAATAAATTGGAAAACATTAAAAAACCCTATTTCCCGGTTTTCATTTCTTAGAATAAAATGCACTGAACTGTGTCTAGGTTTTTTTCACAGCTACAGAATCATAGAATAGTTTGAGTTGGAAGGGACCTTAAAAGATCATCTAGTTCCAACTCCCCTGCCATGGGCAGGGACACCTCCCACTAGAAAAGCTGCCCAAGGCCCCATCCAACCTGGTCTTATCATAGAATCACCAGGTTGGAAGAGACCCACCGGATTATCGAGTCCAACATGCAACTGACTTCCTGTACAAGTTTCAGCAACCGCATTCTTCACCATTTTTCCTCCTATTTCCAGTTTACCTTGATTAGACTGCATACACACTGTGGAAACAGAAACAGCAAAAAGAGTATCCTTCCTTCTTAGAATCATAGAACAGCCAGGCTGGAAGAGACCCACCAGATCATCGAGTCCAACCGTAGTCACCCCATTCCATTCTGTCCCCACTGCTTTGGGGCTCAACTCCAGCCTCCCCAGTCACCCCATTCCCTCCTCATCACCAATTATCATCAATGAACTAGTGCAGTAACACAGGACAGTACCAGAAGTTTCCTTGTGTCCAGCAGCAACTTCATATTCACAGCATGATTTAACAGTTGGTATTTTTTATAACTAGAAACTAAAATTTGAATTTCTATCTACCTTTCAGTCAAGAACATGAAGGAACTGCATAACCTTGTGATAATCTCCTCCTTCCAGAGGCAGTCAGACCAGTTAAACAGCTGCAGAAACAAAAGTACAGTGAGATTTCTGTGACTTGCCCCGGGTCAAAGAGGAAGACAACAGCAAAACCAGCCTGATCTTTTCTTCCGTGTTCAGTTCACAGATCTCCATTCCTTCTGTGTTGATCCCAGGCCTAAGTCACTGTGCAATCTACTCTGTAATATTCGCTATCTTTTCCTGTACAGCATGTTTGCAAAAGCCCAAAAGGACACACAGTCTAAAAAAACAAGGTACGCAGGACAAAAGAAAATTAAGCTATTCAGTAGTAGTTTGAGATAGTACCAACATATCTAAAACAATTTACAAGTTAGGCCTTATGATAAAAATGGAAGTTTTATTTATGTTTTCAACATGAAATAAAATCAAATAGTGTCTTGACAGACATGCTTTTTCTGCAAGATCAGGCAATTCCTTCTTAGCTGATAACTGTATGTATATCATTAGAAACAGCACAATAAGTTAATATAAACTCCTAGAACAGAAAGATCTGTAAACAGCTGAGATCTGCAACATAGCAAACTGATTTAACACATTAATTCTGAAACTTAGATGGTCACCAATACATTTCAAAATCACCTTCCAGATCATCACAAATTATATATTTATCTACTTTCAAAAAAAAAAAAAAACCCAACCCAAAAAACGGCAATAGGACAACAGGCAAACTACCTTTGAAGTAACGATTTCTGTGAAATGCCTGACCACGTCATGTGGCATTGACAAACCTTATCCAAATTGGGCATACGTAGATGACAGGGTTTGTCAAACTAAGCAAAGCACCTGATGCAGAACTCACATTGGTTTGAGGCCAGATGGGAATCTAATGTACCAACACTAAACCCTTCCACATTAACATGAATAATGCTTGTCCTTAGGGCCTCACAAATGGAAATAAGAAATTTCCACACTCCAACCGCACCCAAATTCTTTAACACATTGCAAAGCATGCTAGGCTACGTATGAAGCCTAAAAAGGCCAAGACATGTAAATAAAATACACTTGGTCTCTTATTCAGAATTAATTCCCTTCTACCTACAATTATTCTATTCTGTGTAATTAGTTTCAAGGATACCATTACATCAACATTAGTTTCAAACAAAAATAATAAAGCGCAGATCTTTATGAAAATGCTGATTCTTTTGAATACAGCAGTCACAATGAGCCTGATATTAAAAGAAGTTGTTTACTTTAAGAACACAGCCCAAAGGTGTAGAACAGCAAACCATAGAGTTTCATGTAATTTCACATGATGCCACTTCCACACACAATATGAACGCCATAGAACTTCTGACTCTCCTAGACCTTACAGCCCAATTTCCATCAATTGAGGCCACACTTCCAAGTTATACTGCAAAGTTGCTTGCTCAGAGATCATTTTACTACCATGGGGAAGCAGAGAGGAGAGTTTCTAGTATTACAAATAGTCCTACAACAAACAAAACTATACCTAAAAGTTAACACACAACTAGATCTTCTAGCATGCTCGCTTGGGTAGTACTGGAAGTATTCTCAGACCTCCAGTACTATTTCTGCACTGAAACAGTTGCATCTACATTAACACACAAACTGATGTAGCATGAGAAAATCCACAATGCTTCACATCACACAATCTAAAAACCTTTTGGTTTTGAGTAATTAAAAGGCAGGCAGAGACCAAGGAAGGCTGATGGTTTAAGTCAAATTTCAAATTGAAATATTTTTCCTATATTTTACTCAACACCAGAAAAATCCTGCTCTTATACTAATACAGTCCTCTACTGATTGTTTTTAGTAACTTATCTTAGTCAAAACAGTTGAAAGAAATCAGAGCACACAAATGCTTTTGCTTATATTTGAAAGGGTTTGGTTTGGTGGGGGCTTGTCTTTTTTCTTTTTTTTTGATCAGGAGAGATTTAAGAATTTTAACGGCTTTCCCTAAGGCTGGAATTTCTGAACCTATTACAAACATAGCTTAAACCTATACATAGGGGTTTTTTTGAGTTCTAACTGAATTTGAGGCGTTATTAGCTGTAGAAGATACTATCTCATTTTTACCACATGGATCAAATCATGACTCAAGAGAACTAAACATATTACATTTTTCCTTTGATATGGAAGTACAGACACTGATGCTCAGTGTCTTAAACTGAAGCTCTCCCTCCAATTATACATGAAGAGGAACATGAGAACTGATACATTAAAAATAACTGCCCTATATTACAGTATCAGTTAAGCAGGTCTTCTCTCTAGAAAAGATTTTTCCCCCCCCCCATATTACTTTGCACAGCTACAGCCCAAAAGCATTTGCCTTACACACTATCGTGGCCATCTTATTAGAAACCTCTCCCATATAATCTCATAAACTTAAGAATCAGTGGCTCCAAGTCCCTTTTCTATTCCCTGACCCTTTCAAGCCAGTTAGTCACAGACATTTAATAAGTCTTGAACCACACCCCTAAACCAGGCAATTTTGAGCTATATATATTCTTGCACAGCTTCCAGCATACAGTGCTACAGCCTCAGCTAACCCCAAGAACTGCAGTATCCTGGATTCACAAATGTTTTTTGCTACTGAAAAAATGTACATTCATCCCATCTTAAACATGAGGACAACATAAAAAAATAAAACCTTTTTGGATGTTAAGTGAGAAAAACCTGCATCATAAAGGAACAAGCAAAACTCATTCCAAGACGCTGTCTTATAAGACAGAAGCCAATTTGCCCTTGACCTAGTTAAATTGGAATGAAGAACCCATACTTTAGTTTCTAAGAACATTTCTTTCAAGAGCCCCGATTAAAAAAAGAAATAAACATTTCCACATAGAGACTGTCTTGATCTAATATTTATAGTATGCTCATGGTAAGTGCTATATTTACAGACAAAATTACTAGCCAGAGAGTTACCATGGACAAAGACATGAGGGTTAGAATCAATTGCCACAACTTGGATTCTTTTACCCTGATGAACCCCAATAATGCTTTTTCTGAGCATCTCATCTGCATGCTACCATCGTAATCCCCTTTGGCCAAGGCTTCAGGAAACCAAACACTACACTACCAAGATATTTATATCACCTCATAAAATTTATACTGAATATGACATAAATGGTTACCTTAACCAGGCTCTAAGAGAGTCATCAATTTTACCTGAAACATATTCTCATCTCTGTTACTGCTTTGCTTAGAAGAAGTTGCACCTTTTGAACTTTCACCAGTCTTTTGTTTCTTTACAGGCTTTTCTGGAGCTGCTTGCTTTTTCCGCTTTGCCTTGGAGCAAGAATTAAAAAAAAAAAAAAAAGAAAAAAAAAGTTAAGTGCAACCAAGCCACATTGAACCAATTCAGTAAAGCAGACCAAGTCTCTTCACGTGCTGCACTAAAAGATCTGATGTCTGCATTATCATCTATCATTTCTGACAAAGAAATTTACCATTGTGTTCAGTTTTTGTTTGCAATGACTGGCACATCTATACAAACTTGTAAATTAAATAACTATTAAAAATAAGTGAGAACACTAAATTTATACATTTAAAACAGTACATGTTAAAATTACCAACTCAAAGACATTCAGGTTGGCTCAGCTTAAGTGAGAAACTAGCAGATGGTATTACAGTAAATCTAAGAATCTGAAACAGAGAAAGAGAACATGCAAACAATATAAGCAAGTGGCACATGGATGACAAGGCAAGTGGAGGTTTTTGTTTTGGACTTGCAAGTAATCCAGATACCAAAAAGAAGGGTGACGGGGGTGTCCTCAAAATTAGTCCAAATTCTTGCCATCAGGGCCAGCTTACACAGAAGCCTTCTATCACTTGCCACAAAGCAGTGAAGAATTCCAGGAAGCTTGTGGCTAGATATACCATATGGAAAATCCTGAATAAAGAAAAATGCAAAAACATTTACTGCAAAGCAAAAAGCATCCACCCAAACCCTAACCTTGAGGGGTTTGGGGGTTTTATTTTGTTGGCTTTTGTTGTTTTGGGGTTGGGAGAGGTGTTTGGGGTTGTTTTTTTTCTCAAGTTTCCGATAAACCATATGGAATAACACGCATTTTTGTGACGTAATGCTCACAAATTTCAGCCTGAAATACAAGAGTCAATGAAGTATTCAAACTGCATATAATGTTCACCTTTGTGTCAACTTCACTATCTGAATCACTGGCAGATGAGCTTGAAGACACAAGTTCCTTTGACTTAGGCATTCTAGAAGAGAAAGACAACATAAAAACACTGTACAATGAATATGTGTGCCATTATAGACTCATAGAATCACTAGGTCGGAAAAGACCTCTTGGATCATCAAGTCCAACCATTCCTATCAAACACTAAACCATGCCACTCAGCACATCACCCACTGGTCTTTTAAACACCTCCAGGGAAGGTGACTCAACCACCTCCCTGGGCAGCCTGTTCCAGTGCCCAATGACCCTTTCTGTGAAAAAATTTTTTCCTAATGTTCAGCCCGAACCTCCCCTGGCAGAGCTTGAGGCAATTCCCTCTTGTCCTGTCCCCTGTCACTTGGGAGAAGAGGCCAGCTCCCTCCTCTCCACAACCTCCTTTCAGGTAGTTGTAGAGAGCGATAAGGTCTCCCCTCAACCTCCTCTTCTCCAGGCTAAACAACCCCAGCTCTCTCAACCGTTCCTCATAAGGCCTGTTTTCCAGCCCCATCACCAGCTTCGTGGCTCTTCTCTGGACTTGCTCCAGAGCCTCAACAGCCTTCTTGTGTTGAGGGGCCCAGAAATGAAGACAGGATTCAAGGAGTGTCCTCACCAGTGCCAAGTATAGAGGGAGAATAACCTCCCTGGACCTGCTAGCCACACTGTTTCTGATCCAAGCCAGTATGCCATTGGCCAACTTGGCCACCTGGGCACACTGCTGGCTCATGTTCAGTCGCTGTCAACCAACACCCCCAGGTCCCTCTCCTCCAGGCAGCTTTCCAGCCAGACTTCTCCTAGTCTGTAGCACTGCATAGGGTTGCTGTGCCCCAAGTGCAGGACCCGGCATTTGGCCTTGTTAAACCTCATGCCATTGGTCTCAGCCCAGTGGTCCAGCCTGTTCAGACCCCTTTGTAGAGCCTCCCTCCCCTCCAGCAGATCGACTCTTCCACCCAGCTTAGCCTCACCTGCAAACTGGCTAAGGGTGCACTCAATGCCTTCATCCAGGTCATTGATAAAGATATTAAACAGGGCTGGACCGAGCACTGAGCCCTGGGGGACACCACTTGTGACAAGCCTCCAGCTGGTTTTAACTTAATTTACCACCACTCTGTGGGCCCAGCCATCAAACCAGTTCCCCCCCCCCCCCCCCCCCCCCCCCCCCCCCGGCTAGAAAACCATCTTCAAACCCGTTTGCAAAGGCTCATCGTATTGAAACACGTCCCAAAGGCTTTCCTGGCTTTTCATATAAGCTTTAATACACATTGTAGATGCGATCTCAAACACCCTCCCCTCTTATATCTATTCCCCTTCTTGCTGTAACTACCATAAATGCAGTGTTTCAGATTCTGACCTGTTTACAATAAGACAATTTTTCTCTAGTTTCATATCCTCTCAGGTACAGTAGAAACCCTAATGTAAAAACTACAATACTGTCTTCCAGTCAAATTCTCAATATTACGTTCATAAACATAAATTATTAAGGCCCCAGCATTATCTATATTCTTACCCAGGAATTTTGCCTAGTTGAATTTGCAAGCAACAGCTACAAAATTGTCATACATGAAGCTAAAATTCCCATCTATAATACAAAAGTCTGAAAAAAATCTTAGCTACAGTAAACTACAGTATCACAATTAATATTTTCACTGTAGCTTTACTGCATCAGTCACTAGAGTCTATTCATCTGCCAGACATTCAACTTTCCTTGAATGCATGCTGCCAGGTGCATGCAAATATGTAGTTAGATACAGCAGTTTAAAGTTTTGCCTGCTACTAGAAATTCACTGTAATAAATAAATTGCTTATTTGTTCTTTCAGAATAAAAATAAACATCACGGGTAGAAAAAGTATAAAATAAACTACAGGTAGGACAGGCTAATAAAAGATTAAAGCAACTTACCTCAGGAAAGAAAAAGGAATAACAGTGTTTTTAAACTGGTAATGAAATAAACCACGTACAAAGGAAAAAACAGAGCCTGAATAATGCTATAGGATCAATGTGGTTCTAAATTAGGGCAAATTCTGTTTTAATAGTATGGAGCACAACGATAGAACCTGTAGCACTGAAAATGAAATAGAGTACGGGAAGGACGCATAGCCACGCTGTAGGATGGAGACGAGAGCTGGAATGGGACAATGCAAAAAATAAGCACAGCAATGACACGTAACTGGGGGGCGAACAAGAAATGTCTGATATGGGGGGGCGGAGAGCACCAGCAGAACAAGAGAGATAACCCCAGAGATCACATCAGGATGGAATAACAAAATGGAGGAAGGTGGGGGCAGAAACTGGAGGAAAAAAGAAATAGAGGGTGGTTGGTGCCCCTCGGAAGAAGCCGACAGGTGAAGCACGTGAAGACACCGGAGTACCGGAGAGAGCAAGGGCAGAATAAGACGATAAAAAGGAAAATGAGAAAGGCAAGAAAGGACGAGCTAGGAACCCAAGGTAGGCGGATCCCAGCCGCCATTTTCCTCCCCTCTTCCTCTGTTCTACAACTTGTGTTGCCATCCCCACTCTTCCCCCCAGGAGCGAGGGCCTGACAAGGAGACGTGGGAAAGGACGCCCAAGTCCTCCCGGGGCAGGTTAGCATCAAAAGGGATGCAGGTTACCGGCAACAAAGTAGAGAAAAGGCAACACAAAAAAAAGGGGGGCGGGGGGGGTCGGGAGTTGTCTGCGAGCGGGTTCAGATCCCGGCGTGAGGGGAACGGAGAGGTTCCCCATCGCCATTTTCTCCCTCATTAAAATCCTCTTTGTCTCCCCAACATGGCAGCGGCTCCTTCTCCCGCCCCAGGCCTGCTTTACCGCCGGGCATTCCTCCTGCAGGGCACAGCAGACGCTATAATAATAGGTGAAGCCTCGCTACACAGTTGCCCAGCGCCTCTCCTGCGCCGACCGAGAGGAGCCGAACTCCCGACAGCCGGGGGCGGAGTACAGAGAAAATGGCGGCAGCCCCCAACTGGACACGAGGGAGAACCCCAACACTCACATCCTACTCCACGCGCGGGTCCTCTACACCACGAGACAAACAGAAGTGATACACCACACAATCCCCACCCTTGCAACGCACCCTGTGGGAGGAGCGGGGGGAGGTGTTTAAAGGGGACGCGTCCCCTTTGTTAGTTGTTTCCACC